>JAKSZT010054371.1:3076138-3122992 GCA_026826555.1 Tolypeutes matacus | reverse complement strand
GGAGGATTTGGATCAGAGAAGGGTTACAATGGGTACTGCGGGGGATTGTTAGGGGGGGTGTCTGGGGGAGTTTCGTGGGGGTTGGTTCATCCGAATATACATGAAAGATATACAAAATCATTCAAAGGATCGGGGGATGGGGCATGGTCATGATGGGTGGATAATCACACAATAAATGAGGGAATCTGAATTCCTAGCCTGGAGAGCTCTGCCACAGTCTCCAAGGGAGCAGCAATAGTCCTCTGAGTGTAGGGACAGTGCCTGTCAAAATAGGATGACCCACTGATGTGTTTTTTCTTATTGATGACTACCCTTGTGAGTCTTTGCTCTTGTAAATGAGACTTAGCCTGCAGTTGTGGGGTGCCTAAGGGTTGCCACCTGAGAGCCTCCTTGTTGCTCAAATGTAGTCTCTCTCTAAGCCAAACTCAGCATATGATTGCATTACCTTCCCCCCAATGTGGGACATGACTCCCGGGGATGAGCCTCCCTGGCAACGAGGGATTAATACCAAATGCCAACTGGCAACACAACTGGAAAAAGACCTTGAATAAAAGGGGGAAATGGTAAAGACAAATGAGTTCAAGTGGCTAAGAGACTTCAAAGAGAGTCGGGAGGTGATCCCAGAGGTAACTCTTACGCATACCTCAGTAGGAGCTCATAGAAAATCTAAGTGCCTATCACCCCACTCATTGGGGTTCCTGAGAGCTCTGAAGACACCCAGATCCTATATAAGGGGGGATAGCCCCAGAGACTTATGCCTTATCAGTGGGTTCTATTTTGGAATCTGTGCTCCTGAGAGTGACAGAATTAGACTCAAATAAGTCCTCCCTGCACATGGCTCACCAGTCCCTTCTATTCAAACCTATATGTGATGCTGGAGTTTTTAGGTATACTACCAGAGACTGGAGCCTCCCGCCTACCTATGTGCCAGGTGTGCATGGAATCTCGGTGGAGCTGCAACTCCTACCCTACAGCTCAATGGACTCATCCAAGTCACCTGGCGAGGAGACAATGATGGGCAATGGCCATCCCAGGGAATGGAGAGGGCCTGCATCTGCAGGCAGGATCATCCCACCCACCATATCCATGGGATATTAGCCCTCTCTCACTTGAAGTTGGAGTGGACATCACCATCCCAGTCCCCTCAGGATTGGGGGAAGAACTATGGACTAGAGTGGACTTGATGGTATTCTCTTGTTCACATATGGTGATTCTAGAAATGCAAGAATTTATAACAATGAGGTGGAGCCAGTGGCCACTTGACACTTTTGGGGTAGGGAGGGGATGAGCAGTTGGAATACAGGGGCTTCTTTGAGAGTTGTAGGTTGTCCTGAGTACCGTTGTGGCAACAGATGTAGGCCATTTTAAATCAGCACACACCACTCAGAACTGAGTGGGAGAGAGTGTGGTCTACAGTGTGAACTGTGGTCTATGGTTGGTGGCAAGACCCCAGGATGTGTAAGTTCATTGAGTGTGGTGGGCCACACTTGTGGGAGATGTTTGTGTGGGATGTGGTGGGAGGTGTGGGAGTTGGGCAACATGGGAATCCCAGTGGGTTCCATGTAATATTTTGGGTAATCTAAGCACCTCTTAAAATATATGTGTATATATATATATATATATATATATATATATATATATATATATATATATATATATATATAACATTTTTGTAAGCAAATACACATATATGCATATATATTTATATATCATTTTGCAAATGCTTGTATGTATTGTGAGAATTTTGACTTTTACCCACAATAAAAATAAATTTAAAAAAAGACAATATAATCATTATTTGCACACAAATATAAAATGAACTCACAACACAGAATTTATTTAACTCAGGTAGTGAAGGAAATTAGATCAATTCAAAAAATACTGCACGAATACTACATATTCATAATTTATTAAGGAATGCTGAATGAATTTACAGGAGGATGTAAAACTGGCAAAATTGGTCCATATTCACCATGTGACAATCTATTGCTTTCCAGTTTGTAGTCTCTGGACAGGCACTCTTGTCATTACTGTCATTTTCTTCAGATTACATTTATACCTACAGAGTTGCTTAATATCTGAGTCAAAGACAACGCAAGGTGGATAATCTGGAAAGAAACACTTGTCAGGACAAGGGAAATTTCAGACTCCTCTCATATTCCCCAACAGTTTTTATGCTGATGCCAATGATCTAAAAGAGACATAAAAATTGCTTATACAGAGGGAGATGGGAGAAGTAATTAAGTGATGTCCTTGAAAAGGTGTGAAGGAAGAAATATGGTGCATAAATGAAGGAGGAAATTTGGAATTCCCTTGCTAATGGCTATTTCTAATATCTTCTGCCCCAGATGTATTAATAATTCCTGTTCAGCATTTTTATTGCAAGAGTAAAAATAAAAGAAACATCTGTATTAATTTTTGATGTTTTGCTTTTCAATAAAACATGTCTGGCTGGTTTGGAGGCTAGAGCTACTGAAACACAGGTTAAATTCAGGGCCTTTTGGTCTTACCAGAGACCATGCTTATTGTAAACCAGAAAACCATCTTCCACAGCTTTCCTGTGATGCTGTTCCCTGCTGTACACTGTTCAAGCTGCACTTCTAGGAAATTTTGAAAAAACTCTGAAGAATTAGATAAAGTATCCTAAGTTATTTTTCAAGATCTTTTAGAATATAATGCTTTCAGTTTTATTTTTTAGGCAGTTTAAACTGAGGTGAAGCAGTAATTAATTTTTCTGTTTATATTATACACCCATCTTAGGAACCCTCAACAATAACCTATCTTTATTCAGTGTGCCTTGCATACCAGACTGAAAACAAATTCTAATGCAGGCAATTTCAGATTGCTGGAATTTCTGAAGACCACCCAGATGTTAACCAATTATGCAGTGGCCATATTTTGCTTTCAGCCCTTACTAATTTGAGACAAATTTCCTCTAGGGTGACTTATGATTACCATTTGAGAGGACCTGCCTTTAATGTTTCTAGTGCTAAGGGGGGGAAATGTTCACACTGACCAATTGAATTTAAGTGCTATTCTCCACTTGACCACTGCAAGAAAAAATTACTTCCACCAGATACAGGGACATTACATTAATGTTCCTTGCCTTTTTTCCATCCTTACACCCCCACTGCTCCAAAGGTAAGTCATTATTAGATTAGGTATTTTTCAATGCATAACAGGAGAATAAATTATACAAATGACTCATACCTATTGAGTTGTTTCTATGTGAAAAGCCAAGTGGTAGCCCTTCACATGCAAATCTCACAAATTTGTGATTGGTATGCCATTATTATCACCCATGTGTTGTAGATGATGTATTGCACATTGAGTTGCCTCAGGTACATTAAGTGACCAAGGCTGGTTTTGAATCAAGTGATTCTGATTTGAAAACACTTACCCTTAATGAATATACTATGTGGTATTAGAATAAGATAAAAATGTTTTCTTTCAGGAACAGATCTAGGATGGAAAAGGAGGAAGATGAAAAGAAACTATTTCTCTCTGGAGCTTGAGAGAGTGTATTGTGTTGGACATGTGAGAAACTCCAGAATGCCATTGGTTACAAAATTATCAGAGTAGATGGTGAAAATTATGATAAATATTGTTATTGGTCATGAATTAGAACTTTTAAAATATTCTCTCAGTGATATAATTAAAATATTTCAATTAATTTTTAAAATTATTATTTCATGGTTGGAATTGTCTTCACCAAACACAATCTTACATAAGAATAGACTATATAGGCTTTCAATGTTGATTTGGGTTTCACCACCCCCAGTCTGCTACTACATATCTGAATTATTTGAAGGATCAATAAGACAGAAAAGAGAGAGAAAAGAATGTCATAAAACAAAGCACAGCAGAAACAAAGCCTGGATAAATATTGGGAATAGTAAACTTTTGCTCATATCTGGGTGTTGCTCATATACGTGTTGCCAGATATGAGACAATAGTTATGCATTTTATAGATCTTAGGGTGGGAGAGACCTATTCAACAAGCTCAATTGTAAGGATCAGGAATACCTTTTACTCTATTTCCTTTCTTTCCCATGATATGGAACCATAGTTTCTTTTTTTTATTATTAACTTTTTATATATTTTGAAAGATGCTTAGATTACACAAATGTCACACAAAAATTACATGGATTCCCATATTCCCCACCTCCCACACCCCTCACAACCTCCCATATAAACATTAGTGTGGCACATCACCTGCAATGGATATACACATCCTGGGGCTCTGCCACCAAGCATGAACCACAGTCCACATTGTAGACCACACTATCTCCCACATAACTATGTGCATGTTATATGCTGATGTAAAATGGCCTATATCTGTGGTTGTAATGTCACTTGAGATAATTCCCAAGTCCTGAAAAAGCCCCTGTATTACAACTGCTTTTCCCTCTCCCTGCCGTGAAAGCATCCAGTGGCCACTGGCTCCACCACAATGTTACATTTTCTTCCATTGCTTGGATCACAATATGTCTACAACAGAATAGCAGTAAATCCACTCTAGTCAATAGCTCTTCCACCAATCCTGAGGAATCTAGGATGGTGATGAACACTCCACCTCCAAGTGAGAGGGGGCCCTACATCCCAAGGATAAGATGGATGGGATTATCCTGCCTGCAGCTGCAGACTCTCTCCCTTACCCAGGATGGCCATTGTCCATCATCACCTCCTCGCCAGGTGACTTGGGTGAGTCCAATGAGCTGTAGAGTAGGAGTACAGCTCTACTGAGATTCCAGACACAGCTGGCACATGGGCAGACCAAAGGCTCCAGTCTCTAGAAGTATACCTACAAACTCTAGCACCACAGAAAAGTTTGAAAAGAAGGGACTGAGGGACCATGTGCAGGGAAGACTTATTTGAGTCCAACTCTGTCACTCTCAGAAGCAGTGCTTCCAAAGTATAGCCCACTGATAAGGCATCAATGTCTGGAGCTATCCCCCCTTATATAGGACCTGGGTGTCTCCAGAGCCCTCAGGAGCCCCTCTGTGTGGGGTGATATCCACTTTGGTGTTCTATGAGCTCCTACTGAGGTGTGCGTAAGCGTTACCTCTGGGATGACTTCCCGACTGTCTTTGAAGTCTCTTAGCCATATGAACTCATTTTTCTTTACCTTTCCCCCCTTTTATTCAAGGTCTTTTTTCCAATCATATTGCCAGTTAGCACTTGGTTTAATCCCTTGTTGCCAAGGAGGCTCAACCCTGGGAGTCCTGTCCCACGCTGGGTGGAATGTAATGTATTCATATGCTGAGTTTGGCTTAGAGAGAGGACACATAGAGCAAAAAGGAGGCTCTCAGGTGGCAACCTTTAGGCACCCCATAACTGTAGGATAAGCTTCATTTACAAGAGCAAAGTCTTCTAAGGCTAGGGATCAATAACAAGAACTTAGTAGTGGACCATCCTCCTTTGCCAGACACTGTCCCTGCATTTGGGGGACTGTTGCCACTCCCTTGGAGAATGTGGCAGAGGTCTCCAGGCTAGGAATTCAGTATTCTCTCAATTATTGAGTGATTCTCCACCCACTGTGACCATGCCCATCCCCTTGATCATTTGAACAATTTTATAAATCTTTCATGTATATTCAGGTGAACCTCCTCCTATGAAACCCCCATCCCAGACATCTCACCACCACCAATGATCCTCTCTTGGCCCCATTTTAACCCTTCTGTGATCTAAACCTTCCCTGAAGATGAAGGCCATATAATAGCCAAATGCAATAAATAGGAAAATGAAATAATAATGATAAGTTTAAATATAAGAGATAAAATTACATGGAAACTTAAAAAGAAAAACACTAAAAATAAAATTAAATTAAAGGATTGGGATATTTGAAAAGTGGGAAAAAAAACAAAAAAAAAATTTTTTTTTAATTTTTAACCATTTTTCCTTTTAACACTGCATTTTTGGGTGTCCAGTCTGTACCATGGCACACTCCCCTCTCACTCCCCAGTGTCTCCCAATTTTTCATTTAATTTTCAAAGAAGTTTTAGGTCACAGCAAAGTCACACACAGAATACTAGAGACTCTGATATACCCAACCTCCCTCACTTCCCTCACTCCATATTAAAACCATTTTGTGTGTGGATGGTTGCATAGTTTTAACTCTTATACAGATAGTGAAACATAGTTACTAAACATTGTCAATGGTTTACAGTGTAGTTTACAACTTAGACGGTGCAGTTTAATAATTTTTGATGTCCTGTATCCATCACTTTCAGGTAATGAAAAACATTTCCCTGACCACTAAATACCCCCTGTTTGATCTTTTCTGTTCCTTCCTCCCCATCCCCCTGGGGCACATGACACCCCCTTGTCTTGACTCATTGGATGACAAGGTTCATAGTTTCATGCAACAAGAGGTCTTGACACTCTGATTGTCCTCCGTTAATAGGATCCACCCTTGCTCTTAAGATACAGCCACTTGTCTGTTTCTGTGTGAATTGGTCCTCCCAAAGATGAGGGTCCATCTCGTTCCCACTCACCGTATGGGTCTCCACTCCCCGACACAACACATTATGACAGGATGAACACTCACACATTTTCCAGAAGCCTAATCCAGATGTGCCCCTTTCTGAATGGCCCCCCAACCTAAACCCTAAAGCAGTGACACTACCTTGTCATATTGCTATAAGAGCATTCCCACTCCTGCGTTTTCAACTCCATACCCACAAATCTTGTGTTCACTTGGTCCCTCTCCCATCTCTCACCCCAGAATCTTGGGATTTCCAACCCAACCTTCCTAATCTACAAACCTGTCAACCCTGCACCACCAAACCAAGCAACATCACTATCCACCTGTCCTACCCTTCACTATGCAACTATACTCTATCTCTTTACCATAGAGTATGTCCGTATCGGTGATGGCACACAACCTTCTCTTCTCTTTCTCTCTCTTGCTAAACTATCTTTCAGACAATGGTTCTTAGAGACTGCTCATTTTCCTCAATTGAAATCAGTGGGGTCATGTACTGTTCATCCTTCAATGCCTGGCTTGCTTCAATCAACATAAGGTCTTCAAGATTCATCCATGTTATTCCATGTGTTAGCACTTAATTCCTTCTTACAGCTGAGTAATATTCCATGGTATGTATGTACCACATTTTGTTTATCCATTCATCTGTTGATGGGCACCACAGTTGATTCCAACTTTTGGCAATAGTGAACAATTCTGCTATGAACATTGGTGGGCATGTATCTGTTCGTGTCTTTGCTTTCAATTCTTCTGGATATATCCCCAGCAGTGGAATCACTGGATCATATTGAAGATCTATTGTTAGTTTTCTGAGGAACCACCAAACTGTCCTCCACAGTGGCTGGACAATTCCACAATCCCACCAGCAGTGGTTGAGGGTTCCTATTCCTCCACATCCTCTCCAACACTTATACTCTGCTGTGTTTTTAATAGCTGCCATTCTGATGGGTGTAAGATAATATCTCATTGTGGTTTTGATTTGCATTTCCCTAATAGCTAGCAATGTTGAGCATTTTTTCATGTGCTTTTTAGTCATTTCTATGTCTTTCTTGGAGAAGTGTCTTTTCAGGTCACTTGCCCATTTTTTAAATGGGTTGTTTGTCTTTTTATTGTCGAGTTGTAGGATTTATTTATATATGCAGGATATTAGGCTCCTACAAGATATATGGTTGCCAAATGATTCCTCCCATTGGATAGACTCCCTTTTTATTTTCTTAACATCCTTTGAGGTGCAGAAGTTTTTATTTTTGATGAGATTCCATTTATCTATTTTTTTCTTTTGCTGCTCATGCTTTGGGTGTGAAGTTCATGAAACCATTTCCTATTACAAGGTCCTGTAGGTGCTTCCCTATATTATCTTCCAAGGTCTTTATGGTTTTGGCTCTTATTTTTAGATCTTTGATCCATCTTGAGTTGATTTTTGTATAAGGTGTGAGATGGTATTCTTCTCTCATTCTTTTGGATATGGATATCCAGTTCTCCAAGCACCACTTGTTAAAGAGGCCACTCTCTCCCAGCTGAGTGGGTTTCGTGGCCTTGTCAAATATCAGATGACTGTATATGCGAGGATCTATATCAGAACTCTCAATCCGGTTCCATTGGTCAGTATGTCTATCCTTGTGCCAATTCCATGCAGTTCTGAGCACTGTAGCTTTGTAGTATATTTTAAAGTCAGGTAGTGTGATACCTCCACTTCATTTTTCTTTTTCAATATGTCTTTGGCGATTTGGGGTCTCTTACCTTTCCAAATATATTTTGTAGTTAGTTTTTCCAGTTCCTTGAAAAATACAGTGTTGATTTTTATTGGGATTGCATTAAATCTGAACATTAATTGGGTAGGATAGACACCTTGATGATGTTTAGTCTTCCTATCCATGAACAGGGAATATTTTTCCATTTATTTAAGTCTTCTTTGATTTCCTTTAACAGTGTTGTGTAGTTTTCTGTATTTAAGTCTTTTGCATCTTTTGTTAAATTTATTCTTAGGTATTTGAGTCTTTTAGTTACTATTGTAAATGATATTTTTTTCTTAATTTCCTTTTTAGATTGCTCATTATTGGTGTACAGAAATGCTACTGATTTCTGAGCATTGATCTTATAGCCTGCAACATTTCTGAACTCCTTTATAAGTTCTAGAAGCTTTGTTGTAGATTTCTCAACGCTTTTACGTAAATGATCATGTCATCTGCAAATAATGAAATTTTTACCTCTTCTTTTTCAATTTGGATGCATTTTATATCTTTTCTTGCCTCAGGGCTCGAGCAAGTACTTCTAAGACAATGTTAAATAGGAGTGGTGATAGCCGGCATCCTTGTCTTTTTCCCATCTCAGAGGAAAAGCTTTTAGAATTTCACCATTGAAGATGATGTTAACTTTAGGTTTTTCATATATACCCTCTATCATAATCAGAAAGTTTCATTGTATTCCTATATTTTGCAATGTTTTTATCAAGAAAGAGTACTGTATTTTGTCTAATGCTTTTTCTGCATCTATAGAGATAATCATGTTATTTTTTTCTTTCAATCTGTTTATGTGGTGTATTACATTGATTGATTTTCTAATATTGAACCATCCTTGCACACCCTGGATGAAACCCACTTGATCATGGTGTATAATTCTTTTGATATGTTGTTGAATGTGATTGGCAATTATTTTGTTGAGGATTTTAGCATCTAGGTTCATTAGAGAAATTGGTGTGTAAGTTTCCTTTCTTGTGGTATCTTTGTTTGGCTTTGGTTATTAGGGAAATGTTGGCATCATAGAATGAGTTAGACAATATTCCTTCTAGTTCTATTTTTTGGAAGAGCTTAAGTAGGATTGGTGTTAGCTCTTTCCTGAATGTTTGGTAGAATTCAGCTGTGAAGCCATCTGGTCCTGGGCTCTTCTTAGTTGGGAGGTTTTTTGATGATTGAGTCTATCTCTTTACTTGTAATTGGACTGTTGAATTTATCAATTTCTTTTTTCATCAATGTAGGCTTGTCCTTTTCCTCTAAATTATCATTTTTTTGGCATATAATTTTTCAAAGTATCCTCTTATGATGCTATTTATTTCTGTGAGGTCAGTAGTGATATCCCCTTTCTCATTCCTTATTTTGTGTATTTGCATCTGTTCTCTCTTTTTCTTTGTTAGTCTGGCTAAGGGTTTGTCAATTTTATTGATCTTCTCAAAGAACCAGCTTTTGGTATTGTATATTTTTTCTAGGACTTCCTTATTCTCTATTTCATTTAGTTTTGCTCTAATCTTTGTTATTTCCTTCTTTCTACTTCCTTTAGGTTTAGTTTGTTGTTGTTTTTCCAATGCCTCCAAGTGTGCAGTTAGGTCTTCAATTTTAGTTCTTTCTTCTTTTTTAATATTTGTATTTATGGCTATGAACTTCCCTCTCAGGACATCTTTGGCTGCATCTCATAGGTTTTGATATGTTATGTTGCCATTTTCATTAGTTTCAAGGTAGTTACTGATTTCTTTTGAGATTTCCTCTTTTACCCCACTGTTTGCCTAAAATTGTGTTTTTTAACTTCCATAACTTTGTGCCTAACCTGTGTTTCTGGCCCTTAGTGATTTCCAATTTCATTCCATTGTGGGCAGAGAAATTATTTTGTATAATCTCAATCTTTCTGAATTTATTGAGAGTTGTTTTGTGGCCTAGCCTGTGGTCTCTCTTGGAGTATGATCCATTTGCAATTGAGAAGAATGTAAATCTTGCTGTATTTGGGTGTAGTGTTCTGTATATGTCTATTAGGTCCAGGTCTTCAAATGTATTGTTCAGAGTTTTTGTTTCTTTTATGATTATCTGTCTAGATGTTCTGTTTAATGGTGATAATGGTGTATTAATGTCCCCCATTATAATTGTAGAGGCATTTATTTCTCCACCTAGTTTTTCCAGAGTTTGCCTCATGTATTTTGAGGCACCCCGATTAGGTGCATAAATGTTCATGATTGTTCTCTCTTCTTGAGAGAGTACCCCTTTTACTAATATTTAGTGTCCATCTTTGTCTCTTACAATAGTTTTGCATTTAAAGTCTATTTTGTCTTATATTAGGATAGCTACTCCTGCCCTTTTTTGCCTATTGTTTGCTTGTAAAATTGTTTTCCAGCCATTCACTTTCAGCGTCCTTGAATCCCTCGGTTGAAGGTGGGTTTCTTGTAGACAGCATATAGATGGATCATATTTCCTTATCCATTCTGCCAATCTGTGTCTCTTGAGTGGTGAATTTAATCCATTAACATTCAGTGTTATTATTCGCAATGAATTTCTTACTTCAGCCATATTTTCTTTGTGTTAATGTATGTCATATGTTGTTTTTATTTCTCTTTTGGTCTTTTTAGTTGTTTTTACACTCTCCTACAACTCTCTCTCCCTTGTTTTTTCCTTTCGACTTGTAGAACTTCCTTTAGTATTTCTTGAAGTGTAGGTCTCTTATTGGTCTATTCTCTTAATTTCTGTTTATCTGTCAATATTTTGAACTCTCCATCATTTTTGAATGCCAATTTTGCTGGATAGAGAATTCATGGCTCGAAGTTTTTTTCTTTTAGTACTTTGACTATGTCATATCACTGTTTTCTTGCCTCCATGGTTTCAGATGAGATATCAGCACTTAATCTTATTGTGCTTCCCTTGTATGTGATGTTTCTCTTTTCTCTTGCTGCCATGAGTATTTTCTCTTTGTTGAGCATGGGACATTTTGACAAGACTATGTCTTGGAGTTGGCCTGTTAGGATTTACACTGTTTGGGGTGCGCTTTGCTTCCTGGACTTGTACATCCATTTCTTTCAATAGGGTTGGGAAGTTTCCATCCATTATTTCCTTCAACACTCCTTCTGTTCCCTTTCCCTTCTCTTCTCCTTCTGGGATGCCTATAATGCAAATGTTTGTGCATTTTGTGTTATCAGTTAAACCCCTTTGTTCCTGCTGGATTTTTTTCTATCTTTTTATCTATCTTTTCGACTATCTGTTTGATTTCAGATATATTGTCTTCCACATCACTAATTCTTTCTTCTGCCTGTTCAAATCTGCTGTTATGTGAATCTAGCGTCTTTTTGATTTCTTGGATTTTACCATTGATCACCATAATAACTGTTATCTTTTTATGTATGTTTACAATTTCTTCAGTATGTTCTCCCAGTGTCTTCTTAATATCCTTAATCTCTTTCTTCACTTCATTAAGTTGGTCCATGATATTTGTTTGGAAAGCTTTGATTAGTTGTTCGATATTCTGCATCTCTTCCTGGTTTTTAGTTTGTTCATTGGACTGGTTCATGTCTTCCTGTTTCTCAGTGTGGTTTGTAATTTTTTGTTGTCCTCTAGTAATCATTTTATCTTGATGGATTATTCTGTTGATTAGCTCCTCTCTCTCTGCTCTAGAGTTTTATTTAGCTAGTGGTTTTGTGTGTGTTTTAAGTTTTCTCTTTGTTACTCTGTTCTTCTTAGTTTATTTCCTTGCTTCTTTCTATATTCCCTTAAAAGCAAAAGATTAGGGATAGAGGAATCATAAGATGTGAGAAACAAAGAAGGATAATAGTAATAAAAAAAAAGTTAAAAGTTAGAAGAAGGGCCATATAAGACTTAGTAAAATGAATATTTAACTCACATAGTCAGTGTAGAGTAATAGGAAAAAATGTGGCGTACCTACAATGGACTGGGAAATGAAATATTGGAAAATATATATAATGATTTAGAAGGCTAGAATGATGAGGAGAGAGAGAAAGAGTAAGGAGAGGGCTGTAATGAAAATTTTAATAATAATAAAAAAGAAGAAAACAGAATAGATAGAATAGAATTTGACACCTTTAGTTGTGGGCTAATGAAAAAAGGTGGTATGAAAAACCACAACAGCAAGCCGAAGGCAAAAAGATAAAGGAAGGACAAGAGATAGCATTCAGAGTCAAAATCAATATAGACAGAGAATGGGAAATTATGGAAGAGGAAGCACAGCAAGGAAGAGACAAGCTAGCAGCACCTAATTTTAAGAAGAAAAAAAAAAAGAAAAAAAGAAAAAAGAAGGGGGGGGATGAAAGAGGAAAGAAAAGCAAGGGACAACAAATAAACGAAGAAAAACCAAACAATCACCCAAGCAAGCAATCAAACAAAGCTAAGGAAGAACAATGTTCCTTCTTGGGCCTTTGCGGAACCTCTCAGTCTACTTGTGTTCAACAATCAATTGCCTTGCAAGATTCTATCTGCAGGTTTTGAGGCACATTTTAGCTATTAAACTAAGTTTAATTTTTTTTTCTTTTTTTATTTTTTGAAATGACTGTCTTCTTTTGTGTATGTGTGTGTGTGTGTGAAATAAGGGACCCAAAAGAAGTCCTCTTCTAGGCCACCCCCTTCACTGAGGTGACCCTAAATTGGCTCGTGGAAACTAATCAAGCACTTCCTACTTCCAGCCCCCCCCTCCAGGGGAGCTGAAGCTCTGATGCTTGTCAGTGCAGAATGATAAAATTGGCTGACTCCACCCTCTCTGGAGTCAAGTCTCAGTATCACTGGGCTGTTGGGTAAATTAGGCTCTCTTAGCAGACTTGCCTCTCCCCTTAGCCAGGTGCTACTTCCAGCAGGGTTATCTGCTCCCCAAAGCTATGAGGGGGTCCAGGCAGCCAAATCCATGGTTAGGAAACCCCTCTCCACATTTTGTCAGAATCCTCCCCCTCTGGGATTATGCTCCCACTCACCAGGTTGCTGCTGCGAGTTGGGGTGTATCCTTGGGAAGCTAGGTAAATCAACCTTCTTCAGCAGATTCACCACTCCCCTCAGCCTGGTGATGTTTCAAGCCAGCTAATTTGTTCCCCAAAGCTGAAAGGGGTTCCAGGCGGTAAAATCCACAGAAAGGAAACCCCTCTCGATCTTCTGCCAGAACCCTCCCACTCTAGGAGAACGCTCCTTCTCACCAGGTTGTCGGTGGGACTCACAGCTCACACCAGCCTTTTTACCTGAAGGTGAGGCTCAGCCATCTGTGTCAAGCACCTCAGGCAGGGGAAAACTCACGAATATTTTCCAAGCAGTCTTTCTCGCATCTTGCTCCCTCCAGATAGAAGTCCCCAAGGATCTCACTCTGTGTGCTCCCAGCACAGACTCCCCAGGCAGGACTGTGTCCCCAATCAGCCATCCTCAGAGAATGAGTCAGCGAGCGCTCTCCTAAACCGATGCCATCTTAAACTCCTCCATAGTTTCTTTATTGCATTCTTCATCTCTGTATTTCTTAATGTGTATATCAGAGGGTTGAGCATGGGGGCAAAGATAGTATTCAAAAGAGCAAAAAATTTGTCTTCTGGTAAAGTCGTGGCTGGTGGAAAGTAAATGAAAAGTAAAGGAACAAACAAAAGGATCACCACAGTGATATGGGAACTGCACATGGAAAGAGCTTTGAGGCGATTCTCTACAGTGTAGGACCTGACAGTGTATAAGAACACAGCATAAGATATCAACAGGATGACAAAAGTCACCAGGCACATCAGGCCCAAACTAGCCATGACCAAGAGACCAATTCTGCTTGTGTCAGCACAGGCCAGTTTCAGCAAAGGATACACATCACAGAAGTAGTGATCTATCTCACTGGGGCCACAGTAGGGTACGAAGATGGCGAGGAGAAACTGGCAAACAGAATGCATGAAACCCCCAGCACAGGAAGCAGCAATCATGATGTTACATCTCCACTGGTTCATGATGGTGCTGTAGTGCAGGGGCCTGCAGATGGCCATGTAGTGGTCATAGGCCATCCCTGTGAGGATGAAGACCTCAATACCTCCAAAGAAGTGCACGGTAAAGAGCTGTGTCATGCAACCATTATAGGAAATGGCCTTCTTTTATGCCAGGAAGTCCATGATGAGCTTGGAGGTCACAGTGTTGGTATAGCAAATGTCTGAGAATGAGAGATAACTCATGAAGAAATACATAGGCTGGTTAATAAGTTGATTTCAGGTGATAGAAACCATGATGAGCAGATTTCCTGTCAAAATTGCAATATAACAAAGTAAGAATAGCAAAAAAGAGAGAACTTTGACTTCTTTTCCCTGGGAAAGTCCTAAAAGTATAAATTCTGTGACATTATTTTCCATGATCCAGAGTAGTTTGTAGCCACCTGAAATTAGATGAGTAATGAATTCTTATGAGATATATTTTAATATGGTGAGGCACGTCATTCCTTGCATGGGGAAGATTATAATGGAAAAATGGTTCATGAGTCAAAGAAAATATAATTTTGCTCTTTTATTCAAAAAGGCTTTCCTGCAAAGTTTTTTTGTCCCTTTCTTGAAAACATTAACTACTGGAAAAATGTTAGGTTACTGAGAGGAAAACTAACATTGTATAATAAGTACATTATACTTAAGGAACCATTTTCTCAGCATGCTTTATCAAGTATCAGCTGGGTATTATGCCCAAATAGAATTACAAAATTTCTCCTTTAAATGAAAAACAAACAGATCTCACTTTGCTGGTCTCACTGTTATTTAGTATATGCCCACATAAATGAAGCAGAGTGAAAATAGAAAAAAAAATCATATACCAATATATGGTATGTGTTATGTTGGCTATATTATATATGAGAAACTTTCTGCCCTATATTCTATATGCAAAGGTTATAAATAGAAACAACCAAATGTATTTAGAATTTGGAAACATTTTATATATGCTATAATTAGTTGTATTTTTCTAGCGTTTTGTTTCCTTACTTTAAAAATCAAAATAACTTTCCTCTTGGCTTGGTTCTAATGTTATCGAACATTGATAAGATTGAATCTGGGCATATTTCACTGACAGTCACATATATTTGTGGTGTATATGTACATGATGCCTGATGCTAGGCCCAAAAATAAGTTCACAAGAAAGAAGGCTATATATTTTTTGAGAGTAATACGATTTATCCACAGCATTGTTGTAGAGAATAAATAGGGTAACAAATGTAAGATACTCTGCAGATTTCTGGTAATTTTCCACTTTTAGAATTGTTTTACTTATTATATGAATGTTAACCAAGTCTTGTAACTTCAGCTAGACATGAGAGTTTGGCTCTGCTAGTTTCCCCTTTGCTAATTCCCTTATCATTCATGTCGGTTTTCCAATTCTGGTACGAAAGTATATTCCAAGTATCTGAACTTAATTATCACCACAATTTCCTCACTTCTGTAAAACAGGAAATATCATCTTGGGTGAACAATTCATTGTTCTGCCAGTACCTAGAACAAATTCCTAGAATACTGAAATCCAGTGGGAGAACTTAGATTATACATTTATAAAGATATATTAAATTGATTGAGATGGTAAGGATGGTCCATTCTTTTAGTTTCTAAATAATGGTTTTATTTCATAGTCAACTAAAGGAATAAGAAAAGAAGTTGGCTATCTCTATTCTTCAATACATTATCATCTCAGACATAAGAAAAACAAATATTTACAAAAGTACCACAATAGTGCAAAATGTTAATAATAAGGAAACTGCATGTTTGAAGGAGGATATGGGAACTGTACTTTCTGCATGATTTTTCTGTGAACTCTAATTAAAAACAACAAAAACAACATGTATTTGACTTTCAGGAGTCATTTGTTATTTGAGAATACCTTCAGTTGATTTAGCTTGGATTGTTAGAAACTCATCCAATCCCATACCCACATGGATAAATTATCTTCTTTTTGATTCATGTAAACAAATTGTTCAATTCTTCCAAACCAATCATCCTAAAAATGTATGCTCATTTTAGTGCCCATATTGCCAGTCTTAGCAACTTAGACTAGCTTTTCTCTTCTTCATTCCCATTAGTTTTACTCCCTTGTTCTTGTCACTATTATAAAGTTATATAATACCACCTCTATGAATGTTTCTCTGGTAAGAAATATTAAACCTTTCTTGAAAAGGTTTGAAAATCTATGAAAAAGCTTTTAATCCAGTCCTTCGAATCATACTGTAATTTCTCAACCTCACATATATAAAATATGAACCTCTTAGTATGTAAAATATTTTATATTATTTATAATTTCAGCATCAAGATATTTGAAATTTATTTTCAAAACTGTAAGTCCTTCTCTCTCATTTTTCCTTTCAGTGGATTTAAAATCATTCAAATTTGTGCACATAAAGCTCTTAACATGAAGTAGGATTTATGGAAATAAAAAACATAAATTGATCCAGAGTATGATAGTTAGCATCAAGTGCCACACAATGTCCTTTTGGTATCCTTTAAACTGAATAGTGAAGGAAGGATATCCATAGTGGTAAATTAACTATCTAATTCAATTAACAATTACATTTTATAATTTAAAAATTATTCCCAGAGATTAAAAAAAAATAATGCTCTATTATAACTTATTCCAAAATTTATTCCTGTTTTAGTGAAAAAAATTCTGTTACATTTGTAATTCCAATGTTTCTTTTCTTTACCTTTAACTTGATTCATGAGCTTGATCCCTTAAGATTTCTCAGCTCTTTTTCCCTCACCAATAGTCTATGAGTCTGCCTGATGGAACCCACTGAATCTCTGTGAGATTCTTTATCATGTAATAAGCCAAACCACATTTGAAAAAGACAATTTAAATGCCACTATGTTAAGGCTGGAAAATAAAGGGAATAATCAGGAATTATGAGGAAAATAAACACATACATTTTTTAACACAGGCTATTTTGATAAAATTTTGGAAAAAAATATTATAATCACAAAAATGCACCAACTCCAGTTAATAAGAGAGATGGACTATAAAAGGTGGATATTAATTTACTTTTAATCAGGAGTATTCTATGCTCCTGAATCACTTAAACTTAAAATATTATTTTCCTTATTTTCAAGTATAACTATAAAAAGTCAAGTAAGAATTATCTTTATATTTCTACAAGAATCATTTAATATCTTCATATTTACATAAATAGTTATATTACACCTTATCAACAGTCATATTTAAAACACTGGGCTATTTGAAAAACAAAGTAAAATATTATCACCTTCATCTGGCCATACTACTTCCTAAGGAGATGATTTTAATACCAGACTTTTTTGCACTTCAGTTTAACCATAAATAAATTGAGGTAGTTAAATTAGATGACCCTTAAGGGCCTCTTCCAGGTCTGACACCATAAGTGATTTTGAGGTAAGTGCTAAGAATGCAGCAGCTGGGTGTTATTTTTATTACAAGCACTTCAGAATAAATTCACAATTACTGCCTCAGGCCATTGTCTCTCTCTTAGCTCCTTGAACATCCTGGATACTAAAGATGTCCAGTCACACAATCACTGCAAATATGAATATCACAGAGCCTCCAGGCTCTCTCCCTTTCATTGGACCCACCACACCTTGCTACCTGAAATTCCTTAAACTCTGCTCCTTTTATGTAATCCGCATACTCAGAAATCTCCAGTAAACACTATAGTTTATTCAGTATGTATTTAATCTTTCTTTAGCCATAAGATTCCTTATGGCTTTCTGCTACAGTGGAGTCAGGCATTCACCATTCCCAATCACGTCTTGCTTAATTCATCAGAGTCTGTTCAACTCCTACCATTTCTAGATAGATTTCACTGATTACTGCAGCCCACCAAGCAATGAATACACAAACCTCCTAGGTCTGTTGACACTTAGAATTGACTACTTGACTTTATATTGTTTACTTATTTTTGTGCAGTTATTAAATACTTTAGTTTATATCTCTAAGGATATCTTAACTTGGTGACTGTTAGGGCCAGTGCCGCATATTCTCGCTGAACTGGACATAATGGAAACAAAATAAAACAAAACTTTATAGTCTTCAGATTTGTGTTGAATCTTAGGTTTCTGAGTTTCAAGATTTTCTTATACCTTTTTCTGGAATATAAATCACTTATCTTCTGCTTTATTATTATTTCCTCTCAACCTTTCAAAAATCATGAAAAAGAAACTATTGTTGGCCTCCTTTTAATTCACTTATTAAGTGAATTACTGTGTGCAAATGACACAGTATGTGTAAATTACTATATATGGATTCTATAAAAATATAAAGCCACAAGAGATGCTCTATATTATTAGGTAGAAGGACCAATAGTTTCAACAATTGATTGCACTTCTGTTACTAAATTATGGCCATAGTTTTCCAAGAAACATTAGTCAAGACGCAAAAAAATCATTGTTACTATTTTAATAATAAATACTAAAATTATATTTCTTTCTGATCATGGACAATGATTAGTTGAAGGCAACTTAAATAAAACTTAGGTGTCCAATGTCCAATTTTCCAGATGCTCTATTTAAATCTAAGATATATGCAATAAGCCATGGCTTCCATAGAATCCAAATCAACTGATAAATTCAAAGAATATGTATTACTAAATCTCAATATGTAAACAGTTCAGCAGAATCCTGTAGGTGGCACTTACCTATTCTTTAAGGAAAGAGCTCAGTTTTTACCATAGAAAATTCAAGGGCCTTTCCCCAATTTTATTTCAATTTTCAAGAAAAGCAGAAATCTATCTTCAGTATTCATGTTGGCATATATTCTTTATCAATACTCACATTGTAGATTTATCACAGTTTCATGGGAAAATGAATACAAAGGTAATACATGGTTCCTGTTTGATTTCCAAACAGGTTTATCTAAGAGGTATTTAACTTGGCAGAAATTTTATTCTGGTACCTCTGTGAGTTTGTAAATTCCCATCAGGATAATTTGATCAAGGTGTAGCAGAACTTTTTTTTTTAAACTTTGTTCAAAGGTCTAAAATATTAATATCAATCAAATAATCTTTATTTCCCTTGTGTGTGTGGAAGTTAAGATGAGACCAGTTTCCATTTTGCTAGAGGAACAATTGTGTGAAACTCTGTTGGCCTGGAAAGAAAGATATAATTCCTACACCAGAGGAAAACAGTAGAAAGAGTAATCAGCTCTGAGTTGTAGGTAAATGGGAAACACTAGTGCTGTCTTAGTTTATCATTTGCTAAGGATGCTGGCTACTTCAGCATGCTTCCCCCAGTCTAATAAAAACTTTAAAGAGTGAATATGACCTATGACTATGATAGTCTGTGTCTTTTGCAGACCCCGGAAAAGTATGTTCTTGAATTGGTCTGTTCCTGTGGGTGTGAACCTACTGTACGTGGGACCCTTTCATTAGATTACTTCAACAAGGTGTAACCTGGGGGGCAGGTCTTAATACTCTTCCTGGAGTCTTCTATAAAGTGGATGAATATACAGAGAACAAAGGCTGCAGATGCAGAGGCTGAGAAAGAGGGTCTTCAAGGCCAGAGGCTGGAATCTGTGGAGCACAGAGGTACAGAAAGAGGAATCCACAAAGAATGAGAGAGAAAGCCACAGATGGAGAAGCCAGAAGCTAAATGCAAGGGCCTAGAGGAAAAGGCAGAGCCTGGCAAATGCCATCATTGTGCCCTGAGACATGACAGGAACCTAGGGTCACCGGCAGCTGATCTTCAGGTGAAAGCTTCTCCTGATGCCTTGATTTGGGCATTTTTTTTCAGCTTTGAAACTCTAAGCTTATAAATCCCCATTATAAAAGCCAAACCATTTCTGGTATATTACCTTGGCAGCCCATTAGCAACTAAAACAATGAACCTTCCCTTATCAATGTTAATGGCTGTTAATTTTTCCTTTACTGTTTTTCCAAGGAATCCCCTTATCTACCATACCCATGTGATGGAGGATATTACCAAGTCTTTAACATTATTATTTCTTTTTATTTTATACCTGCATTCTCAGTAACCTTATCTTCCCTGTCAGCATTTTCTTCAAACTCTACTGAACAATCCCTCCATTTTTTCTACTTTATTTCAATTGTTATTGAAAGATAATTTATTCTTCTTTTTATGAATAAAATTCATACTGATCATAGATAAAAAATCAGAACTTATAAAATAAAATTAGATTAAACCCCATAACCTAGAAATGAGCATTTACATATGTTTTTTTAAGTTATCAAACCCTCATACCAAGTATGCCTTCTGATTTTCACTTAAAATTATATTGTTTAAAATTTTATAAAGTAAAAACTAGTTAGAATTCACAAACTTTCAAGAATATATTCTTCTGTTTTCCCTTTTTAAAAATACATTATGTGTTTGTTTTCTCTTAGTTTGCTTAAATTTTACCCTGTGCTGAAAAAACATTTAAAAATGTTTAGAATATCAGCTCATAATATACACATGCTTAGATTGGTATGCAAGAATATACAATCAAATGATATTATTTTCTAATTTCAATGAAATATTTGCAAATATTAAGATTATGGGGAGAATGTAGAAATTATCTGGGTCTATACTGAAAGAATTCTTTCCCACTAGCAGCTAAAGCCATGAGATTGTAACAAATTTAGCCAAAAAAGAGAATAGCCATTTCATCAAAAAAGCTATACAAATGGCTAATTAACATATTAAAAGATACCTTGTCTCATTAAAAATCAAGGAAAAGGAAAGTAAAATCATAATTGTTTACTGCCATATATCCACCAGAAAGGTTAATGTTTGAGAAGTTGACAACAGCAAGTGTTGGTGAGATTGTGGGGCAGCAGTAACTCTCACACACGTCTCCCTTTCATTTGATTTGTGGTTCTTATTATCTGATTGTTATGCATTGAATTGTGTCCCCCAAAAGATACCTTCAAGTCCTAACCCTTGGTCCCAAGAGTGTAACCCTATGTAGAAATAGCATCTTTGAAGACACTGTTAGCTAAGATGAGGCCCAACTGGTTTAGGGTGGACCTTAATCCAATATTACTGGTGTCTTCTTACAGAAAGGAAATTGGACACATACAGACAGAGGGAAAAGTACCATATTGCAACTGAGGCAGAGAATGTCATAAATTCCCAGCAAGCCACTTTCAGAAGCCAAGAGAGAAGAATGGAGCGGGTTCTCCCCTACAGGATAAAAATGAAGTAAGGGCTCACTTACAGTTTGATTCTAGACTTCTATCCTCCAGGATGGTGAGATAATAAATTTCTTTTGTTTTAAGCTACTAAGTGTTTAGTGTTTTGTCTTGACAGCCCAAGAGAACTAAGAGAGTAATATGCACCAGACTAGAGATAAAATGGTGACTGTGAAATCTATGGACCAGGCCTCATGGAGCATTTCATCTAGTGAGGAAGATAAGCATAATAAGAACATTATCAAAATAGATAAAAAATGACAACTAGTTACTACTTGAGATTGTGTGATAGGAAAATGGGACAATTTTCCATAAACCTTGGAAGGCTCCCCCTGAGATTGTGATGGTAGAGCTGAGACCGAATGACAAAAACAAGTTCACTCAGTCTAGAGGTGGGGAACAGGAAGGGAGATGATACAAATGCTCACAGCAACAACATGCACTAAGTACTTATAGAAGTTGAATTGGGAAAATAGTATTTTCTTTCATTACTGCAGTAGCAGCCTCCAAATCTGGCCTCCCAGTGGCATTTCTTCCTCTTTCAGCTTTTTCCTCAGACTGCAGCCAGAATGCATTTTCTAACACACATTATGTATTTTATTATTCCATACATCCCTCATTGATTCCACAATCTTTCTTAATAAATTCCTTAGCATGACATACATACATGTCCTATGAGGCTTGGCTCCTATTTTAGTTTGCTAAAATTTGCTGGGAGCAATATACTAGAAATGGTTTGGCATTTATAATGGAAATTTATTAAGTTAAAAGCTTACTATTTTTATGCTGTGAAAGTGTTCAGATCAAGGCATCATCAGAAATGCTGTATCACCAAAGTTCAGCTAGAGGAAATCCTGGTCTCCTTCCATGTGGCAAGGCACATGGAAGCATCTGCTTCTCTTCTGGGTCTTGTTGCTTCAGCGTCTGGCAGCTCCATCTTTGGCTTCTCTCTCCCGAATTCCTCTCTGAGCTCCTGCATTCCTTCTTTCCATGTCTGTGGCATTTTGTCTATGTTTTTGCTGCTTTCAGTCCTCAGCTTCTAAAGGATCCTAACAAAAGGACCAAGACCCACCCTGGGTCATTCCTCACTGAAGTAATCCAATCAAAGGATCCCACACCCCCAGGAAGGGTTTAACTTTAAGAACATGATCTTCTCTGGGATCCACAAAAAGCTTCAAATTGTCACAGCTTCCATTTAGGCCTCTATATTTATTTTCACTGCATCCTTTTCTCCCTGCCATATGTTCTAACCATGTAGACTAAGTTTACTGACAAAACCATGACCCTTTATCTAGAACGTTGAATTTGATTCTCCTTTTGACTTCTTCAGCCTTGCTTCTTCACTTTACCAATTTCTTCTTGCCCTTAGGACTACACATTCATTTTATTGTATAGTCCTAAGGAACAGGAAAATGTTCCTAACCCTTCCTCATCCTAGCCCAGCCTTTGTGTCTTACCAGTCCTAAGTGATTTCATTAGCTCTTTATGCATCATTATTGTTGAACATATTACACTCTATTGAAATCACACATTTGTTTTTCTTCCTCTAAATGATAAGATTTATAGCGAATGGATTTTGTTTAATTGACTATATCCCCCCTACAACTATTGCCATGCATAGAACATAGTAATCACTCACGTTGTATTTGCTGAAAGCATGTAACTCTCCTTTCAACCTACTACAGAGATATTTAAATTTAAAATATATTAAATGGAACATCTGTGGACTCACATCAGTATCAGTGTTTATTTGTTTTGTTGTTGTTGTTTGATCATCAATTCTGTATGCTCTTTTTAAAATTGATTATTGTGGAAGTGACCAAACACACACATATCTGTCCAAGTTCAATATTAATAGAAGGGAAAAGTAATAATAAAAATTAATAAGTGAGTTGCTGCAAGAATATAGTCATTTACCATCTTTGAACATTTATGACCTTATCTTTGAAAGAAAAGGGAATGAAATGAATGATCACCAAAGTACATTACAATAAACTTGCTTTCAATTTGTGTCACTCTTTATTCAAAAGGATCTTCATTAATTTATAGTATCACCCTGCCACATAGTGGCACGTCTATTTCTACCACCTGTATGAGAAATATTTATGCTCTCAAATGCTATAAAAGGGAGATTTTGCTATATCTCTCTGTCTTTATCGTCTATCTATCACCTTCTATATACCTATCCTCTCGCTTTCTTTCTCTTTCATCATCATCATCATTCAACTTGGTCTAAAACCATGCATCATTTTACCCTTCTTCAAACATTGGGATAAAGAGGAGTGTTATGCACTGGGATTTAGGAATCTCTATCTCAGATATCCTTTCTACATGGTAAGATAAAGCCTCAGAGTCCCACATCCCCTTTCTCTTAATGCTCTCAATCTCCCAATCACATCCAAGAAGACTAATCTCTACATATTTTTAAAATTATGATAAATAATGTACAATTTATGCAGATCTTAAATGTGTACTTCTATGAGTTGGGACAATTATATAAGCCTGTGTAATGCATTTACCCTCTTACTAGCTGTGTTCCATTTGAAAAATTTTAGCCATTCCTGTCAAGCAGGTATTATATCTATTTAGGATCTTAATTTGAATTTCACTGCTGATGAGTGATTATGAACATTTTTCCAGGTGATTATTGACTATTCATATATTTTCCATCTGCTAAAATCTTTTGGGATTTTTAATTGGATTATTTGTCTCATCCTTGAATTGTTAGTCTTATTTTGATATTCTAGGTAAAAGATTTTTTTCAGATATGTGTCTTGAGAATATTTTCTCCAGTCTCTTGCTTGACTTTTTTTATATATAATATATATATTTTTTACTTTGTAAAAGATACTTAGATTACATAAATGTTAGACAAAAAATATGGGGATTCCCATATGCCCCACTCCTCACACCTTCAATGCCCTCCCACATAAACATCCTTTATTGGTGTGGGACAATCACTGAAATTGATGTATGTATCCTGGGGCTTTTCCACTGAGCATGGACATTCACATTGCAGTCTACAGTGTCTCCAACACAGTTATGCATGTTATGTGACAATATGAAATGGCCTATATCTGTCATTGCAATGCCATTCAGAATGATTTCCAAGTCCCGAAAAAGCCCCTATATTACAACAATTTTTCCCTCTCCCTGTTCCCAGAACTTCAGTGTCCACTGCCTTCACATCAATGTTGTAATTTCTTCCATTGCTAGCATCACAATATGCCTATAGTAGAACACCAATAAGTACACTCTAGCATATATTTCATTCCCTAATCCTGGGGATTCTGGGATGGTTATGTCCACTCCACCTCTAATTGAGAGGGGGCTTCGATCCCATACAGCTGATGGATGGGACTCTCTTGCTTGCAGTTGTAGTCTCTCTCGTTTCCTTGGTATGGTGGTTGTCAATCCTCACATCCTTGTTAGTTGTCCTGGTTGTGTCCCATGAACTGGAGAGTAGGTTTTGCAATTCCACTGAGGCTCTAGGCCCAGCAGGCACATGGATGGCACAAAGATTCCAGTCTCTTGGACATACATCTACAAACTACATAACCAAGTATAGGTTTGAATAACAGGGACAGATGAGCCATGTGTAGGGAACTTATAATTGAGTCCAACTCCATCACTCTGAGGAGCACAAACTCCAAAGTAGTGCCCACTGGCAAGGCACCAAACTCTGGAGCTATCTGTCCTAACCATAAGACCTTGGTGTCTCCAGAGCCCTCAGGAGCCCCACTATTTGGGAATAGCATCACTTTGGCCATCTATGAGATCCTGCTGAGATGTGCATAAGCATTACCTCTGGGATGACATCCTGACTCACTTTGAAGTCTCTTAGCCATATAAACTCATTTGTCTTTATCTTTTACCCCTTTTATTCAAGGTCTTTTTCCAGTTGCATTGCTAGTTGGTGCTTGTTATTAATCCCTTGGTGCCAGGGAGGCTCATTCCTGGGAGTCATGTCCCATGCTGAGGGAAAGGTAATGCATTTATATGCTGAGTTTGGCTTAGAGAGAGGCCACATCTGAGCAACAAGCAGGCTCTCAGGAGGCAACTCTTAGGCACCCCACAACACTAGGGTAAGTTTCAATTTCAAGGGCAAAGGAGCATAAGCATAGTCATCAATATCAAGGGCCCATCAATGGATCATCCTCCTTCACCAGTCATTGCCCCTGCACTTGGGGGACTGTTGCTGCTCCACTAGAGAATGTGGCAGAGCTCTCCAGAATAGGAATTCAATATTCTTTCAGTTGTTGTGTGAGTCTTCACCCACTGTGACAATGCCTCGTGAACATTTGAACATTTTATATACCTTATATGTATGCCCAGGTGAACTTCCTCCCATGTATCCCCCATCATATTGCTTGCCTTTTTACACCAACTCTGAGTTATATTGTATATACAATAAACTGGATCAATTTAAACTGTACAATTTGAAGAGCTTTGACAAATATATAAATCCATAAATTCACTTCCACAGTCAAGATACAGAACATTTTCATTTTTCCCAAAAGTTTCTTCAGGTCCCTTTTCAGTAAATGCTCATTTTATGTAGTTACTGTGAACGTGTGACTTCTGCCCTGTTTGGAAACATTGTGAATGTCTGTTCCTTGATTATCTGTCCTAAGCACTGAACTTTTTAACCATGCTCTCCCCTCATGTGCTCACCCCATTTGCATGTAGCCTGCATGTAGACATGTAGTATAAAAGACATTTCTTTTTTTTTTTTTTTTTTTTTTAGGTACTGAGGGCTGGGGATTGAACCAGGACCTCGTGTAAGGAAAGCCAGCATTCAACCACTGACCTACATCAGCTCCCTGGAGTTGTTTTTTGTTTGTTTGTTTCATTTTTGTTTGTTTGTTTGTTTTTAGGAGGCACCAGGAATCAAACCTGGTATCTCCAATGTGGGAAACAGATGCTGAACCACTTGAGACACATCCCCTCCAAAAGACTTTTTTTTCTTTGTGACAAGTGAGGCTTGGGCCTTGGAAGTGCCACAGTCTCTGCCAACCATCAAGGATGAAGATTTAGGCCAAGATGAACCTCGGTTTTTCCAAGAGAGAGGACTCCCTTCCAGACCATCAAGGGTGAGGCCCCATGTAAGACCCATTAAGTTCTCTTTTGCTCATCAAGCTGGACTTGTCCAAGTCTTTCTTTGGCCTGATGTATCCTTAGTTTGGTGGGAAACTGTCATTATACATGGCTCCCTGCTATACTCAGAACAACACCCACAGGAATGGGTTAGAAATAAGAACAGGTTTTTCTCAGGTATACAGCTCCAAGCCACCAAACCAGCCATGTGCTGCTGGCTGCATGTGTTTCAGGAGGCTGGGGCTGGAGAAGTGTCCCATGATGTAGGAACACTTGAAAGATCTCACATTTTTGTTTTGTCAAGTTTGGAGTGATAACAAATTACATTCTCACGTCATTTGTTTCCATATGTGCAAAATTTCTCTTGATTTTTACCTAACAGTAGGATTGTTGATCATAGCTTTTGTATATATTCAGTTTTACAATTTGTGTAATTGACACATCAGCTAATATTAGCTGGAGCTTCTGAATGACCTATTCTTGTATGGTCTTGGCTGGTGAACTCACCTCCAGGCTGTAGGTCTTCACATTGTTTGGAAAGCTATGCTCTGTGTATCTATGATCCTACTTGAAACACTGAGCCAAAGTATGGTCTTCCAAAGTCAATAGCTGAGGCATAAAAAGGAACAAACAACAGCAAAAACTATTTTAAGTTCTTGTTTTGATATAACCTAGCTGAACCACAATCAAGGATTAATGAAGTATATTGTAGAACTGAAAAATTACATGGTAAAGTACATAGATATCAGGAGGAATGAGGAATTAGGCCCAATATCTCAATCAACCTAAAGTTTATGGTAAATTTTGTTTCCTTGAAAATCTACTTTTTAATACTGCCAGATAAGAATAACCTAACTGTGACTGCTTTGACTAAAGTTTTCCATATTAATGGACCATTTGGTTGATTTAATCAAATGACTGTCATTGCTGATTGTTGCTTGTTAATCATAATTGATGTCTCACAGGGTGTGCAGACTTGAGTCTTTCATGGACCGCAGAATATTATGTTCTTAAGCTAACCCATTCCTGTACATGAAAGCCTATTTTATGTAGGATCTTTTGGTCAGATCCAGTTAAGGGACTTTTTGATTAGATCAGTGTGATTTGATCACTTTATTTAAGGGCCTTTGTTTATATTGCAGGGCCCACGGTGGTCCTAATCCTCTCACTAGAGTCTTATTTAAACTGAAGACTGAAAGCAGAGACACAGAGAGAGAGAGCTGCAGAAAGAGAAACACTGAGAGGTTGAGAGAGAAAAAATAATAATAAAATAAAATAATAACTTTAGGTCCCTGGAAACTCCTTTAGAATAGGTTGTTCTTTTTATTTTGGAAAATGCTGTTGAATGTATATTTATTTACATGAATGTGTTGCAGAATTCTCCAAGTATCTAAATTTATACATTCAATCTGAAAGTATACATTTTATTTGAGGAAGTATGTGTGTGTGTATGTTTGACAATATAAATTATTTTATGACTGTCATCAAAAGGGATATTTATGGGCTATCCATTTCTATGTATGAATTATATTAGGGGAGAAATTTATAAAAATTTCTAGACCTTATTATGCAAATATTAATTTTCATACCATGTTCATTAGTAAACATGACTTCAGGAAATTTACTGATGTTGGAAAATTATTTTATTACCTGAATATATTAAGTTTAATGATATTTCTTTTTCTTCATAACTGGCCTTGTCTACTATTCAACATCTTAGAAAAAGATTGGCCCTGAAAGAGAAAAAAAGTAGTTTAGATTGGCCGTTAGGGAAATGTACTGTAGGACTTCTCAATTAACATTTAATATTTCCTGGTTATAGTTGTATGGATACATAGGGCATTCAAACTCAAGGGCCTCTTGTTAGTAGGAATAGCTGTATTCTAAGCCCAAGGTAAAAGCCGAAAATGGAGTACATGGAATCTGCCTGAGTTTGTGAATCTAGAAGCAATATCCAGAAGAGATTCTCTACTTATATTTTTATTTCCTTCCCCATCCCGAGATGGTTCCCTCATCTGTCTTCTTGTTGCCTGTTCATTTTCTTTAGGATGTACCCAGGACCTCCTGGTTGCAGCGTCTGCTGGTTGTGGCATCATATCCTTGAGGTGTCTGTTCCTTGCAGTGTCTGCTGGTTGCAGCTTCTGCTCTTCTTTTTTAAGAGGCACCAGGAACTGAACCAGGGAACTTCCATGTGGGCACCCAATTGCTTGAGCCACATCTGCTCCCTCTCTACTTATTTTTAGTGTTTTCTGTCCCTTCTGCTAACAATCAAACTCCAGGATAAACTCATTAAAATTATAGCCTTATTAACAATACAGATGGCACTATTAGATTAACAATGATCATAATCTGACATAAATCACCCAGAGAATAGAATAAGAGGTAACATATTGCAATTTTACTTTATGAGGCCAGCATTATAAAATAAGTAAATTACAAACCAATCACTCATATATATATGAAAAATATAAAAAATGACAAATCAAATTAATTTGTACATAAAAAGAGATAATATATCATATCCAAGAGAGATTTATTCAGGAGTGCAAAGTTGTTATATCATTTATAATCCATCAATGCAACCCACTTCATTAACAAAATAAAGTAGAAACAACATATAGTCATGTCTATAGATATTTAGTAAAATTCAACAACTGTTCATGATTAAAAAAAAAAACACTCAGAAAATTAGCAATGAATGGAATAGAGTTGTAAAAGAGAAAGATCATTCACCTCTTCTTCCTGAATAATGAAGCATCAATATTACAGAATACAGCAGTACTTGAATTTCACTTAGGGGAAGGACAAGCATTGAATCAATTACTATGGAGACAGAGGCAGACATGGAGCTGTCCATCATCATCAGTTTGTTAGCTGGATCCACAGCACTTTTCCATCACATTCTAGGTTCTGTTAATACTAATATCTCCCAGTCATATGGATGGCAGTTATTACTTCTATGTTACTTCAAGTTACCTTTGTTTTTTTCTTTTTTTTTTATATTTGTATATTTTGTACATTAAACCAAGACTTATTTAAACAATTTCCCAAAATAAATATTATATTTGAATTGGCTAGAATGATTTCTGTGTTCATGAACAGATCCTAACTTACAGCAGTGTTCATAGGACACAGTATCAAATATAGGTAGTTGGTCATATTTTTGTCCTTGAAGACAGTTTTGAGCACCTTATCCAAATATCATACTACTCTCAACATTGCAATAAATAAGAGACAATAGAATTTTTTTCAAGAATAGATAATTAGAAATGAGGAACACAAAAGATAACCCCTAACAGACTCATTTATATATAAATGCTTCATGACAGATATTACAACAAAAATCAATGAGGAATGAAGGGACTTCTCAATGAGTCATTATGGATCAATTGGCTGTCCATATTACACATGATAATAAAACAATTTGCAGCTCTGCATTATAGACAATGGCAAAGAAATTCCTTTCCCCTGAAAACCACTGAACTGTTTTCTGTAACTATATATTAGTTTGTATTTCCTAGAATTTTGTTTAAATGAAATCGTGCAATATGTACTCAGTTTTGTTTGACTTCTTTTACTCAGGACAATTATTTTGAAATCCATTTCTCATATCTTGTTGTTGTTGCATTGTATTCCCTTGTATGGATATTTCACAATATATTTATCCATTCACCTAGTTTGATATCTGGGTAATTTCATTGTGATATTTATTTGCATTTACTTAATAACTAATTAAGTTGAATATCTTTTCATGTGATAATTTACCTTCTCTGTATTTTCTTTAGTAAACCATCTGTTCAAATCATTTGCCCACTTTAAATTACAATTTATTTTCTTATTATTAAGTTTTGAGAGTTATTAATATATTTTGGAAACAACATCTACTCTAAAATTTGTGATTTGTAAATATTTTCTATATGCCTGTGCATTCTTTCATTCTCTTACAGTGTCTGTCATAAAAAACGAATTCTTTGTTACAATTGACAAACACATATTGAAGCAATGGTACTAACCAGGGACTATCATTTATAGCATAGTTTATGCTCTGTCCCACACAATTTTGAAGGTTATGACAAAATATACAATGTTCTGTATCCATCACTGCAATGTCTTGCAGGACAAATCCAATGTCTCCAAAAATGCCTCCATATTACAGCTATTCTTCCTTCTCCTATCCCTCAGAATCTTTGGTGGCTACTGCCTTATGTCAGTGATAAGAGTTCTTCCATTGCTAGAATAACAATAAGTCTACAGTTAAATAACCATAACATTAACAATAAGTCTAATTTAGTCCATTGTTCATTCCCCAATCTTGAGGATTTAGGGATGTTGATGCCCACTCTGCTTCTAATTGAGAGGGAGTATCCCATGGGGCAGATGGAGGGAATTATCTTGTTTGCAGTTGCAGACACTCTGTTTCTGGGATGGGCATTGTGATGGTTAGGCTAATGTGTCAACTCTGCCAAGTAATTATGTCCAGGTGTTTGGTCCAGCAAGCACTGCGCTAATTGTAATACAAGAGCATTTATGGACTTTGATCACCAGTGAGTTTACTGCATGAATGGCTGATTACATCTGCATCAATCAGGGAGATTGCATCATCAATGACTGATGCTTTTATCCAATCAGTTTAAAGCCTTAAAAGGGGAAGTGATTTCAACATTCAGAGAGAATTTCCCAGCTCGTCGTTGGACAGCCAACTTCTCCCAGAAACTCATCAAGGACCTTTCATTGGATTTTCATCAGTGTCCCTGGTTTGCAACCTGCCTGCAGAACCTGGACTTTTGCATCCCCACAGTCACATGAGAGACTCTAATAAAATCTCATATTATTGACAGATATCTCCTGTTGATTCTCTTTCTTGAGAGAACCCTGACCAATACAGCTTGGTACCAGGAGTGGTTCTTGAGGAACAGAGTCTTAAAGATGGGATGTCTGAGGTGGTTCTGGGAGTTTTATAAATGGCTCTCTACTCTAATTGGACTCAAGGGTACTAATGACGCCCTTTCCAATAATTAAGGGGTTGCTAACAGTCCATAGCATGAGCTGTCAATAGAGATATGCCAAATAGCATCACTGGATTCCCCCACTTTCACACTTATAAGAAGCAAGGACCTGGGTGAGAGTGTTTTCAACACCTTAACAGAATTTTGTGGAGTCAAAAAGTATAATGATGTTGGCTAGCTCCTTCTAGATACTCTGGATACAGTTACAAAAGAAAGAGATAAGCTAAAGTATTCAAATCTGAAACTTAAATGCCGCATGAATGATATGAAAATTTCTATGTGTGCCTTGAAAGAAAATCTTGTCTCCTGTTGCCACAGACTTGAGAAATCTGATAATCAAACCCAGACTCTCATTGTACTAGTAGCTGAATTACAGAGGAAACTAAAATCTCAACCTCGCATGGTTTCTGCAATTAAAGTGAAGGCATTGATTGGTAAAGAGTGGAACCCTGAGGATTGGGATGGAGACATATGGGATGATGATAATATTGGTGGGGACATTGGAACCCTAAATTCTACTGAGATTTCACCAGATAAACCTGAGATGGCCTGTCCTGTGGAATCACACCTTGTCAACCTTGTATCATCCAAACTCCAGCCTGCCCCAGGGAGTCCAAACTTCCTTCCAGCCCTGAGGTGGGTACCAGCCAAACAAAAGCTTGCACTGCCAAGCCTCTGGCCTGCCCCAGGGAGTCTGGACCTCCTCCCAGCCCTGAGGCAGCTAGCAGCTTAACTCCAGTATGCACTGCCCAGCCTCCAGCCTGCCCCAGAGAGTCTGGACCTCCTCCCAGCTATTTTAAGTTATCCTTCATTTCACTATCTCTCTTGGTTGCATTCTGGACCACATCTGCATTGATTTCATGGAATTTACTAAGTTTTATAGCAACCTTTTATTTTTTCTCTTTCAGGAATACTTTTGGCAGTCTGGTGAATCCTATGAATGAATCCCTAGAAAAAAACCTAAAAATAAATCAATAAATACATAAAATTACAAAACAAACAATATATATTGATGTAAAATTAACAAAATATTAAAGATAAAATTTTGTGATAGATTAATAGTTGTGGTTTTTCAATCATGCATTAAAGAACAATGTTGGCATGCATGTATGTAAACTACTGTAATTTGAAACTGGGGATGAGCATAAAAACATTTTAATGTAATTTTTTTCATCTATAAATGTATTAAAATATTTGTGTTCTGATGATCAAAAGTAGAGGTAATACTGTGGCTTATTGCCTACCTTTGTAATTGATGGAGGGACTAAACTTCAGTGATACTTTTGTGAAACTAAACACGTATTTTTTTCCATCCAATATCATCATACACTTTATGTCCTTTGATTTTTTCCATATAAGAAATTTTATTCATAGAAAAGTTTTGGATTGCGTAAAAGTTACATTGAAAGTAACTTCATTGTATTCCCTCCCCCTCCCACATTTTCCCTTATTAATAACATTTTACATTATTATGGTACAGTTGTTATAATTAATGAACAAATATTGTAGCATTGCTATTAACTAACATCTATAGATTTCATTGTGGTTTACATATTTCACTGTACAGTTTTATAAAATTTTACAAAATGTAGAATGGCTTGTAAGTGACATTTCAAATTAATGTAGAAAATTTCAATGCCCTAAAAATACCCTATCAGATCTTGTCAATGCTTCCCAACATTATTTTCTAGGAGCTTTATGGTTTTGGCTCTTATATTTAGGTCTTTGATCAAACTTTAGTTAATTTTGGTATAGGGCATGTGATGGTGATCCTCTTTCATTCTTTGGGATGGGGATATCCAGTTATCCCATCACCATTTGTTGAAGAGACAGTTCTTTCCCAGTTGAGTGAGCTTTGTGGACTTGTCAAATATCCCCCAGTGTTAGGTGAGAAGGATGAATTGAAGGTCAGCTTCAGTCCATGTGTGAGCTGATCCTCCATGGTATGTTGTCAGTGTTCCATTTCTCTGTAAATGTCAGACCATATTCGGTCCATCTGTACTTGTTTTCCTGACTGCAAATCACTCTGTGGGTCTCAGTGTTGGCTGAGCCTGAGCTTGTAAATTCCAGTCCATTCTCAGATTTTGTTTTCAAATCAAGTTTTGTTAAGCCAAATCCATAGCCCTTGATGAAGACATCCTGGCAGATTTCCCAAGATCAACATATGTAGGAGACACAGCCATCTTCTGCTCAGAGGCAGTGTCAGCAGGCTCTGTGGTGGCTATGGTGTAAGTTGCAGTGCAGAGGAACCCAGGGAGCTATCATGTAGCGTTGACAAATATAACTTTGTAGTATGCTTTAAAGTCGAATAGCATGATTCCTCCAATTTTGTTTTTCTTTCTAAAGATGTTTTGGGCTATTCAGAGCCCCTTCCACTTATCCAAATAATTTCAATAACTTGCTTTACTAGTTCTTTTGGGATTGCATTGAATATATAAATCAATTTGGGTAGGATAGTCATCTAAATTATATTTACGATTCCAACACATAACATGGAATATTCTTCTATCTATTTAGGTCTTCTTTGATTTCCTTTAACAATGGTGTGCAGTTTTCTGTGTACAAGGCCTTATATCCTCAGATAAATTTTTTCCTAGATATTTGATTCCTTTAGTTGTTATTGTAAATGAAATTTTTTTCAATTTCCGTCTGATTGCTCATTATTATTGTTCAGAAACACTGCTGATTTTTGCATGTTGATCATATAACTTGCCACTTTATTGAACATGTTTACCAGTTCTAGAAGCTTTATTGTAAATTTTTCAGGACTTTCTACATATAGGAACATGTCATCTACAAATAGTTAAATTTTGCCTTCTTCCTTTCCAATTTGGATGCCTTTTATTTCCTTTTCTTTCCTAAGAGCTCAAGCAAGTACTTATAAGTACAATGTTAAATAAGTCTGGTGACAATGAGCATCCTTGTCTTGATCTAGATCTTAGCGGAAAAGCTTTTAGCATTTCCCCATGGAGTATGATGTTAGCTGTGAGTTTTTCTTATATTCCCTTTTATTAGTCAGCCAAAAGGGTGCTGAAGCAAAATACCACGAATTGGTTGGTTTTTATAAAGGGTATTTATTTGGGGTAGAAGCTTACAGGTACCAGGCCATAAAGCATAAGTTACTTCCTTCACCAAAGTCTATTTCCATGTTTTGGAGCAAGATGGCTGCCGACATCTGCAAGGATTCAGGCTTCCTGTGTTCCCCTCTTCCCAGTGCTCATTTCTCTCTGGGCTCAACTCCTTTGATTGCTCCACAAGGCCACCCGTAGTGTCTCAGGCAAATGGTTTATTTCTCTTCCCAGGGCCTCTTTTGTGTCTAATTGAGCTTTACCTACTTCCACACATATCTGCTTCTCTATGTGTTTACTTCCCAGGCTCCTGGATCAAAACTCTAACTAACTCTGTGTTCTCTGCCATGTTGTTTTCTATGTGAGTCCCTGCCCACCAAGGGGGCAGAGACTTGATATCCTACTGATGTAGCCCAGTAAAAGCCATAGTCATAATTTAATCAAGGAAAAGTGAATGCTCTGAATTCAATATAATCTAATGTGCCTGGAGGGACAGATAAGTTTACAAACATAATCCAATATCTATTTTTGGAGCCATAAACAATCAAACTGCCACACTTCACCCTCTGAATTCCAAAAGGACATTACAATATTTTTTTTAAAAAAACACCTTATTTCAGTAACAATATGAAGTACAAAATCATATCATAATCAATTTAAAATACAGTTTTTCTTGAGACAAAGTCCCATCTGCTGTAGACCTCTGAAACTTGCAAAACCACTTATTAGCTTCCAATACACAAATTGACAGACAAAGTATAAACATTTTCACTATCATAAAGAGAAATTTAGAGGGAAACATAAGTCAAGGACCCTGTATAGTTCAGTAAACTTGCAGGATATAATTCATTAGATGTCAAAGTCTGAGAGTCATTCTTAAGAGATGGTTTCTACTCCCTGGTGCCTCATGAGGACGAACCCTTTCTCCAGGCTTGCCCAATGGCCATTTTCTTGGCCCCACCCTCATCAAGCATCTGGGTGTTAACCAGGCTCCAGAAATCATCCTCCATAGCATTGGGGTGATTGAAACACTTTACCCAATCTTTGGGTTAGGGTCTTACCCCTTCTAGTACAGTGAAGTTAAGACAACATCTTCCCTAAACTTTGGCATACAGGCTCAACCCTCTCAGAGCAACAAGTAGATGACCTGGTCTCCCCTAATCCATGGGGTACAGGTTCACCCCTCTCAGACCTATGGGGTAGTGAACTTAACCTTCCTAATCCTTAGGGAATGTGCTCCAACTTCTCTGTACCCTGGGGTTGCAAAACTATCCCCAAACATCGGGTGGGAACATCCACTCTCTTCAACTGCTAGGGCAAACTCACCCTCTCTGTATACATGGGTGGGGTTCCTCTCTTGGCCCAAGGTGATGCCTTAATTCCAGATCTCAGCTTCCATGGTTTTCCTCCTAAAGCTGTTTCTTCTTCAATCTATCCCTTCCATGTCCCTTTTGACCCAAGCTGACAGTGGTTTTGCTTATACAGTTCTCTCAAAAAGCTTGTTTGTTTGTATTCAAGAAGCAGGGATCCAAGCTATCAGACCATAAGATTTTCCACAAATCTTTCCTAGATAAGTGCATTTTCAATGTTGATTTACAAGTTCTAAGTTTAGTTAAGTCCTCAAATGGGGTTCTATCATCTGGGAGCTTGATTTCCCAGGGACTTGGAAGCTCCAGAATCAGTTTCTGTTTTCCTTGTGCCCAACAGTTCAGTTCTCAGCTTATCTCTCTTGTCTAGAATTTTACTATAACCTGCAATGAGAAGCCAAGCTACATTTTCTGTGTTTACTTTGGAAAGTTCTTCAGCTAAATGCCCAGGCTCACCATTTTCAAATTCTGCCTTCCATAAAACACCAGGAGTTAATCTTGCTAAGTTCTCAGCAACTTTAGAACATGGATTGCTTTTCCTCCAGTTTTCAATAATAGTTTCATCATTTACTTCTAATGGCTCATAAAAAAGTCTCCTTTGAATCTGTATTGCTATCACCAGTCTCTTCAAAGCACTGTAAGTCTTTTCTACCAAGCATTTCACAATTCCTTGAAAAAATACCCCTTACCCATTTATAATACCATTACAGCATTTTGGTAATTGCAAAAGTAAGACCCCACTCCTGGTACCAAATTCTGTATTAGTCAGCCAAAGGGGTGCTGATGCAAAATACCAGAAATTGGTTAGTTTTTATAAGGGGTATTTATTTGGGGTAGAAGCTTACAGTTACCAGGCTATAAAGCATAACTTACTTCCCTCACCAAAGTCAATTTCCATGTGTTGGAGCATGAAGGCTGCCAAAGTCTACAACTGTTCAGGCTTCCTTGGTTCCTCTTTTCCTGGGACTCATTTCTCTCTGGGCTCAACTCCTCACTCCACAAGGCCAGCTGTAGAGTATCAGGCAAATGACTCATCTCTCTTCCCAGTGCCTCTTTTGTATCCAGATGAACCTCTTTCCTTCCACACGTATCTGCTTTTCTATGTGTTTACTTCCTAGGCTCCAGGATCAAGATTCCAACTAATTCTGTGTTATCTTCCATGTAATTTTCTCTGTGAGATCCTTCTAACCAATGGGGCAGGGACTTGGTGTCCTACTGACATTATCCAACCCAAAGCCCTAGTCATAATTTAATCAAGTAAAAGTGAAACCTCTGAATTCAATATAATCTAATATGCCTGGAGGGATAGAAAAGTTTACAAATATAATCCAATATCTATTTTTGAAATTAATAAACAATATCAAACTGCCAGAGCCATTTATCATGTTGAGGATGTTTCCTTCTATTCTTATCTTTCAAAATGTTTTTATCAAGAAAGGATACTCTATTTTGTTAAATGCCTTTTCTTTGTCAATAGAGATGATCCTGTGATTTTTTCCTTTGATCTGTTAATGTGGTGGATTACATAGATTGATTACCTTATGTTGAATCATACTTGCCTACCTGTGATAAAACCCACTTGATCATGGTGTATAATTTGATTTACGTATTGTTTTATTTGATTAGTAACAACTTTGTTGAGGATTTTTACATCTAAGCTCATTAGAGTGATTTGGCTGTAGTTTTCTTTTCTTTTGGCATCTGTATGTGACTTTGGTATTACTGTGATGTTGGCACCATAGAATGAGTTAGATAATATTCCCTTTCTTCAGTTTTTTGGAAAAGTTTGAGCAGGATTGGTATTAGTTCTTTCTGGAATGATTGGTAGAATTTACCTGTGAAGCCATCCAGTCCTGGGATTTTCTTGATTGGGAGTTTTTTTGATGACTAAATCAATATCACTGATTGTGATTTGTCTGTTGAGTTCTATTTCTTCTTCCATCAATGTAGGTGGCTCCTATGTTTCTAGGAATTCATATATTTCATTAAATTGTCCATCTTGTTGGCAAACAATTTTCCAAAGTATCCTTTTATGATTGCCTATATTTCCATGGGGTCAGTCATGATATCACCTCTTTCATTTCTGATTTTATTTATTTGAATCTTTTCTCTTTTTTCCTTTGTTAGTCTAGCTAAGGGTTTTTCAATTTTATTAATCTTCCCAAAGAGCCAACATTTGTTTTTTGTTAATTCTATTTTTCAAAATTCTCTATTTCATTTAATTCTGCTCTAATCTTTCTTATTTCCTTCTTTTTGTTTGATTTGGTATTAGTTTGTTGTCCTTTTTCTAGGTCTTCGTGGTAAGCAGTTAGGTCTTTGATTTTAACTCTTTCTTCTTTTTAAATTTAGTTATTTATAGCTATAAATTTCCTTCTCAGCACTGCTTTAGCTACATCCCATAAATTTTGTTATGTTGTGTTCTCATTTTCATTCACTTCCAGGTAGTCACTGATTTCTCTGGCAATTTCCTCCTTGACCCAATGATTGATTAAGAATCTGTTGTTTAGAGGTAACTCTTATGCACACCTCAGTAGGAGCTCATAGAACATCAAAGTGCATATCACCCCACACAGATGGGCTCCTGAGAGCTCTGGAGACACCTAGGTCCTATATAAGGGGGGATAGCCCCAAAGACTGATGCCTTATCAGTGGGCTCTATTTTGGAATCTGTGCTTCTGAGAGTGACAGAATTGGACTCAAATAAGTCCCCCCTGCACATGGTTCATCAGTCCCTTCTATTCAAACCTATATGTGATGCTGGAGTTTTTAGGTATACTTCCAGAGACTGGATCCTCTGGCCTACTTATGTGCCAGGTGTGTGTGGAATCTTGTTGGAGCTGCAACTCCTACCCTACAGCTCAATGGACTCATCCAAGTCACCTGGTGAGGAGACAATGATGGGCAATGGCCATCCCAGGGAATGTAGAGGGCCTGCATCTGTAGGCAGGATCATGCCACCCACCATATCCATGAGATACAAGCCCTCTCTCACTTGGAAGTGGAGTGGACATCACCATCCCTATCCCCTCAGGATTGGGGGAAGATCTATGGACTAGAGTGGACTTGATGATATTCTGTTGTACACATATGGTGATTCTAGCAATGGAAGAAATTATAACAATGAGGTGGAGCAAGTGGCCACTTGACATTTTTGGGGCAGGGAGGGGATGAGCAGTTGAAATACAGGGGCTTCTTTGGGATTTGGAGGTTGTCCTGAGTACCGTTGTGGCAATGGATGTAGGCCATTTTAAATCAGCACACACCACTCAGAACTGTCTGGAAGAGAGTGTGGTCTATGATGTGAACTGTGGTCTATGGTTGGTGGCAAGGCCCCAGAATGTGTAAGTCCATTGAGGGTGGTGGGCCACACTTGTGGGAGATGTTTGTGTGGGATGTGGTGGGAGGTGTGGGAGGTGGGCAACATGGGAGTCCCAGTGGGTTCCATGTAATATTTTAGGTAATCTAAGCACCTCTTAAAATATATTTATATATATATATAAATAACATTTTTGTAAGCAAATGCACATATATGCATATATATTTATATATCATTTTACAAATATTGGTATGTATTGTGAAAATTTTGATTTTTACCCACAATAAAAAATAAATTAAAAAAAAAAAAAAGAATGTTGTTTAACTTCCATGTATTCATGCCTATTGTGGTTATTTGTCACTTGTTAATTTCCAGGGTCATTCTATTGTGATCAGAAAAAGTGCTTTGTATAATTTCAATCTTTCTAAATTCGTTGAGACTTGTTCTATGACCTAGCAGTGGTCTATCCCAGAGAATGATCAATGAGCACACAAGAAGAAAATGTCCTCCTGTATTTGGGTGTAATGTTATGTACATGTCCATTAGGTCTTGTTCTTGTAACATATTTTTTGAGATCTCTGTTTCTTTATTGTGCCTCTGTCAAGATGTTCTATCTAATGTGATTAAGATGTATTGAAGTCCCCCACTATGATTGTATAGGCATCTATTTCTCCTGTTATTTTTTCCAATATTTGCCTCATGCATTTTGGGGCACCCTGGTTAGGTGCATAAATATTTATAATTGTTCTTTATTCTTGATATGGTGCCACTTTTATTAATATATAAGTTCCTTCTTTGTCTCTTACAACAGCTTTGAACTTAAATTCTATTTTGTGTTTACTGTTTGTGTGTGAAATCATTTTCCAACCTTTCACTTGCAACCTATTTGTGGGTCTAATGTGAGTTACCTTCTTTTAGACAGCATATAGATAGGTCATATTACCTTATCCATTCTGCCAATCTGTGTCTTTTGATTGGAGAGTTTAATCCATTAACATTCAATGAAATTACTGTATAGGTAGTACTTATTGTAGACGTTTTTTCATTAGGCTTTTATATGTCAAATTTTATTTTTATTTCTCATTTTATCCTTTGAGTTATTCTTACTAATAATCTTCCATTCTATACTCTTCTCCAGCCCTCTCTCTCCTGTTTTTTCCCTTTCAACCTGAGAAACTTCTTTTAGTATTTCTTGAAAGGCAGGTCTCTTGTTGACAAATCTCTGTTTATTTGTGAATAGTTTGATAAATTTGAACTCTACTTCATTTTGAAATGCAATTTTGCTGCATACAGAATCCTTGGGTGGCAGTTTTTCTTTCTTTCTGCACCTTAACTATGACATACCATGACCTTCTCACCACCATGGTTTCAGATGAGAAATCAGCACTAAATATTATTATGCTTCCCTTATATGTGATGGGTCTCTTTTCTCTTGCTGCTTACAGGATTCTATCTTTGTCTTTAGTGTTTGACAATCTGATAAGTATGTGTCTTGCAGTGGGTATGCTAGGATTTATTGTGCTTGGGGTATGCTGCACTCTCTGGATGTGACACTCATGTCTCTCATGAGTTGGGAAATTTTGGGCCATTATATCATCAAACACTTCTTCCACCACTTTCCCTTCTTTTCTTCCTCTGGATGCTCATAATGTGTATGTTTGTGTGTTTTGTGTTGTTATTCAATTCTCTAAGTTCCTGCCGGATTTTTACCCCCATTTTCGTCTATCTGTTCTACTATCTGTGTGATTTCAGATGTCGTATCTTCAACATTGCTAATTCTTTCCTCTGCCTGTTCAAATATACTGTTATGTGCTTCTAGTGAATTTTTAATTTATTCCATTGTGCCTTAATCACTATAAGATCTGTTATCTTTTTATGCATGTTTTCCTAATAAATTCTTGATATCCTTTATCTCTTCCTTCATTTTATTTTATTGATTAAGGATATTTGAATATCTTTGATTAGTTGTTACACATTGTGCATTTCCTCTTGCTTTTTAGATTGTTCATTAGACTGGGACATGACTTCTTGTTTCTCAGTATGGCATCTTTTTATCCTAATGAACTTTTTCAGTTGGTTAGTTTCTCTTTCTAGTTTAGGGTTTTATTTTTGTTTGGTTTTGTGTTAAAGGTTTTCTTAACACTTGGTTCCACTTATTCTATATCTTTTTAGTTGCCTGTGTTCAACTGAAAAATTATTAGATACACAAAAAAAGGAAAAAAAAGGGAATACAAAAAGAAAAAGAAGGAAGGACAAAGAACAAAAAAAAGTGCCAGAAATATAAATAATAAAAGGATAAAATAGTAAAAAAAAAGGATAAAAATTACAAAGGTGAAAAAAAGAAACAGGAAAAATAAGATAAAATAGAATAAAGGACCAGACAAATAGGAAGAGAAGAAAAAAATGAAGACAAAACAAGGGAAAGCAGAAAGGAAGAAGAAAAAAAAGGAAAAGGAAAAAATGAAAGAAAGAAGGCAAAAACATTAAAGAAAGAAAGGTAAGAAGAAAAAGAAAGAAAATAAAAATAAATAAATAAATAAATAAACACGCCTCCAGCAACAGTCTTAAGCTGCAGTGTCAGCCAATCTGTCACCCCTATGGCCAGCCTTTCCCCAAATACCTGAAAGGAAAGAGAGGGGCAAAAAACAAACAAATAAAAATCCTCTCTCTATGCTCCCCTTCCCCAGCCTGTTTGCCCCAAGACTCTCTTCCTCCCCAGGAACCAGCTGGGTATGTGTTAGCCCTTCTGGTCTCCTTCCCCCTCCCCCTTTCCCCAGGTGGGCTGTCTCAGTGCCTCTTGACTCCCTTGACTGACGCCTCTCTCCTCAGGGCTGGTTGGGTGCATGTCAACCCACCTGATCTCCTCCTTCTTTCCCTCTCCTTGGAACAAGTTAGGTTCAGGAGAGAGATTCTCCTTTTCCCTGGAGCTGGCCAGAAGCTGGTCTGCTTACCCAATCATACCCTCTCTGCTCCTGTTTTCCCCTGAGCCAGCTGGGTGCCAGCTGGCACTCCCAGTTACCCCATAACTTCCCTCCCCTTGAAAGTTGGCTGGCCACTGGCATGACATTCAACTGACTGATGGCTCTTTTCTTCCCCAAGCTGACTTGGCCCCAGTCTGTCTGCTTATTGCCCACCTCCCTGCTTCGCTCTTCCCCTGAGCCAGCTGTGTCCCAATCCCCACAACTGATTGCCCCATGGTTTCCCTCCACTCCTGAGCCTGGTGGACATTGACCTGAACACATACTCACTGAGAGGGGATAGGAGGGTTTCCTCACTCTCAGAGCCAGCTGCTAGGAGTATTAACTCGCTGGCTTCCTTCTACTTGGAACCATCTGGGCCACCCCTTTCCAGCCATCCTCTCCATGGTCCAATGGCTTCCTTTATGCCAGGCAAACCTGCCTATCTTCCTGAAGATTCCAGAAGATTGCAGCCTGCCATTCCCTATTCTGCCATCATGGATTCCCTTCTCATTGATTTTTCATGATGCTATTATTGATGATGCCATTATTCATTTATAGGACTTCCATTTATATCTTTTCAAATAATGAAGAGCTTTGCTCATACTGTCTTGCTTCATGAAATCTATATCTACATATACCTATTTAAAGTCATTTTAAGTAATTTGCATATTTCTTTTTCTCTGTAGTTCCTCAGGTGCAATATTTTTTTAACCTAATGACTATATCTCTTGGTCATGTTTTCACTTATGTGCTATGTGATGTCTTCCACAATGGAATTTGCCTTCATTGAATACACATTTATGTGATTGTTCTTAAATTGTATTTTCTCTTGCAGAAGAGAACCTCAACCCCAGAAGCTTGTGATGATGGTTCAAAAAGCTGAAAGGAGACTCAGTCCCTATATCACTGTATGGAGCAAAGTTGCTCAATGATCTGAAATGCATTTTGCACATTGTACCAATTAGGAATAATCTTGCATGTAGTCACAGGTATTTTTTATGTGAATCTGTTAAGGCATTATGCATAGAGTTACCAGAATTCATAAATATATTATCCTTTCAATAAACCTTTATTTCCTTTGGACACATACAGACCATTTCTTTTTCAAATTTAATAATAAATATACACATCTGAAAGCACAGTGCCCATATTTAGAAGATAAATACAATACTTTTTTCTGTTAAGGAAACCAGTTATATGAATGGGGAATGAAGTTTGCTATATATTGCTAATTAACAAAGGAAACTATACAATATAACTTTTTGTTTAAGCCAAACCTCGAACATAACTATACTTTAATAAGACAAAAATAAAAACAACAAGGAATGATAATACTATCTCTGGATTGTTGATTTATAAGTAAATATTTCTTTCACATTTCTTTATTCAGTGTGACTCAGTTTATTTAAAAAGATAAATGGAGTAAAGTTGATGGTTCTTACCTTACCAGGGCTTTAGAACAAATAATATATAGCCAAGATGTGTCATGGGGTATCATTTTATTTAATTGCTTGAATTGTGTCTTCCAAGGGAATACTTCAATTATGTTCTCTAGGGTAAACATCACCAAAGTCTTAAAAGTATATTTCTGTAATGGTTGGTGCCAGGATTCAACTCTTAGGCCTGCCTTTCTCAGCTTCCCCTGGGCTTTCTAATAAGTTGTTTAAAAAGTCATTTATGAAATACACAGCACACTCTTGCTTTTATATTCAGGTCTATTTATGTTAATTGAAATATTAAGCAGGAACATTTCTAGAGTTCATTAATCTTAGCCAAGGAATCTTCAGTAAATGTGTCACTCAAGTGCTTCTGTTATTAAGTGAGTTGATACATTTATTGTTTTACTTTCATTTTAGAAAAAAAAGATTGATTTCCAGTAATCTTTCCAGGAGACAAGTCCATGTATTGACCAAACTGCCAAAATATCCACTTAGTTTGGTAAAGACAAGGATGAAGGTGTTATGTATTAATTCTTCCTTTTTTTCAAATGACATCCATCCTGGTGGAATAATGCCAGTGGATGAGAAGTAGAGGATGTGTCAAGAAGAGTGAGGAACAGATTCATATTAAGAATATCAAATGGGTAAGGAAGGATATCCAAGTATCTCTGGGCTTCAGTGAATGACTAATCTGATAGATATAAAGGATATGATGAGATTAAGTCTTGTGATCCCAAAGTTATAGGGACAAGGCCAGCACATAATGGAGAATGTGTTTGATGGGCTACCAGGTTTAGAAAGAATCTGGGGATTCCCATTTCTCTTCTTTTCCTGAACTCTAGATGGGGGGTCTTCTGTGAGAATTCTGGCATATGTTTGACCTCTGCTTCTTGTGACTTCCAGGAGTTCCACACACTCCTGGTGTGGACAAACTCCACATGTGTACACATTTGACCCCCATTACAGAGAAAGATTGTGAACAAAATCAAATGCACACAATGATCTCATTCAACTGCACATATTAATGGGAACACAGTGTTCATGCCTAAGGTTTCTGTCTTAGTGGCACCAGGAATGTCATGGTCCTGTTTGTGATGGATCTTTAGCCTGACACTTGTCCTTGGCAAAGCTTAAACTTCATGCAGAATGGCAGAATGTATTTTTGCTGCAGCCTGAATATATGCATCGTGTACAGAACTCCTAGAGTTCTTATTGTTTGTTGCTTACCCATCTTAATTTGCCACCTTAGGAAAAATAAGAGCTTTTGTTTCAACTATTGCTTCAACTATTTTTATCACTACCATCATAATCATATTTTGGAGTGAGCACCTGTTTATGAATGATATATGATTGAATGAATAATGACTTTTTAAACTTTTTGAAATTAGTTTAATATGAGTGGATCAGTTCAGTTTTCATTTTTAGACTAGCTCTAGTTTATGTTGACAGTATTGGGTTACTAGCCATGAGGATAGAACTGAAAAGGAAAACAGAATAACCAAGAAAATTGTAATTAGACCATTTTGCTGGGTAGTTAACATTTTAAAATTCATTTACAATTTCTAATTAACTGTCTGTTAGCTTAAGAGGTGAGGTATGGATTTTCATGGTGTATATTTCTTCCAATACAAGCATTATTTTACTAAACTCAGATTAATGTAAGAGCCAGATTGTTCTCTGGAAGCTACTGGCCACTGGTGATAATAGTCTGATTATTTGAAATATAGTAGATTCTGCTCATAATGTTTATCTTCAAATATCCACTCATATCAATTGTATTCACTGTAAACTTGTGCTATTATTATAAGTTCTAACTTTTGAAATAATGTGACAGAGCCAACCATGTGTTAACTACAATATTATTTATGGAGACTGACTAAGCCTTTCAAATTTCCTCATTTTATCCTGCTAATTTAAGTTTTGCTATGCTGGATCAATTTTCCTATTTTTTCCACAGTAACCAAGGAAATCAGAGTGCTGGAGTCACACTTGTCCTCTCAGGTTTCTCAGAATACCTGGACCTCCAGGTGCCCCTCTTCCTGATTTTCCTGACATCTACAGTCACTGTGGTGGGGAACCTCGGCATGATTGTTGCCATCAGGATCAATCCTAAACTCCACACCCCCATGTATTTTTTCCTCAGCCACTTGTCCTTTCTTGATTTCTATTACTCCATGGTATTTAGACCCAAACTCTTAGAAAACTTGGTTGTGGAAGACAGAACCATCTCTTTCACAGCATGCATCATGCAGTACTTCTTTGCATGCATATGTGCAGTGACGGAAACAGTCATGTTGGCAGTGATGGTGTATGATCGGTTTGTGGCGGTTTGTAACCCTCTCCTCTACATGGTTGTAATGTCCCGGGAATTATGTTGCTTCTTGGTCGCTTTCTCATACTCTAGGGGTATAGTGTGTTCCCTAATACTTAACTGCTTTCTATTGGAATTATCATTCAAAAGAAATAATATCATAAATAATGTCATCTGTGAGCATGCTGCAATTGTTGCTGTGTCCTGCTCTGACTCCTACATTAGCCAGATGATCATTTTAGTGTTAGCAACATTCAATGAAATAAGCAGCCTGATGATCATTTTTACTTCCTATGTTTTCATTCTTGTCACTATCAGGAAGATGACCTCAACTAGGGGGCACTGCAAAGTCTTTTCCACCTGTGCCTCACACCTAACTGCCATTGCCATCTTCCATGGAACCATCCTTTTTTTCTACTGTGTTCCTAACTCCAAAAGCTCAGGGCTCATGGTCAAGGTGACTTCTGTCTTTGATATAGTAGCCATCCCCATGTTGAACACTCTGATCTACTGCCTCAGGAACAAAGAAGTGAAGGAGACCATCCAGAAGTTAATCAAGAAAAAATTATGCTGTCACAAAATGTAAAGTTAGTTAAAACTTGCTTATTCATTTTGAAGAGTCATGTGGAGAAATATCCAAGTCTTCTAGTAGTTTTAATAATTCAAATTTCAATGTCAAATAGCAAAGCAATACATTTGTCTAATGAAATTCCCAGTTGATTGATCTACTCAACATCTGTTTAAAGTTTTGTAAATTATCTGTAAAATCATAAGTAACAATTAAATCTCAGGGCATTTAAATTGCCTCTAGACTCAGACTTTTTTTTTTTTTTATTGTGGGTAAAAATCAAAATTTTCACAATACATACCAACATTTGCAAAATGATATATAAATATATATGCATATATGTGTATTTGCTTACAAAAATTTTATTTATATATATATATATATACATATATATTAAGAGGTGCTTAGATTACCC
>JAKSZT010054371.1:2950208-3071138 GCA_026826555.1 Tolypeutes matacus | reverse complement strand
ATAAATATATATGCATATATGTGTATTTGCTTACAAAAATTTTATTTATATATATATATATATACATATATATTAAGAGGTGCTTAGATTACCCAAAATATTATACGGAACCCACTGGGATTCCCATGTTCCCCACCTCCCACACAATGTCTTTTTTTTTTTTTTATGGGTAAAAATCAATATTCTCACAATACATACAAACATTTGCAAAATGATATATAAATATATATGCATATATGTGTATTTGCTTACAAAAATGTTATTTATATATATATATATATATATACATATATATTAAGAGGTGCTTAGATTACCCAAAATATTATACGGAACCCACTGGGATTCCCATGTTCCCCACCTCCCTCAGACTTTTACATGTAAAGTTTTCTCAGTTAGTACACATGACCATGTAATTGCTCAGAGAAATATACCATTCTTTTGGAGTCATTCAGAATGGGTTCATAGTGATATTCTAAATATTTGTATCTTGAAATGAATGAAGATACTTTAGAGTGAAATATAATTAACTAAGAGCTATCCAACAATTAGTCATTCAATAATACATTATAAAGTGCAAATACGGTTTGGTTAAATTTTATTTGTTAATATACATTTTATTTACTCTCCAAATATTAAGACAACAAAAGATGAAAATTAAAACTGCACACTATAGAAATAGCTGTCTATAACCTGAATTTGTATTCTTGACAATCTTAAGTTTTGTATAATTTAGCTATTGATGCATAACAAAAAGAAACATAAAATTTCAGGGCTTTGCTACATGAGGATTTTAATATTTTTATTTGTTGGACTAATTGGACAGCTCTGCTAACATCAGCTGAAGCATCTGGGTCATCTGAACTAATCTGGTTTCCACTGGTGAACTCACATCCAGTCTATATATCTGCTTGCTGATTGGGCAGAAAATTGACATGATTGAGGATTGTCTTTTCCATTTCTGCAAAAAATGGATGCTTGAATTTTGATAGGGGTTGTGTTGAATCTGTAGATCTTGTTGGATAGTATTGACGTCTTAAGAATATTAAATTTTCCAATACATGAGCATGGGTTACCTTTCCACTTATAAGGTCTTTCATTTCTTTCAGCAATGTACTGTTGTTTTTAGTGTACATGTCTTTTGCCTTCTTAGATAATTTATTACTAGATATTTTATTGTTTTTAGAAGGTAATATAAATAAAATAGTTTTCTTGATTTCCTTTTTGGATTGTTCATTGCTGATATGTACAAATGCAACCAATTTTTACATGTTGCTTTATAAACTGCACCATTTTTTGTGTTTATTAAACTTTGTTTATTAGCTCTAATAGCTTTCTTGTGGATTCATTGTGATTGTCTCTCTTTCTCTCTCTCTGTAGGATCATATCATCAGTCAATAGATAGTTTTAATTCATTCTTTCCACTTTGTCATGAAAAACAAATTCAAATTATATCAGCTATTTACGAAGTGTGCAGTTTTTCATTTTACTTTTTCTTGTCCTAATATACAGGGAACAAATATAATTTATATTAACAACTAAAATTTGATCAAATCACATTATCCTAATTACTCTGGCTAGTAATTTCAGTACAATGTTGAATAGCAGTGGTAAAAGCAAGGCTTCTTTGTCTTGTTCCTGATCCTAGAGGAAAGCTTTCAGTCTTTCACCATAGCATATGATGTCAGCTGTGAGATTTTTATAAATGGCCTTTATCACATTGAGAAAGTTTCCTTCTATTCTAAGTTTTCTGAATTATTTCATCATGTAAAGGGTGTTTGTCAAATGCCTTTTCTCCATCAATTTAAATGATCTTTTTTTTTTCTTTTTCTTCCCTTCATTTTAATAATGTGGTATATTATGATTGATTTTATGATGTTGACAAATACTTGCATTCTTGGGATAAATCCCACTTGGTTATAGTGTATAATCCTTTTGATATGCTGTTAGGTTTTCTTTTCTAGCATTTTTTTGAGGATTTTTGCATCATATTCATAAAAGCTATTGGTTTGAATTTTTCTTTTCTTAAAATATCTTTATCTGGCTCTGATATCAGAGTAATGCTGATCTCAGAGAATGAGTTAGGAAGTGTTCCCTGCTCTTAAATTTTTTGGAAATGTTTGAGGACTGACATTAATTCTCCTTTGAATGTTTGGTATAATTCATCAGTGAAGCAATCTATTTCAGACTTTCTTTTTTGGGAGGTTTATGATTACTGATTCAATATTTTTACTTGTTTTGGTCTGTTGAGATTTTCTCTTTTTCTTGAGTTAGTTTAGGTGATTTGTGTGTTTCAAAGAATTTGGCTGTTTTATATAGATTATCGAATTTGCTCATTTTGTGCTATTGTTTATAGTACTTGCTTATAATCTTTTTTAATTTCTGTTAGGTCAATAGCAATGACATTTTCATTTCTGATTTTAGTTATTTGTATCTTCTCTGTCTTTTTGTTGTCGGTCTAGCTAAAAGTTTGTCAAAGTACCATACTTTTGCTTTTATTGATTCTCTAAATTATTTTTCTATTCTCTATTTCTTTTATTTCTACCTTAATCTTTATTATTTCTTGCCTTCTGTTAACTTTCAGTTTAGTTTTTTCTTCTTTTTCTAGTTCCTCAAGGTGTGAAGTTAGGTTATTAATTTCTGAGCTGTCTTCTTTTTTAAATGTAAATATTTACAACTTAAATTTCCCTCTGAGTGCTGCTTTCTTTGTATCCCATACATTTTGGTATGTTGAGTTTCCATTTTCATTCATTTCTATTCACTTTCAAATTCCCTTTGTGATTTCTTCTTCGACCCATTTGTTAAATAAGATTTTGCTGTTGAATTTCCACAAATTTATATATTTTCCAGTTTTCCTTCTGTTATTGATTTCCAGCTTCATTCCATTTTGGTCTTAGAAGATACTAGGTCTGATTCCAATCTTCAATTGAGATTTGTTTTGAGACCTACTATATTACATATCCTGGAGAATAATTCACATATACTTCAGAATAATGAGTATTCTCATGTTGTTGGGTGGAAAGTTTAAATATAGCTGTTAGGTCTAGTTGGTTTCTAGTGCTGTTCAAGTCCTCAATTTCCTTATTGATCATCTGTCAAGATAGTCTAACAACTATTGAAAATATTGAATTGGTGTATTGAAGTTTCCTACTATTATTATAGAATTGTCTATTTCTCCCTTCAATTATGTTAATGTTGTGTCATATATTTGGGGCTCTTTTATTAAACTATATATATATATTTTTTTTTTCATTCCATCTAACCTTTATTGTGCAAATGTTATGTGTCAGGCACTGTGCTTGGGATCAAATATGTAGAATATAAGAAAGGGCAAGTTATCCTTTCATACCTTACAGTGAAGTCTTAATTAAAATGATGAGCCACAAAAAGCCCCTTTCCCCTTCTATTGAACAGTTAGTAGTTAATATAGAAAAAAAATTAAAATTGGATTCATAAAATCTCACAGATAAAAAACATGTATATGACTTTTAGTTTTTTTTTTTTTTGCTTCAGACAGCTAGATAAGGCATCTACATTCTAGCACATCTTTTTAGCAACCACTAACCAAAGTGAGAGGCTAAGTTAGTGTAAAATGTAAGGGAAAAAGGTCGTGATTATCCACAGGGAATTTGAATCCTCAAATAAATTATTTTACAAAAATGATGAACTTGCTTTTATAAACACTTTTCTACTGGTAAAAATTATGAAAAAAAATTCACATTATAGATCTGTAGGCTAGGGAGCAGATGTAGCTCAGTGGTTGAGCGCCTGTTTCTCATGTATGAGGTCTTGGTTCCAAACTCCAGTACCTCCTTAAAAAAATCTGTAGATTGATATAGCAAGTTAAGACCATCATTTTTACATACTGAGTTCATCAAATAAATATTTTATCCAATTTAGGTTTTCAAAAAATAGGTAAAATATTTACACTATATTGGTTTGGTCCCCTAAATGCCATTTATCACACTGACATTAGACTGCAGGTCGTATGCTACAAATGGTACATGCATACCACTAAGGCTGGATATGCACATGTGCATAGTACATTCCTGTGAAATGGCTAACACTGTTGTGTTTGATACTTCCATAAATAGCTCTACCCTGTAAAAATTTTCTAACCTATCTTGAATCAAAATTCAAAAAGAACAAAAGAGAATGCTTTGACTCTTTTAGACATTTTCTCAGAATTTTTAAAATGCAACCGTTATAATGCTTTTGGGACTTAGAGATTATTGAACATAAGATTAAAGTCCACAGTGCTTACAAAGTACCTGACATGGAGAGAATATTCAACATACTCACGTGGAAAGCATATAAGTGAATGCATATTTCAGAACTCTGCCTTCTATCTGGTCTATTCTGTAAGTTTTATTCTAGTTTTACATGGCTGTGGATCCTTAAAAGATGTATATTTAATAAAATAATATTATATTAAACTTTTCTATTATAATAACCACTTTTGAAACAATTTGATGTTTATTATGATGTGGTATTTCAATTGGCACTATGCTAAAAATAATATTGGCTCGATTATGGTTTTGTCCGCAAAATCCAAGTACCTTATTGCTAAAATACTCCACAATGAATTCAGTAAACATTTTTTATTTCCAATTGCCTGAGAGATGAATCCACCTATCTTTATCAATTACAACTAAACTGAGAACAGCTATGTTAAAATCCTGCAAACCAAAGCAAATTATCAAAAAATCTAACATACTAACATTTTTCTGTCAAGATAGAAAAATGAACATCCAAAGTAGAGAGAACTACATGATTGATCAAGCAACCAATCAAAAACCACTTCCTTGTTATTTGCATTAATAGTTGTTCGAACTTCAAGCTCGAGTGAGGTGTGAAGTTTCTGCCTTGATTGTTGCTTCCTAGAGTCACAATTTCAATGTCAAATGTGACAGTGAATCCAGAAGTATCTGTAGGAAAATGATTAGTCATGTATTTTCCATTACAAAAACTGCACTATTTGTACTAATGCACACTGCTTGATCCCTCTGCAAAAAGTCATATCCATACTGTTTTTCTGCACACAATCTTCTAGTGTCTCTTCTGTCTGGTTTTAACTCTGAATATTAATACTTGTCCACAAAAATAAGTTCGAGCGCTGTAGTAGAAAACACCTGTTGATTCAATTCATTCCAGAATGTTATATTTCTTGGACTGCTCATCTGTATCCCTCAAAGCCAGTTGTCCATTAATGAGGTATCAATGTGGAGTGACCTATCTGGGAGAAACTCCAAGGAATTCACTCCTGTTCTCAATCTCTTGCAGACTCTGAACTGATAATCAATATTGGGGTCTATGTGCAATACTATGAATTCAGTTTCAGAGCCTACATATACATCCTCAAAATGATTTGATGTGTATTTTCAGAACTGGAGCCTGCAATCTTGGGCTGCAATATCATCATCACCATTACATCATCATACTATGATTCCTCCTGGTTTCTCTATTAGTTATTCTATCTGTACTGGTGGGCGAGATGCTACCCTTTCATTGTTAAAAATGTGATATTTAACTATGTTAAGAATTGAGTCATACAATTCAACAGATAAACAAGGCACATCAACCAGTAATGACACTTCTTGTAAGCTGTCTGACTGAATAGGAGAGTACTTTTTGGTAAAGCTTGATAGTTTCTCATTCTGTTCTCTTACACCCTCTAATATGGTGATCTCACCTTTTCGGACTAAGTCTTCTACAGTGTTAAGGCTATGCTCAATGAGCTTCTGGCAATCATCAAGTAGCTTAATGGTCTCCTGCTCAATGGTGTACACTTCTTGCAAAAGGGTCACCAATCGCTAACCCAGAGCTTCCCAAGGATTCCCTATAAATCATTAAAATGCTGTTTGAGGACATTCTTTGTCTGTGATTCACTGTCTTTGATCTGCCTCAGAGTCTTCTGAAACCCATGCAGCCTCTGACCCAGCTCCAGCTGGTAGCTCTGCCCATATCTTGATTTGATCTTCTAGCATCAAAACTATAAGCCAATAAGTTCCTGTTGTTAAACCAAAAACAGTTGGTAGTATTTGTGATAGCAGCTCTGGCAAATTAAGACATAATTTAAATTCCTTTTATTATTATTACTATTTCATAAATATTTTTTAACTTTATTTTTAAGGAAGTGTTAGATTCCAGAAAAGTTACATAAAATATATACCAGATTCTCAGATACCCCAGCCCCTCCCCATCTTACATTTTCCCCAATTAATAATATCTTTCATTAGTGCAGTACATGTTTTACAATTGATAAACAAATGTTGAAGCATTGCTAGTAATCATGGCTTATAATTTACATTATTCTTTACACTTGGCACCATATAATATTATAGGTTTTAACAAAATGTATAGTGGCCTGTATCCTTCATTGCAATATCATGCAGAACAATTCCAGTATCCCAAAAATGCCCCATTTACCTATTTTTCCCTCTTCCTCCTCTCAGAGTCTCTGGTGGTTACAATCTTTATATCAATGTTACGAGTTCTTCCATTACTAATATTATATTAAGTTTACTCTGGGCCACAGTTCCATTCCCCTCTTATGTTTGCTCATTCCTCATCTTGAGGATTTTGGAATGGTGATGCCCACTCTGCTTCCAGTGGGAAGAGAGATTAGATCACATGGGGCTGTCTTGCTTGCAGTTGTAGATACTCTCTTTTTTGCGATGGGGCTGCCCATGATCATTTTGTTGTCCTAGGTATATCCAGTGAACTGGAGAGTAGGTGTTGGATGCAACTCTGCTGAGATTCAGAGCTCAACCAGCATATGAAGAGACTGAAGATTTAAGTCTTTCAGTCATGTTTTTAATGGGTATAGTGGTAATTGTAGGTTCATATAAAAGGGACAGAAGAACCATGTGTAAGGAAATTATAAATGAATATAACTCTGTTATTTTGATGAAATAAGTTATCATATATTTCTAAGTAAAGCCCATTGACAGGGACCCAATTCCTGGGAATTTGTGCCCTGCCTATAGTGTCCAGATGTTGCTCATGCCTTCAGGATCACCCCTGCTTAAGGAACTGTTTACTGTGGAAGTCAGTGAGATCCTCCTCAGACACACATAAGCATAACCTCTGGAATGACCTCCCAACTCACTTTGAAATCTCTTAGCCATAAAAACTCTTTTATATTTAATATTTCCCACTGCTGTTCAAGGTTTCCTTCCAGATGCATCACTAGTAGGTGCTTGGTAATTACTCCTAGGTGCTTATAGGCTGATTTTGGCTTAGAGAGAGGCCACATTTAAGTAACAAGGAGGTTTTCAGGAGGTAACCCTTAGGCATTGTATATTACTAGGCTAAGATTCAATTTTACAAGAATAAAGTTCATAAATCCAAGCATTAGAATCTACTATGGTCATTTGTCATTTGGATTTGTTTTCTCTCTGAACTGCCTACTCAGGTTTTTTACCCAGTTTTCTTTTGAGTTGTTTGTCTTTTTATCACTGATTTGTAGGATTTCTTTATACATTCTGAATATAAGTACTTTGTTGAATACGTGTATTATGAGTATTTCCTCCTAGATTGTCTCTTGTATATTCATTTCCCTGCTGATATATTTAAGTCCTAATTTTCAATGCAGTATAATTTATCAATTTGTCCCTTTATATAGTAAAGTAATTTTAGATTTCCATTAAAGAACTATTTCTTCCTGACATCCTGATATTCAGGTATTTTACGTGCTAACATGTCTCAAATTATAATTTTCTGTATTTTATATATTTTCTCTTATTTTGTTTTCTAGATTTTATATTAGTTTACCATTTTGCTTTTTACGTGGATTTTTATGAAAATTGCACCATATGACAATGTATGAATGAGTGTATAGAATTATGAGTGCATATTTACCTTAGCAATATTTATTTAAAAAGCAATCATTTATACACTGCTCTACAGTGCCACATTTTTCATACAGGAATTACCCCTAATGCATGGGTTTATTTCTTGACCCTCTATATATTTCTAACATCCTATTTACCTATAATTAGAACCACTCATCATTAATAAGCTTTGATATCTAATAGAACAATCCTACAACCTTGTTCTTTTCCTTGTAGGATGATTGAGATATTCTCAGGCCTTTAACTTTCTAAACAAATTTTAAAATCATCTTTGGATTTAAGGTAGAATTACACTAGAACTATAGAACCATTTGAAAATAAATGGCTTCCAAATTATGACCATCTTATACATTTTTGCTTATATGGATTTACTTTAATTTCTGTAATACAAGTTTTATCATAGCTGTTTTCTAAAACTTTTCCAAGGTACTCTTGCATATCGTTTGTTACAGTAATCCCCAGGCACTGATATTTTTCATGTTATTTTTTTCATGGCATTAAAAAATGTGGGTTGGTTTTAGATCAGAATGCAATTTATTTTATATTGACTTTGCTTCTGAACACTCTACCAAGATCTTGTATTAATTTCATAATTTATTCATAGATTATTTTGGATTTTGAACATGTATATCATATAATAAGTCTATATATATTTTGTTTTGTTGTTTCCAATTTAAAGCTTTTTATTGTTTTGGTTACTTGTAGAGACCCCAATATTATATTGAATAAAAATGTTAATATAGGACTTATCTTCCTGATCTTACAGGAAAAACATTTATATTTCATAATTTAAAATGTTTTTTATTGTAGATTTCTTATAGATTCCTATTTTTTTTTCCCAGATTACCAAAGTTCTTTCCTGTTGTTTTGCTTTTTGCTTTTTGGTGAGTTGATGATGAATACCTTCAAGGTATTTTTTTTTCTTTATTTTATAAGATGACAATGTGATATAGTTCCTTTAATATTTTAATATGGCAACTTGTATTTTTTAATTTTTCTAATATTGAACCAAAGATATTTTCTGAGAAGACTAATTTGGATGTGACATAATATACTGTCATTTTAATTTGTTGATTATTTCAATATGTCAATATTTTATTTCGGATTTTAAAATCTATGCTCATGGATGAAAATGTTCTATAATTTTATCTTTCTGTACCTGCTTGTTAATTTTGGGTAACAAAATTGTGCTGGTCTCTTAAAATATGTTAGGAAGTCTATCTTATTTAATTCTGTTAAAAAGTCTTCTGAAAATTAGAGTTCACTGGTCAATAGGAAAATTTTGAATTGCATAGAAAAGTTTTCACTTATGGCTTTACTTTCTTTAATAGTGGTAGGAAAATTATGGTCTTAATTTCTTCTTCAGTCAGTTTTATTTTTATATTCTCATTGGAATTTATCCATTATAGTTACATTTTCAAAGTTAATGATACAGCATTGTTTGTCATACTCACTAAAGTTGGCATAACATAGTGATGATATTGTTCCTGGGCAAAACTATTTGTTATTTTTGTTTTCTCTCTCTTTTTTACTTAATTAGACATAAGATATTTTCCAAAAGAATTTGGGGAAAAAATGTAGATTTGGCCAACATTGCAGTTGTGTTCTCTAGGTATAGATGCTGAGACAGAGTTTGTGATGAAGAATATATTTTAGAAATATATAGCTGTGGGAGAAAAGAGGAGGCTACAGTTTGGGACAGAGAGATAATTCAAACTGTGGTGCACCCACCAATCCCTGTCCTACTCTATAGAAAGCTTTGCCATGTATATGATCCTTCAGAGTTTATCCTTGAGGCCAGGTCTCTATACTTTTACCTTAATCAGTCATCTGGGCATGGTGGCTCTCCAAGCTGAGGTCACCTGTAAATGAGTTAACAATTGGGAGAACATATCCTTCCTTGAAGCAGAATTTGTATAGTACAACTCTGTCCACCACAGCTAGGTGCAGAGAATCAACGAATATCATAAATGCTGGTGAGACTGAATGCTGGTAGAATTACCATAGACAGTTATCTGGTAGTACACATATAAATAAAAATATACCTTATGTCCTAGAAATTCTGCTTCTGAGAATTAACTTTACAGACATTTTGACAGATATAAAGGAATGTGCATTTGAATATTTTGAAGCATTGTTTTGTAACAGCAAAAGACTGGAGACTTCTAAATGCCCTTTAATATATGTTTAGCTAATAAATTATAGCATGTTGAAACATTCATGCCATACAACCATTAAAAATATTAGGTCATTCTTATATATACTTAAATAGAAGAGTCTCCAAAATACAATGCTTCAGAAAAATTGAGTAAGAATAACATAGTAATAATTGGTAAGTGGATATCTAAATACACAAAATGTGAATATAATATTTTATATATATGTATGCATATTTGTATATGTGAGTATATGTAAATCCACATTCAACAACAGAAAGGGAGAGACACAGATACTTTGGCAACCATAAAATTTGGAGGCCATGCCAACCTTTTTGAGTCATTGATTTCAGCATTAAAATCATTTATGAATGGGAGCAGATGTATCTCAAGTGGTTGAGCCTGCTTCCCATACACAAATTTAAGATTTGATACCCAGTACCTCCTAAAAACAAAATAAACAAAAATTAAAACAAATGGAAAAAAAAAAAACTTGAGGGAGACAGTGTATCTCAGTGATTGAGCACTGGCTTCCCATATACAAGGTCCTGGGTTCAATCCCCAGCCCTGGTACTGGAAAATAAAAAAAAGAAAAGAAAAGAAAAGAAAAAAAAAGCATTAGTGATTAATTAAATATAAAGGTCTTTGATTATATAATACTTTTACCTAGTATGATCAAAATATAAGCCAAAAAATTTGTACCAAGCAATTTTTCTACTTGAAAAAACTACTCCTACTTATTTTTTTAATGTTCAAAAATTAATAAAGCATGTGCATGCTCTTACACACAGCCACACACATATGCTTTCTTTACATAAATGTTATCCAATTACCAATTATTCATGCTATGAGGATCTTTCCCCAGTTGAGAACTGCAGTCCTTGCCAACACCTGGATTACAGACTGGTAAGACCCTGAGAGCACTGCTAAGCTGTGCCCAGACTTCTGTCCTACAGAAACTGTGAAATAATGTGTGTTTCTTTAAACTGCTGTGTTTGTGGTAATTTCTTATGCAATATAGAAACTAATATACACAATATAGAAAAGCAATCTAAGGCTGGTTTCAGATATTTTAGCGGTGGGGAAAGATGCAGTGTGGAGCTCATGGCAACCTCAGTGGAAGAATAAAAATGAAAGTCCCTGGGATTCTTCAGCAAAGTCACACTGTCTGCAATAGAGAGTCAAATGCCCTGTGATAGACTTCTCCTAGTGTGGTATAGGTAGACAGCCTGACAAGGCTTAGTCAGATTGTCAGGGGTCCAGAGTAAGCATAAGTGGATCTAACTGGGTAATATTTGGGTGCAGTGAAACAAATAGAATGGTCAACACTCAATAGTTTTACAGATTTAAGCATGCTTCCAATATGCATTTGTTATCTTCAAGAAAATATGGATGTGAAGATTTTATTATTTAATTATTTAACATAAACCTGGAGCATCGATGTGTCCATATATAAAAGAAAACACAAATTAATTTCAATTAAGGAAATCAGTGTTTTCCAAAGACAATGATGATTACTTTATCTTAAATGAAAAAAACAAGAATCCATGTTCTGAATATATATAGTCTGTATAGCTAAACACACACACACAAATATATACATAGAAAAGGAAAAAATAATATAACAAATGTTAACCACATTACCCCTAAATTGTTGCATTTTAGCTAATTTTATTTTCAGTTGTGTTTTACCGTACTTATAATGTGTAAGTCAACTTGTATATTTTCTACTGTTAAAGATTTAAAGAAATAAAGTAGACTTGATGAGGCATTGTCATCAGTGAGTAAGAAAAAATTACATTCTTCCAAAATTACACATTTCTGGGTTTGTAAACTAAAAAGAAACTGTTCAGTAAAGAGTCTTTAGGGTCTAAATCCCTAAGGTCATGGAAACATACATAAACCCTAGGTTTTGTTCCTAGAAGCCAGCTTCTAACTCTCTCTCCTCTCTCTCTCTAACTCACTCTCTCTCTCTCTATCTCTTTTTCTCTCTCTCTCTCTTTCCCTCTCTCTTTCTCTTTCCCTCTCTCCATTTTCTGAATTTTCCTTGGTGCTAGGAAAGAAAACTCGTATTTCTGGAACATCAATTTAAATGTAATATAGACGCTTTGTATATGTACTAGCATTTTGATATTATAAAAAGTGCTTGAATCTTGAGTGGGAACTTTCCTGGAGATTTTTATAACAGTAGCAGGATCCTCAGATGCATTGGCTTCAGGTGAATTGTATTATCTCTCACTTATATGGGAGAGATTGGAGTTCTGCGATGCTTGAACTAGGAAACTCACTGAGTAGCCCAAATACCATAATATCTATTATGTATGTATGTCCATTTACCAAAGGTTTAGGTTGTTAAGCTCTACTCCCTCCCTCCTTCTCTGGTCCTGATTTCCACTATGAGAATATCAACCACTGCCTAGTATAGTACAGGCATTCTTAAAATTTTAAAAATAAAATAATAAAGTCTAAAAATGTTCTCAATATCTCAATATCTTGTTGAGAGAATATGAAAATAATATGCATAAAGTAGTAGTGACCACAGCATATCATGAAATTTTGCTTTCCTGATAAAGTCTATAGGTATTCAAAGAAAGTGGAATAATATCACATGAGAGAACCAGGAAAGCTTTGTGTAATATTGGTTTTGATCTAATGCAAGACTAGTAAAATGTTATATTACAGGTACAGAAAATGAAAAATCAAATAACCTAAGTAATGAATTAGTATCTATTGTTCACAACAGACTGAGAATATTCGATATACTGAAGAAGGCTGAACTCTGAGGAATCACTAAAGTAAGGCTTTAGATAAAACCATGCAGTAATAATTATATTTGAAAGATTAGGTAATAGGGAACAACTGAAGTCTTCAGAGCCATAGATTGTCATAATAACTTCAGTAACTGAGGGATGAAGAAGTTGATGATCACACAGGGTAGAGCAGGAACATTCTAGAGAGTTTATCTGAGTAATGGTTGCAGTTTGATGTCTCTTTCACAGGCAACAACCTGAGATGAGAAAAGGAGAACCAGATTGGACCAGATAGTGATTAGAAAACAAAAGGGAGAATCCAAAAAATGTATTGAAGGGCAGTAGTTAGTGAGTTAAGACGAAGGGGGTCAAAAAGAGATTCAGTGGTCTATGGTTGGTGGCAAGGCTCCAGGATGTGTAAGTTCATTGAGGGTGGTGGGCCACACTGTGGGAGATGTTTGTGTGGGATGTGGTGGGAGGTGTGGGAGGTGGGGAAGATGGGAATCCCAGTGGGTTCCGTATAATATTTTGGGTAATCTAAGCACCTCTTAAAATATATGTATATATATATATATAAATAACATTTTTGTAAGCAAATACACATATATGCATATATATTTATATATCATTTTGCAAATGTTTATATGTATTGTGAGAATTTTGATTTTTACCCATAATAAAACAAAAAAAAAATAAGCAAAAAAAAAAAAAAAAAAGGAGATTCAGTTAAGAAAGGTGAACCTCCCTTTTGTTCCAGATTACTGCCCATTATGTCTAGTTTGGTTCTTTCTCTATCTCTTAGAGATTTTATATTCATATAGTGGTTTTAAAAATCATACTGATTAGCCATAGCATTAAAAATTAAAAGAATGAGTCTGCATTTCCTGTACTCTACAACTGTCAGACTCTGAAATATGTATTTTAACATGATTTTATAGTTTAATACTTGCACACCTATTAGCTATGTATTAGCATATTATTTTTATAATTTTACATATAATGAAGTTGAGACTTATAAAATTTGAATAACTTACCAAATATAATACAGCAAAAGGCAAAATCTGAAATTGAAATTAAATCTATTTGTTTTGAAAATCCATGGTTCTTTCATTACGTTGTTCTTTCATGAATTATTTGTTATTCTTCTGATCATTCTCCCTTCCTGTGAAGGAAATACACTTTTATGAAAGTAAAAAATGGCATTTAGCTTTGAAAAATGATTATACTTCCTTCCTACCTTGAGCTGGTCAGAAAAACCAGGATGGTGTCTTTGTCTATGGGATTTGCAAGGAGTCTTTTATTAACCTGAAATTTTCAGCAACATACTTCTTAATGGTTCAATTTTTAAATAATCACAATTGTCCAAATGGAGACTATTATGGTTATAAACTGCTTGTAAATATATCATCTTTTTGCTTTCTCAAAATAACATACAAATATAAAAAGATTGAATGACTTATAATAAGATAATCACGTATGCAGCTTTTTTTTTTTTTTTTTTGGGATCAGGGGACTCTCCGTCAGATATGCAGAGAAGAGCCCTGCCACCTCATAAGGTGTGGCTTTTATTTTGGCTTTAGAACAAAGAAAATATGTATGTACAAAAGGGGGAAATGATGGAGTTTCAATTAAAGGCCATGGCAACTGAAAGAATAGAAGGTCACCCTGGAATGTAGGAAACGTATGCAGCTTTAATCAATACCCCTCTACAATACCCAAAGAGGCTACATCCAGGTACCATTCTACAGCCATTGGTTAGCTTGCTCTGGAGAATATGGATTTCTAGGGCAAAAAGCATTTTCAGTTACCTTCCAGTTCAGAGATTATACAGTCATATAATGGGATAGTTGTTTACTGCTATAATATGGCTAGTAAAGTTGCTAAATTAAAAGATAACAATAGACATTTAAAAGATAATGATTGGGAAACGGATGTGGCTCAAGAGGTTCAGCGTCCGTCTACCATATGGAGAGACTGGGGTTCGATCCCCGGTACCTCCTGATGATAAAAAAAAAAAAAAAGATAATGATTAAGGGTTCTTGGTGAGTTGAGAACATTGGGTGACTCTAAGAAGGGACTAAAGTGGGGTAAAAACATATGAGTAAAAATAAACCACATATCATTAAATGAAACTTCATACTATTACCATGATGCTACATTATTTTTGAACAGTAAGACAATTATTTCTTTCATCAGGAAGAAAGAATCAATGAAAAACTTGAAGATATTTAAGGCCTTATTTCCTTTAACATCCTACATATTTTTCAAAACTCACAAATTCCTGTGAGGTCTTTTAAAGGTTGCCTTCCCAGGGAAAGTTTATCTCCATTGATTCTTCCTCTGAACATCACAACTGTACCAGGTTTTTTTCCTCTAAAGTTTTACCAGATCTTTCCATACTGCTTTTTAGCTCTCAATTGACATTCATTGTTACATTAAGGCTTAAAGAATATCAAACTTCAGAATGGTACAACTGTGAAAACCACATTTTCTACAACACTGTAGAAAACTATTCCCCTTAAGAAAACTTCTTAATTCGAGTTCTGCTTCTTAGGATAACCTTATTGGCTTCAAAATACACCTCACCACTCACAAGCTATGCAACATCAAACAAGTTCCTTATCTTATAGATATTTCAGTTTCCTTACGTGAGACATGGGTACTTGTGCTATAGTTCATGATGTTTTACGGAGACCTAAATTAAGTAATATATTATACTGTTTTAGCACAATGTCTGACACATGGTAAGTATTTTACTTAAGTGATTAAACATCATTAATATTTCTATTATTTTTATTGTTATTATAACAGATTTTCTCCAAGAACAATCATGATATTAACTGAAGGAAATCAGAGTGCTGGAGCCACCGACCGCCAAGTGCCCCTCTTCCTGGTATTCCTCACCATCTATATAGTCACTTTGGTGGGGAACTTGATCATGATTATCAAGATCAATCCCCAAATCCAAACCCCTATGTACTTTTTTCTCAGCCAGTTATCCTTTGTGTATTTCTGTTATTCCACTATAGTTACACCCAAACTCTTGGAGAACTTGGTTGGAGAAGACAGAACCATCTCCTTCACTGGGTTCATCATGCAGTTCTTCTTGGCTTGCATATTTGCAGTGACAGAAACATTCATGTTGGCAGTGATGGCCTGTGACTGATTTGTGGCAGTCTGTAATCCTCTGCCCTACACAGTCGTTATGTCCCAAAAGCTCTGTGCAGCCTTACTAGCTGGACCCTACACATGGGGCATGGTTTCTTCCCTGATACTGACCTGTGTTCTCCTCGAATTATCTTTCTGTGGGTCTAACATCATAAACAATTTGTCTGTGAGCATTCAGTCATTGTCTCTGTTTCCTGCTCTGAACCCTACGTCAGTCAAATGCTTTGTTTTGTCATTGCTATATTTGATGAAGTTAGTAGTCTTGTAATCATCCTCACTTCTTATATTTTCTTTTTTGTCACTGTCATAAGAATGTCTTCTGCTGGTGGGTGTCAAAAAGCTTTCTCCATTTGTGCCTCCCACCTGAAAGCCATCACCATTTTTCATGGGACTGTCCTGCTACTGTATTGTGTACCCAATTCCAAAAACTCAAGGCTCATTGTCAAAGTAAGTTCAGTATTTTATACAGTGGTGATCCCCATGCTGAACCCTTTGATCTACAGCCTCAGGAACAAAGATGTAAAGGAGACTATCAGGAAGATAATTAATCACTCAATAGAAGTTTGTTGATGATTTATTTATTTCCAAAGGAATCTGATTTATTATGTCCAGGATTATTCAATGTTACCAATAGAAGATGATTCAAATTATTTTATTCAACTCATTCAGCCAGATTTTTAAATCTATTATAATAGATTGGATACATGATCATTTAATTTCTATTCAGTTCAATATTTAATAAAATAACTTTCAAACCTGTACCACCCAACCCAATAGTATTACTACCCTCCTATCATATCCCTTCAATGTCCAACTACACACTTCCACCTTATCATAGGTTATGCCCTTGGCTCACAACCATCTTCTCCCTTTCTATTTCCTGTGAACCATATGTGAAATAAAACAAGCATAGCAGAATGAATAGAGTACCACCCAAAATATCATCTCCACCAGAACATCAGATGGTGACCTTTTTATAAAATAAGGTCTTTGCAGATGTAACTAAAGGTTCAGATGAGATCACAGTAGATCATTATGACAAAACAGTAAAGGACCCACAGAGACACACAGGGAATTAGGCCATGTGGAGATGGAGGCAGAAACAGGAGTTATGCTGCCACAAACCAAGAATCATCAGAAGCAAGAAGAAGGCAGCAGAGGCAAAGAAAGATTCACCCCTAGATTCCTTGGAGACAGTACAGCCTTGCTGGCACCTTATTTCAGATTCTGGCATCCAGAACTGTGAAAGAATAAATTTCTGTTGTTTTAAGTCAACAAGTGTGTAGTAATTTGTTTTGGCTGCCCTAGAAAACAAATACAGCATGTAAATACAGCAAAACCCAAATCTTTTAGCTCATATATTATTGGCATAGTAAATCATGTTCTTAAATGTTCATCGATCCCATTTAAACAATGAGAATATCTGGGCTATTTCTAGACTCCCAGATATATTCTTTTAATCTATATGTCTATCCATATGCCAGGACCACACAGTTTTGAATACTGATTACTGATTTCAGAAGTCACTGTTCCATTACTTTAGAGGTCAGGTAGTGATTGGATAGATATTTCCTCAAATGCCTGGAACCAGAAAAAGAAAAATGTCCCAGTCTTGGCAGATGAGTTTCTATAGCATGCCTGGAACCTGTTGATGCAGGCCTTCAACACTCAGCCAGGCTCGTGCTGAGCCTGATGTTCAGCCAGAATTGAGAGATCAGGGCCCTTTAGGGTCTGTCCTGAGCATGCACCCAGACTTGGCCATGTGTGTGGCCTCCTATATCCTAGAAACATATCTGAGCTTCTCAAAGCATCTCATTTCCCTCAGCTTTTCTCCCAAGTTTTTCATTAGTCTGCTGTTTGTCCCAACTGTAATCCATTTCCATAGGCAGCAACAACTAATATATTTGCCTTTAAATGTTCTCTGACAATTGTTCCCAGTGAAGTCACCTCAGCACTGCAAAAGTCCTAAGAGAGCTGACATAAAGGAAAGCCCTTTGAACCAGTGACAGGGAGTCACTAGACTAGTCAAAACAAACAGCTACAATTCTTTGAAAGTAAGGCACATTCTGCTCCCTCTAGTACCAGTGCCCGTACCAGAACACGGGCTATCGTCTTCTAAGACACCAAGAAGCTGCTGAGAGGAAAATACAAGGGCAAGCTAAAATAGCACAAAGCACTCTATTCTTTCTGACATTCGGCTGTTTTTTCTTAACAAAGCATTCCTCTCCTTGCTATAAGTTTTTGGTTAGTTTTCAGAGTTCCAAATAAGGTTGATTTTGAAATTTATTTTTTTGCTCCTTGCTTTTGAAGTTCTTTACTTTGCCATATTTGCTGGCATTACCCTTTGAGGAGGAACAATGCAAAAATAAGAAAAAAATTTGAATAAATCTAGAAAGGGTGACAAATATTTTAGGTAGGCAAAGAACAATACAAAAGATAGATTATAGGAGTCTCTGAGGAAGAAAACTAAAGTAAGACATTAAGAAAATGATTCAGGGATTAGAGTAACCAGAAAATACTTGTGGCTTCAGGTCTCCTGGTAGTACTATCAGTTGAGAGAACCCTATCTGAAACTCAAGGACAAGGGAGCTTAGGTGACACAGTCCATTGATATCAGACTTCTGGAACACATAGTGACAGAAACAACAGAAGAAAGTGGACATGGAGAAACAATTGTGAAATAATAAGTGATAATAAGCATAATATGTATTCAATAATGTTGACTTCATGGGAGAATTAGAAAAATCTATTGTTTTATTCTTCTCATTGTTTTCTGCCCTGCTAAATATTCAATACAGAAGTGCTTAAACAAATACTACTTCTCTCCATCTAGGAAAATCATTGTGATTATTCTGAACTTTCCTTTAAAAAAATCATTTAGCAGTGGTTCTCACACTTTAATAATCATAAGTATCACCCAAATTCTTTCTTTAATGTAGATATCATTGGGTCACATTACTAGAAATTATGATCTAGGAAATCTTGTTTGGGCCTGGGAATTGTCATATCCCAGAATTCCAGTCAGTCCTGGTATAGGTGATGCAGAGACTAACCATTGAGAAAACCTACTTTAGCTTAGTTTTATTAATTCCAGAAGGCATTTTAATGATATACAAACAGAGCTTGGTAGTCAATTTCAAGCTTCAAATTTTCTGTGTAGTTTCAAGGATCTTCAATTCATTAAAGATGGTATGAAATACCTGGCATTTAACTTAATTACTTGTTTTGAGGCTTGTGAGGAATAAGTTGCAAGTGATTCTCCTGAGTTTGAGTCCCAAGGCTATAGCGTTAGGTATAAGATCCATGATCTCCCAGTTGTACTCAGCTTACAGAGAAACAGGAGGTGGTGGCCTGTTTCTCTGTAGCAGGTGAGTTGCTTCAGATTTTCTTAGAAATAGTGAAAATATTTTCCTAGTACAGTAACTGGGGTCTTTAATTTTTCTTTTTATGTTAAGTCAATGTAACTGCTCTCCAATTCTGGACCCAGTTATGTTAAATAAGAAGTTGATAATCTGGAAATAATTGACTTTTTTCTCCATTAACAACTATTTTATAAAGAATAGAATAAACTTGCCAACTAGAAATGGATATTTATCCATATCCTATTTACATAAATCTTTAATGGTTGTATATAAACTTTTGTAAGAATTGACACAGTGTGCTATTATTCATATACAAAGATAACTTTCTGGTTAATATTGCTTGATTTCTTATCTGATAACTCTTGGGATTCCTAAGGTATATATTTATATATAACATGATTGGGCTATAATAGAAGCTTAGTCTTAGGAAATAAACCCTAATAAAAAGATATCTCCACTGAGAGGTCAAAAAGAGCCATTGCCTTCCTTAGTTAGCATCAACCCCACAGTAACTGAGCTATTCAATGAAAGAAGTAGCCCTTACATAATAAAATGTGTTAATGCAATTACTATGCTTTCTTCATATGTTTTAACATCTTATTTTATTCTTAAAATAAAAAAACATATTTTCTTAAATATTTTAATTGAGTCAAGTACATAGGCAAGCACAGAAGCAGTATATTTTGCTTTTTGAGTAAATGATCCACATTTTTTCACAGAACCCTTCACAAGTTTATGTATTTCTGTACAAACATTTGTTCAGTATAATTTATGAACATATGCTAATGACATGAAAACAAGGGGAAAGATAACGTGTACAAATATTACTCTTATAAATTACAATTAAGTATTTTTTAGTGACGACTAAGTGCAATGGAAATTCAAAGATGCTTTAGAGAATCAGCTTGGTTTGATATATACATAGAAGTTATTTGGATAAGGCATGATCTTCATAGAGAAAACTAGCTCCAATATCTTTTTCTTCTTTTTCTTCCTCTGTAGACAGTCATAACCTATTTGCCAGTCACCCCTTAAATCTTCTCTTTGGCAAGAACAACTCTGACCCATCCTCTTCCATTAAAGGAATTGTAGTAATGGCTAAACGAAATCTGAGTGTGGAGACCACCTTTGCCCTCTTAGGTTTCACAGATTACCCTGCGCTTCAAATTCCTCTCTTTCTGGTGTTTCTGTCCATGTATATTATCACTGTGGTAGGAAATCTTGGGATGATATTAATTATCAAGTTTAACCCCAAATTTCACACCCCCATGTACTTTTTCCTTAGTCACCTTTCTTTTGTTGATTTTTGTTACTCATCCATCATCACTCCCAAGCTGCTTGAGAACTTGGTCATGGCAGATAAACGCATCTTCTATTTTAGCTGCATGCTGCAGTACTTCCTGTTCTGCACTGCTGTGGTAACTGAGTCTTTCCTGCTGGCTGTGATGGCCTATGACCGCTTTGTGGCCATCTGTAACCCTCTGCTTTATATGGTGGCCATGTCACATAGACTCTGTGCCCTGCTGGTGGCTGGGTCATATCTCTGGGGCATGTTTGGCCCCTTGGTGCTCCTTTGTTATGCTCTGCATCTAAACTATTATGGACATAATATAATCAACCACTTTTTTTGTGAATATACTGCTCTTATTGCTGTCTCAAACTCCGATATACACATTCCCCACCTGCTGCTTTTTGGCTTTGCCACCTTCAATGAGGTGAGCACTCTACTGATCATCCTCACTTCATACTTATTTATTCTTGTGACTGTACTGAAAATCCATTCTGCCAGTGGACGTCGCAAAGCCTTCTCCACCTGTGCCTCCCACTTGACTGCCATCACCATCTTTCATGGAACCATACTTTCCCTCTACTGTGTGCCCAACTCCAAAAACTCTCAACAAACAGTCAAAGTGGCCTCTATATTTTACACAGTGGTCAATCCCATGCTGAACCCCCTGATCTACAGCCTGAGGAACAAAGATGTGAAGGATGCCTTCCGAAAATTAGTAGATACAAAAGTCCTATTTCACTGAACCAATCTTGAAGGTTGTTTTCCATCCCAGTGAGCAACTGGACCGGAGCCTAAACTAGTTTGAAAACATACAGAATGATATTTTTATAGATAATTGTGATTTTAGTAGATTGTGAACTGATAAATTCAAATCCTTTGACAATGCTAAAGAAGTTTAATTTTGGGATACATTCCATAGGATTTTGATCCATAGAGCATCTATTTCTTCAAATTCCCTAAAAAGAAACAAAAATACTATAAATAACATCTGGTAAAGGTAAATATTGTTATAAATAATAACTTACTTTTCTTCAATGTTTTCTGCAAGACAGGCACTGAGATAAATTTTGACAAACTTTAAAATATTTAAGACCCAAAGTGATAATATTAATATTCTGTTTTACATAAGAAGAAACAAAACCTCTGAGAGTTTTGGGCAGTAGAAAAGTGAGCATAATATGGCTGAAGTAATAGGTAGGGCTCTTCTCTCCTGCCCATTGTTCATGAAGCTCTGATGTGCACTTTTATTCTTCACTGATATTATCAATATTATTATTAGGAATTGCTATGTGTTAGTCACTACACTAAATGTTTTATAAGCATTTACCCATTATTTAATCTTCACAAAGTCTATATTTGTATTTACAAATAAGAATCCTGAAGTTCAAATAATTGCCCCAGGTTTCATAGTTACACCATGTGAATTTAAATTCAAAGCCAGGTCCATCATCTGACACCAACATCTGAGCTCCTAGTAACAATGATCTTTGGAATTGACTGAGTCATAGAACTTAGATTTCCTCACCTCTGAATGGGGATAGTATGATTCACGGGCTCTTTGTGAATGTAGAATGAGAGAATCTACATAAAAATTCCCATGATATTACCTAACAGGTATAATTTACTTTATGAAGTAGGTAACAATTTGCCAAAACATAATAGGTTCCTAGTGAATATTTGTAGTATTAAATTGATGATGTCAATGTCTCCCTGAAAAATCTCCTTCAACAATGTTTGGAAAAGTATATGCATTAATTAATATCTATTCAGAATTTTAGCTCTAGTGTGAATGAATCCATGGCAGAAAGAGAAGGATTCAATGATATTTTTCAAGATTTCTGAGCAATATGTGTGGACTCTTGTCCAGTATATCCAAACATTAGTCCATAAACTGGTACAGTTCCATGAAAATGTAGCTATCTCTATTGGAATTTAAAAAATGATAATAGAATAATGATAACTGTTTTTCATAATATTAAACATTAAGGAGATGCACATATTTTGACATGTTTTTTATTTTATGGTATTGAAATATTTGTTCTTGATTAAAAGAATTATGTCAGTAGAAAGGAGTTTTATTTACTTTTGCATGTGAATGTGTTTAATCAATTTATTTATTTTAATTCTATTTTGGCATCCTTACTTGGCTAAATAATGAGTTGGCAGCACTTTACTTTAGCTAAAATTATTTTGAAAGTGAAATGCTTTAAGTGCCAAAAGCTGGGCATCAGGTTTCTAATTATCCTGTATCACGAAATCTAGAATACTTGATGTAACACAATGCCTTGTCCCCTTTTTCTCAAGGTCTTAACAAATACACTTAATTCTGTTTCATCTGAGGATTCTTTTAAATGGACTTGTTTAAACTGTCACCCACAGAGTCAATAAATTCTATGATTGAGTGTGTTGTTTTCTCTCTTAACTGAACACATGGAATAGAGTTAAAGGAAAGGGCTTTCTGATTTGTTAATGCATATGACAATTGGTGATTTGCCTTTAAAGTAACATGTTTCACTTGTCCCTGGTGATTTTTAGACATGTGAAAGAAACATTGGATCATTTTTGGGAGACACAGGTGGATATGCTGTATGGTAAAAGGAGAAAGAATTTTTTGATACCTTCATTTTTTACCATCTTTAGGCTCTGTGAATTCTATGAATGGGTGTTCCATCATTTGAGACGGTCAAATACTTATGTTGAGAAGTATACAGGACAAGGACAATTATACCTATTTTGCTGATGATGACATAGAGGTTTTTGGAAATTGTAATTTCCACAAGGTCATATAACTAGAAATTATGAATTTAAGGCAGGAACTTAAATCTTTGAGGCCAAATCAAGTGGCTCTTCACTATATTATCTTTGAAGCAGTCAGTATTAAAGGTCATAGAAATTAATTTTTTCCTTCAGAAAGGACAACTGATGGGTTCACTTCAATATACCTAAATTATGCCCAGATAGAATTTATTCAAAAGCCTTCATTCCCAGTGTTACTGGGTCTGAAAATGTCCCCAAGTTTTCTCTTCTCTAATTCACAGTTATTAGGACCAGAATGAATGTATTCAAACTTTAGGTGGGGATATTGAGGAATCATACTTCAAAATGTCTATATTAAATTTTAAATGAAAGAATAAACAAGCACAAAATCGCGGAAATCCATACAAGTTAAAGCAAATTAGTGCAAGAAGTCTAATCTTTACAAAAATTTAAATAAATTATAAAGTTCATAATATTAAAACTGTCATATTGGAACAAACAGGTAACTATACAGGAAAAAAAAGATAAAATTGGATCTGTTCTTTATTCCACATGCCAAATAAGTGTTCTAGAAAATCAAGTTTAAAATTTAAATGAAGAAAATATGGCAAAATTCCATGGCAAAAACAACAGAAAAGAAGCTAAATTGAGAAATGAATAATTGAGAAAAAATCACCAGGCATTACATATAGTGAAACAGTGAAAAACCAACTATCCTATAGAAAAGTAGACAATTGTTAAATTAGTTCTCAAAAAAGGAATACATATAGGCTTATGTACATGAAAAGTTTTTTGACTTCATTTATAGTTAGAAAAGCAAATTAAAACTGCCCTGAGATATCATTTCTCCTTATATCCAATTGGCAGAAGTACAAAAGTTTAATGACATATCCTGTAAGTGAAGCTGTGGGGGAAAAGACACTATTGTACATTGGGGACAGGATTGTAACAAGCTAGAATACCTATGGAAGGTGAGTTTAAACACGAAGTAAAATTATGCATGCATTTATCACTTTTAAAATCAGCCACAGATCTAAGAATCCACTCTAACGGTAGAGTAGCAAAAATATAAAATAACATATTAACAAGCCTTACTTATAATAACAACAGAAGAGATAAAATTCATATGAAAATTATTGAATAATCTTTGTGTCACAATGAAGTACCATATAACTGTAATAAAAGAAAGAGGATGATTTCTAAATATTGCAGTGGAGTGATCTCCACCATGTATTAATTGAAAACAGACGAGATGCAGCAAAGAGTTTGTAGTATATCAAATTGTATGAAAAAAGAGGAAAACGTAAATCAATACCTAAATAAAATGGGAAATTAAGATAGAAAATTTCTGGGAAATACCATATAATACAGTGTTGCTTTTAGAAAAAGGTAATATTTCACATAGTTTAAAAAACAGATTTGTATTTAAAGTAAATGAAAACAAACTCTGCCATTTGAAAACAAATTAAAATAAATTAACCTGTCTATAATGTTGTAAACATGCCCATGTAGTATAAAATATTTTAAGGGACCTTACAGTATTATGCTGGTATGTCACTCTTACATAATGATTATTTTATTAAAAGTAAATAATACATAAATGATATTGAAACCAAAATTGTCAACCTAAGAGACGAGTTACAGCTGTAATGTCAGGGAAGGTAAGTGTGACAGTATGGAGTATGTACCCCAGAAAAACATATTCTCAATCTTAATGAATTCCTGTGGGTATGAACCCAATCCAAATAGGATATTTGGATAGGATTACTTCAGTAAAGGTATGTGGTTTAACTGAATCAAAATGAGTCTTAATCCTATTGCCTTAGATCTGTGGCTGATTTTAGCCTGCGGGCGGCCGGGGGAGGGGGGCTTCACATGGACGAAGTGGATGTCCAGCCCTTCAATCTTCGTCTTGAAGTGAGGGTATCTGTTGAGGATCTCCACCTGCTTCCTCTGAACCCAATCCAAATAGGATATTTGGATAGGGTTACTTCAGTAAAGGTATGTGGTTTAACTGAATCAAAATGAGTCTTAATCCTATTGCTGGAGGCCTTACAAAGAAGGCTAAAGAGAGAGAAGCCACAGGAGAAGCAAGAAGCTGGAGGCCAATGAAACTCAATGCATTTGCAGAACTTGCTCCCTCACTGTGTTCTTGCCTGACCTCCCTACTTAAAATGACAACTCTAGTTAACTTCTTTAGTGTTCCTCATTACTGGAAAATAATTATATATTTGTTTTGTTTATTTTTTTTCTTTTCATATTAAATATAAATTTGATGAAGGAAGAAACTTTGTTTCTCTTTTCCCCCAAAACCTAAGATAGTGCCTGGCTCATGTTACACCTATTATTATTATCTGGATATTAAATGAATTAATTAATAAATGAATACTTGTGTAACCTCATTATGTACTTAACCTCTTTTCTCTGTTTCCCATATGCAAAAGCAATTTTCAGGAAATAGTTACTGCTTTCATTCTGATGAATTAATGCATACTCTTCCAACAGTCTATGTTCAATGATGTTGATCATTACTACAAAGAGTTTATATTTCTTTGAGAGAAAAGTTTGAATGTGATTCATTTTTATAATTTTTCTCATATTAATAACATATCTTTGCATATAATGGGTATGCAAAAATAATTGCTGATAAATGGACACACTATAACTTTCTGTTTTGCACAATTGGATTTTTTTAAAAAAATTTATTCCAGTAACGTATTTACAGCCTAAAATAAAAATATGGAAAGCTTCATAAATTTGCATGTCATTCTTTTTCAGGGGCCTTGCTAATCATTCTCTGTATTGCTGCAATTTAACTATATGTGCTGCTGAAGTGAACACCACAACAAAACTTTGGTAAAGCTGCTTTTTGCCAAACTTTTGCTAAAGGAAAATATTTGGGATATTGTTCTCCATTTGTAAGTAATTTCATCAGACTGTATTTAATTTTTAAATTTCAATATTTCTATTTAAATAAATCTGACTAGATATAGGAAATCAAGTCAAATGGACATTTTGTTTTATTTTGTTTTGTTTTGACTGCCCAGTTTCAATAATCACTTCTCCTGAAACCAACCTGATTGTTCTTTGTTCTTTGAACTATCTCCTCTCCGCAACTGAATCCCTAGAGTTTGGTAGTTATGGCTCTATTCCCAGTTCCATGGAAGTTCTTATTTATCATTCAGTAAATATTCTTGATATATTGACTTTGTGCTAGTCATTGTCTAGGGGCTTGGCATAGAGCAGTGAACAAAACAACAGAAATTCCCTCTTTTCCTGGAGCTTTTATTCTTGGCAGAAGGAAATACAATGTACAATAAATGCAATAAAGATGTTTGAAGTTTGTTATGTACTTTAAACACTAAAATTTTGTAGTAGGGTAACCCCTGCAATACAACAGTGTATTCATGGAAGTATGTGTGATTGACAAGGGGCATTTGAGCAAAAACTTAAAAGGAGAGCTTTCTAGTCAGAGAATACGCCAGTAGAAAGGACCATAAAAAAGAAGGTCCTATTTTTTCAAAGAACTGCAAAAAGTCAGAATAGCTGGAAAAGACAAAGGGGGATAGAGCAATAAAAGAGATTTAATAGAGACTAGACCATTTATCCAACTGAATATCTACTACCATAAATATTTATGATTTAACTCTCAATAATTCATGAGCACCTGAAAGCCGGATCTTCATACTTCTCCAATATGGTTTGAGTGGGTCATAAGGAGGCAGAGGCTATGTCTGTCACATTTAGTCACTCATTAGTATTTGTTAGTGATGAATCCTGGGATTATATATATTTTTATAATTATGGGAGGATGTGGGAGTGATCATGGGGCTAAGAGAAATGACTTTAAAATATAAATGGTTTCAGATTAAATGTCCCTAATACTGCTACATTTTCCTTCAAGTTTACTAGTACACAAAAATTTTATCAGGGAGAGATGATTAATTTTAATTGTTTATTTTGTGATCTCTAGAGAACAGGGCAGGAAAAAGTCTCTAGGGTTCATGTCCAACAGTTGTGACTCCAGACATAAGATTGCATTCATCACTCCCTACCAACCTTCCCAGAGACAAAAGAGATCCTGCTTCTACCATCAGCAGGTTTGCTTTAGGATTCTAAAGATGTACTCTTATTAATTTCAGTGTAAGGTATCTAGAAATTAACTTGTCTACTCTTTAGAGCACAACACTTTTAGAGAAATATTCAGTCATCATAACAGTTTTGTATTTTAACATGCAAGGAACGGGAAGTGGACTCTTTAAACAGAGTTTCGCATAGAGGTCTGGCTCAGCTATGCTCCTAAATAACAGTACTATGAACAACAGATATCTGGGGTGTAGGAATAGAAGATGTCTGAGAGTTTTATGAATGTGTATTTTCTTTCTTCGGTAGATTTTTAAAGGAGTTGTCAAGGTAAAATGTATATGAGTAGAATTGAATAATCAGGGATCAAATGAACTCTCACATGGAAAAATATTTAAAAGAACTAGCTTTAATTAAGATTATAAAGCATGGAATAAATGCTTGCTCCTAGAAGCAAAGTGAACATTAAAATAGGAAAAAATTATAAGAAAGAAGATTTTAGTTATATTTCCTGGGCTTAAAGATATAATGAATATTGCCATCAATTTAATAATAGCAGTTGAGACAGTAAAAAGCCAGAATATTAAACATATATATTAATTAAAATTAATTCTCAAATCACTTAGATAAATGAAATATGGTGTTAAGAAAAATTGTAATAATTAGAATATCCAGCTGTGTGATAGATCGCCTTTTGAGATTTTCTCTAATTTTCAGACTTGTGAGCATAGGAACACATGAGGCTCTTGAGTGTCTCAGAGTTGCATATGACCTGACACCTTTATTGCTGGAATATTTGAAAGTTAGGACCAGAGATAACCTTACCAGAACTGATAGAGAAAGATCATCTTGGTAGAGTGATGGGATCTGATTGGTTCTGGGCTTTAATTTTAGAATTTAACAATTCTTTTTATTACTGTTTTCCCATGAAATGACTTCATAGTGCAGTATTAAGATTTTCACCCTACTCCTTCATATGTAATACAGGCACAGAATGAGTATCTTAGGTATCTTGAATGGAGAGAAGAGAGAGAGACCTAGGAAGGTAAAGTTTCTAAGTCAAAGAATCTCTATGTTAGTATTTTTGGATGTGACCATTTCTCTAAATCCCATTCTCATGGGTTTCATCCTGATGATGCTCTGTCATATCTCTGTCAGATGTCACACTGCCCCTGGAAGATTTAGCACCCTTTTAAAGTCTCTAGTTGGTTCAAAAATTAAAAATGTGATCATTAACAAAGGAAAACTTTTCGCATAGAAACCTTTAACATAGTTCAGGGTCTGGTATAGAAAAATGATAGGTGCCTGGGAGTCTGGGGATCAGGGTTCTAGTCACTACTTCAGAGACTGGTTTTTATCTGCAAGTCACTGGGAAAGTCAAGATTTCTAGGATGGTTTGTTACCTGAATAATAAAGATACTAGCTTAGATTATCATTTGTTTTAATTTTATTATTCCTCAAACAATGAAGAAAAATTGGAAGTTAGGACCCCCCTGATTTGAGGAGAATTTCCTATGAAAAATATAAGTAAAATTTATTTTGATATCAAATTTGCTGCATCAGATAGAAAAACAAAAATTAAAGAGTTAGAGCACATTAACAAAAAAGATACAAATGAAAGGGTAAGGCTGCTCGTTCTTTATGCTCCATGTGTTCCTGGGATAAATTAGTTTAAAAAACGTCCTATTTTTGTTACCTATTGTAGATATACCATAATTAGTCATTGTATTATGCTACACTTTTCTTTCATGAACACATAATATTCAAGGAGATTTGAAAATATTATGTGATGATACTATTGAAAATTATCATCAAATCTTTGGCACTCATTTTCCTATAGTTTTATAAATTAAAAATTACATGTAAGAATTTAAACTGATGATAGTTCAAAAACTATTTGTTTCTTCTTAAGAAAAATTAAAAATCATAGTTTTAAAATTGTAGACATTCAATATATTTTGTATAATAAACACACAGAGAGATTTTGAAAGATAAATGTTTTGTCTTATCTTCTGGTATGAGCAAGGAATAGTTAATCAAACTTCCTGTATTCTCACTCTCCTTAATATTTTTTGTTTTCAGGACTGATTTTCAGATTTCAACAGACAGAAAACATGGTATTGTCTGAGAGAAATAAAAGCGAGGCCACATTCACCCTCCTGGGCTTCTCAGATTACCTGGAACTGCAGGTCCCTATCGTCATAGTATTTCTGGCTATCTACAGTGTTACTGTTTTGGGGAACCTCAGAATGATTGTGATGATCCAAATTAACCCCAAACTGCACACACCCATGTACTTTTTCCTCAGCCATCTCTCATTTGTAGAGTTCTGTTATTTTTCTGTCACTGCTCCCAACATGCTGGTGAACCTAGTTGTAAAAGACAGATCCATTTCATTTTTAGTATGTGTACTTCAATTCTTTTTCTTTTGTATCTTCATGATAACTGAATCCTTTGTATTAGCTGTGATGGCCTATGACTGCTTTGTGGCTATTTGCAACCTTCTGCTTTACACAGTTGTCATGTCCAAGAAACTCTGTGCCATTTTAGTGGTTGGATCATATGCATGGGGAGTTGCCTGTTCCTTGATACTCTCATGCTCTGCTTTCAAATTATGTTTTCATGGTTTCAACATAATCAATCTTCTGTGAGCTCCCCTCGTGCCTTCTCTCTCCTGTTCTGATACTTACTTAAACCAGTTGCTGCTTTTCAGCTTTGCCACCTTCAATGAGGTGAGCACACTACACATCATTCTCACCTTTTATGTATTCATTGTTATCACCATCCTGAAGATGCATTCATCCAGTGGGCACCGCAAAGCTTTCTCCACCTGTGCCTCACACTTGACTGCCATCACCGCATTCCATGTCACCATCCTCTTCATCTACTGTGTGCCTGCTCCAGAAACTCCAGGCACACTAGCAAAGTGGCCTCTGTGTTTTACACAGTGGTGATCCTCATGTTGACTCCCCTGATCTACAGTTTCAGGAATAAGGATGTCAAGGAAGCTGTCATTAAGATAATGAGCACTACAGTCTTTTCTCTGTAAGTATATTATTATAGGGAAGTTTGTTACTGACTTGTAAATAAATTATTTCCCAAAAGATTGCTTTTAAAAATACCTTTAGATTTCAATGAACAGCTAATATTTTACAATGAGAAGGCCATTAATTTTGTTTTTAATTTTTTGTTTGTATTTTTAAATTTTGTTTTAAAGAGACTAAATTTGGCTATATCTCTTACCTGCTGGAGAAAATCAATTAACTTAATTTCTCTCATCTTATAATTTTTCATCTACAAAATTGCAATAGCATGATCTCATGAATAATCTGATTGTGAAAATTTTTAAAAATATAAATAGTATGTTGAGTACTTTGTGTCATCTAGACAGGTAATAATTTCTTCCCACTTCTTATAATACAATTTTAACATGCTAGGTTCCCAAACACATGAATTTCTCTAAAAAAGTACAAATTGTGGTTAAAATAAGACATTGTCTTTGCCTTCAAAGAACACAAAATCCAGTGGTAATTGTAAGTCATCATAGAAAGTGATTATTTTATATGGTAGAAATAATATGTGTCATGAGAGAATTTTGGAAAAAGAGAAGTTCAAATCCATTTGGGGACTTTAGAATTATGTCTTCATGAGATAAGTATTATTTGAACTTGGTCTTGGAGAATGGGCAAAATTTTACGAGACACATTTCATTGAGGAAGGAGTTTCATTAGATGAGAATGGAATGAACAAAATCAAGGGGGTTAGAAGGTAATATTGAGTCAACGATCCAAAAAAATGTTTGGTAAGTAAATATACAGTGTGCACGCATGGTATGTGTGTTTGTGTGTTGTGTCAGTTGAGTATACAGATTACTTTGGCATGAATGCAGTTTTTGCATTTCAAATGATATTGTCTATACCCTGAATGTGTTTTACAACAGATCTCCAATGTAACAGTATGATAAACCCAAAGCTTAGAAATAGTAGATTGGATCTCAAAAAATATTGTATGCATATAGCAGTTATGAGAGTTTACCTGAACATAGATTCAGTCAGCCATTTCAGTGGAAGTCAAGATTGGAAATGCAGTTTTGCAGGAAAGATTTGTGGAAGGTTTATTATCTGATGGATTGGACCTCTGTGAACTGCACGCAAAGCCAACAATTTTTTTTTTGCAAAACTCTTATGAGCAGAACCACTACCACACTAGACTGAAAGGGACAGAAAAGGAATAAATTGTGGAAAGAATGATTTCAAGGGCAAAACCTTGAAAGCTGAAGCCTGAACAAAAGATGTCTCCTCAAGTCAAGAGAGTGGGCCAACCCATGTGTGTGGAAAGAGTAGGTTCACCCCTCTGGAGGAGCAGGCCATCTTCCTTGGTATTTAGGAGTGAGTGAGCCTTGTCCCCCATATTTCCACCTCAGTGCTCAGAGACATGGGGCCTGTGGAGAGATCTGCTGCCATCCCAGTGCTTGGAAAGAGTGGAGACTTCACCCTATTGTTTGGGGAGAAGATGGCCACCGTACAAGCACTTGCAAGGTGTGGGGCTGCCTCTCCATCAGGCTCAGGGAATAACAACAATGCTTAGGAGGTTGTTAGACCTTGAAATCTAATGGCGTTTGCTCTGCTCGGATTCAGAATTGTTTGGGACCCATACTCCTTCCAATTTCTCCCTTCTGGAATGTGAATGTTTATAATATGTCTCTCCTTCCATTGTATATTGGAAGCAGATAACTTGTTTTCTAGATTTTCCAGGTTCACATAAAGAGCAGAACTGTGTCCCAGAGCAGAACACAATCATAACCAATTATGATGAGATTTTGTACTTAGCATTGTTACTGAAATGACTTAAGTCTTTTGGGATGTTGTAATGGAATGAATGTATTTTGTGTGTGGAATGAACATGTCTTTTGGGTTCCAAACACAGGCTATGTTGGCTTGGAGATCTGTACTCCCAGAAAAACATGTTCTTAAACTTAATACATTGCTCTGGGTATGAACCCATTGTAAATATGGTTACTTTAGTTAAGGTGTATCTCAGAGAATCAAGTTGTGCTTTAATATAGATTACAGGAGTCCTTTATAAAAAGAGTGAAAAATGTGACAGGAAAAAAAAAAGCTATAGGGACCATCCAGAAGCTGGTGGTCAGTGGGACCCATAAGAGAAGATTGAAGCTAGGAGAGTCTGCCATGTACACCTTGATTTTGGACTTTTCCTAACCTCAAACCATGAGCCACTAAACGCCTGTTGTTTAAGCCAACCCATTGCATGGTATTTTATTTGGCAGGTAGGAAATTAAAACAGCAAGGGTGTTGAGGGTCAAAGCTGTGTTTGTGCTATCATTGTGCCATCTTCCCCATGTCATATAATATGTCAAATCATTAGGATTTTCTTTCCTAAACATGTTCATATTCTTTGAATCCTTTGCAATAAAACTCTTTTCCAACTTTGAAAAAAAAATGATTGGATTTGCTATGGTATTGAAAGCTAATATCCTCCATATATTTATCCAAAATTAAGTGAAAAACCATGCAGTCATTAGCATCAACATATATTTAAATTGACAAATTCTAATTATCAAATACAAAAATTCGTAACTCAATTTTGTATAATAACTCACCTTCTCCTTTTCTCTACTTAGTGTGTCTAGATATAATTCCAAGGAAATCAATACTATATTGAGGAAAATAATTTGCCAACTGTTTTATTGAGGAAGAAAAATATACCTTAGGGAATAATTTTATATGAGTCCAATAAAAGTATGTAATATGGCCATATGATCTTGAATTTATGTTAATTAAAACCTTTATTTTTAGTTAATATATATTGCTTGATAATGGTCAATTAAATAATCATTGTACGTGGAAAAATAAAAAAGATAAAAAATAAGAAGCATTGTTTTAAATATTGATTGTCTAATAAAAGAATGCTGTTTTCCCTTGAATTAATTTGATTCACTTGGTTTTTATAAATAATTTACCTTTCATTAAATACTTGATACCTATATAGTTTCAAATTTTATTTGAAATTAGAAAATTAGTTGTATTAACCTTGAGTTTCATTAATGATGGTAATAATATTATTTTTATCTAAAGTATGTAATTTATGTAGTGAAAATTACAGAATAACTTCACTTGCTTCTCTCCTACTTTGGCAAACAAAGATCCCTTTGTGTGATGGAAATAACAGTTTGGTATGACCAAACTGAATAATGGTGGGCTCTAATTTAATATGTCCGAAGGAAAGGAAAGGAGATTGGATAGGGAAGTAGAAGCAAGAATAGGAGAAGCCAGAGAGAGTGATCCCCATGTGACAAAGAACTGCCACCATCAGAACACTACATACTGTGGAGAAAGCAGTGCCTTGCCTACACCTTAATTTTGGACTTCTATCCTCCCAAATTATGAGCCAATAAATTCCTGTTATTGAAGTCAACTACTCTGAAGAGTATTTGTCATAACATCCCTGGCAAACTAAGATAGCAATCTTGAAATATTTGGTGATGTGCTGCTAACTGATTTTTGAAAGGATGTATACTCCAAAAACGTATTTTGACATATACAATATTTCATTGTAAGCTTAAATAGCAGCAAAAAGTGTAATTTCCATTGTATATGATAATTCATTTAAAATACATAAACAAGATAATTTTTGTCGTTATATTTATATTCTTCCTTTTTCTCCTTTAACTCATATTTCAATTACAGTTCTCCAAAGAACATTATGAGTTTATGAATCACACTCTATATTTCTTATGATCAACTTTATTCTTTCAATGTTATTAAATATATTTTTCTGGTTTGTTAAACTTTCATTGAAATGACACAATAAAAATACATTGCTAATTAAGAAATGTAATTTTATTGTAAATTTTAATTAAAATATGAATATCAAAATTAGAAAACAGTTATTGGAAATGTTTATTTTTATTAGAAGGATTTTAAAAAATTAATATATCCATGGTACATGATCACTGTATTCATCAGAATTCTCTAGGATAACAGAAGAAACATTATATCTAATGTTATTATTATGAGATTTTATTAGAATTGCCTCATGAGACTGTAGAGATAGGCAAGTTCAAATTCCATAGGGCAGCTGCAAGCTTGGAACTCCAATGAAGGCTTTCAATGAATTCCCCAAGAGAAGCTGGCTGGCTGAATTACAGGTGGAAATTCATTCTTCTGACTGCTGAAATGATGTCTCCTTTTAAAGTCTTCAAATGTTTGGGTGAGACTTCTCTCTTTGTTAAAAGCAATCTCATCAGTTGATTGTAGATGTAATCAGTCACAGATGCAGCCAACTTACTGATGATTTAAGTCCATGAATTATTCACATAGTAACAATCAGACCAGTGCTTGCTTGACCAAACAACTGGACACCATAATCTGGCCAAATTGACAAATGAACTCAACCACTGCAATCACTTATTGCTAGAAGACAATAGGGTTCAGCATCAATTTTATTTCTACTTTTAAAATGATGACTATACTGAGAAAACTTCACCATATTGAAAAAAAATGGAGTAGAAACTACTGAAAATTATGTTGTTATGGCAATGTCACTCAACTTTCAATTCCATCCAAGTTATGTGCCAATTTCTTACATGGTATTTATCAAAAAAATTTTAAAGAATGCATGAAACTCAGTTAATTTGCTTTCCAATTTTGCTGAAAGCTTAAAATTAGGACATGACCTGATTTTCAAAGGGATAATCAGTGTGGTAATTTGCAAACGTGGCCCCGATTCTCCACTCTTCTCTGTATTCCTGACCTTTGCCATTGTAGCATTGTAGCTTTTCACATAAAGTAGTGGATTTGCTCATTTATATGAGCAAGCCAAGCCAAGATCAGCCAAGACTGGACTAAAAATTATAAAAATTACCCAGGTAATTCTTGCACGAGTAAGAAATAGTAAGTGGTTGTTATTTTAGCAAGCTTATTTAGCTTTGCTTTAGTCATTGGAGTCAATCACTTTCTCAAGTTTTGGAAAGGTTAACAAAAGAGTTTTCTAAAATATTACACGGAACCCACTGGGATTCTTATACTATGACAATTAAGGACATCTGTTATTTTTCCAATTTAAGGTAATTTGCTTAAATAATGAAATAAAAATCAAATAAAAATATTGTTGATTTTATTGAACCTTGTAAATATACCATTTTATTAAAATTGTACTATTTTATTGCTTAAATTATACTTTCATTAAAAGCACAGGGTTTCACATTTAGATTATTTAATTTACATTTAATGATCTTGAAATCAACTCCACTCAAATTTCCTTTTAATTTGAACCAATCTTTAAAAATATCTCGAAGTTTCTTAAAACTAAAATAAAAAGGCAAGTCAGCTTTGGTGTGAGTGGGTTTACTAGATGATGTAAGCCATCAGTGCAAACACTGATTTTCAGAGATGTTCTTACAGTTTTACTCTCATGGGACTCTCTTCTTCAGGAGTGATACATCCTGGGAAAATTGTTTGGGGATACACTAAGAAAAAAGAAAGGGTGTTAAATATTATCATTTTACTATATATGTGATTTCAAAACATTACCAAGTAGGCTAAAATATACGTCGAAGGCCATTAATTTCCATGGAAAGCGCCTTAATGTTCTGGCTGCTAAAACAAAGAGCATACAATGGGTTGACTTAAATAACAGGAATTTATTGGCTCATGGTTTTGAAGCAAGGAGAAGTAAAAAAAGACATGAGCAAGACAATGACCTCTCACTGAAGGCTGTGGCAATCTGGGGCTGCCTGCAATCAATGTGTGGTTTTTGTATTTTCTGTTGACTTTCTCTTCTGCGCCCAATTTTCTTTGCTTATAAGGATTTTAGCCACCCTCATTCAGTTTGGCCACACCTTAACTAATAACAGCTTCAATGATCTTATTTACAAATGGGTTCAAATTCACAGAGCCAGGGGCTGGGACCTAAACATGCCTTTTGTTGGGGACTTGATTCAATCCCCATAGAAAGAAAGATGACAAAGCCAGGAAGAAACAAGAAGTCATACCATGTGTTTAAAGTGCTTTGATTAAAGAAAACATCTGAATAATATTGAACTTGTCTTTTTGTTTTGAGTTTGGAAGTTTATTTTCATTTTGTTTGTATTTCTCATAGGGCAATACATCATGGTAGTTTGTAAATGGATCAGAGGAATATCTTCATTTTTTGAAGTGAGAAGAGAACAATCGTAAAATGCTCTCGATGGGAAAGGAGAACCAAAACATGCCCCTCAACCTTAGGGAATTCTCAGATTAATTTTAGGAAAACAAATATAATTGGTAAGAATTTGAACATAGATTCAACTATAATGAATTATATCCATAAAATTCTTAAGCTGTTTGGAATATCCATATCATTGGAATCAGTCTTTGTTTTCAAGCTAGAATTTCTACAGGCATGTATCTTTGGCCTCCTCTAAATCAGCTCACCTTTCACAAGTATGGGGAAATACTTTATTGGGTTGGTTTCTAGTCCAGATTCTTTTCCTCCCATAATGATCAAACTGGTTCTTATATAGTCGTGTAAGTACAAACTAAGGTCAGGAGAATTTGCATTGTCCAAGGACTTGACAGCATCATCTTCTGATTAAGAAAACGCTACTGCTGTTCTCTACTCCACCCCATAAATTGTTTTGTGAAAATTCAGGAAACATTACATATTCCTTTTTAAAAAATGGATGTAAAATATTTGCCTTTCAAAGTTATTGAGAATGAAATATACAAAACAACTTAAGTATGCATTTATATTATTCTGTCTGTGCAAACTGACTCAAATTTTTTAAGATTTTTTAAATAATTTATTTCTCCCCAACCTCGTTGCTTTGTTGTTTGTTTGTTGTGCCCTCTGTCTACTCTCTGTGTTCTTCTGTGTCTGCTTGTCTTCTCTTTAGGCAGCACCAGGAACCAATCCTGGGACATTCTGCAGTGAGAGACAGGCGCTCAATCTCTTGTGCCACCTCAGCTCCCTGGTCTGCTGTGTCACTTATTGTGTCTCCTCCGTGTCTTTTTTTTATTGCATCATCTTGCTGCACCAGCTCTCCATGTGGGCAAGCACTCCTGCGTGGGACAGCACTCTGTGTGGACCAGTTCTCTGCTCATGCCAGCTCACCTTTCACAAGGAGGCCCTAAGAATCGAACCCTGGACCTTATATATGATAGACAGGAACTCAATAGCTTGAGCCACATCCACTTACCTCAATATTTTTTAACTTGCAATGTTATCACAGTCATTTTTCATGTTACTAAAAATTCTTCAAAATTATCATTTTAATCGTTGCATAATTTTCCATCATGTATAATGTGCCATAATTTTGACCATTTCCCTCTTATTTAATATTCTAAGTTTTGATATCATAAATAATATTTCAAAACATCAGTAGGATTTTTTGGTAATAATTCCTATTTACAACTTTAATCAGTTCTTGCAATAGATTAGAAGTAGTGAAATTAATTTGTCAAAAATGTCTTTTTAAGGCTTCAAGCTCATAGTGACAAGAAGTTTCATAGTTACAGGAAGATATTTAAGAGTATTTATTTTCCTAAACCCTGGCAGACACTGAAGAGCAGAATGAAAACAAATGCTATGCTAATGTTTTAGAAAAAATGCTATTAATTATATCAAAATTGTTTTTTACATCTACAGATATCAATACAAAATGAATACTTTTGGGTTAACAATCATAAAGTAGTATTTATCCCATCACTTCAATGGAAAACTCAGAGGGTATTATATATTATACACCTTATTTTCTAGGATTCCAGGTATGGATAATTGAGTGAAGGAAGTGTGTGTGGGAAAATGGATTTGAAGCCACGGAGCAATAAAGCTAATTAAATAATAATATAACTTCTTTCTAGTGATTCAATGTCAATTCCCAAAGAGTAGAATATGAGTTTAAAAAATCATATAGGATTCTATATATAATAATTTTAATGTTTCCTTTTATCTGTGAACTAAACTTTGAGAATTATTCATACGTAATTAGCAATTTCTGAATTCCACATAAACTAAAGCAGTGCCTTATATCTTGTTGCCAGAATTAACTTTCTTAATAATTCCAATATCTATTGTTAGGAGAGAGTAAATACTCTATTTTGGATCATCTAATGTACCTTTTCCTGAGCCACTTGTCCTTTGTGGATTTCTGCTACTCCACTACCATTGTGCCAAAGATGCTGTCCAATAGACAAGGTAAAGGATATTTCCTTCCTAGGATGCACTGTACAATTCTACTTGTTTTGCACATGTATGACCACAGAGGTCATTTTGCTCACCATGACGGCCTGTGACCTCTTTGTGACCATCTGTTACCCACTGCTCTACTTGGTGGTCATGACCCAGAACTCTATTTGGGATTGGTGTCTGCCTGTTATTTCTGTGGAATAGTGTCTTCTCTGATTCACATGTGTTTAGCTCTTGAGATTCCATTCAATAGATCAAATATGATTAATTACTTCCTCTGTGATTTACCCCCTATTTTATCTCTTTCCTGCTCTGATATGTCTTTGAATTAACTGCTGGTATTTATTGTAGCCAGTTTCTATGAGATCATTGCCATTGTGGTCATCCTCACCTCCTATTTGTTTATTCTCATTATCATCCTAGGGATGCACTCTGCAGAAGGAAGGTGCAAATCCTTTACATCTGCGCCTCACATCTCACAGCCATCATGTTCTTCCATGGAACTATCTTTTTCATTTATTGCAATTCTGACTACAGTCTGGAAACTGAAAAAGTGGCTACGGTGTTTATACTGTGATGATTCCCATGCTGAACCCCCTTATCTACAGCCAGAGGAATGAGGATGTGAAAGCAGCTCTCAGGAAAATGGTGGGCTCCAAAATATCTTCTAAGAAACTATCTTTTTTTTTATTTGTTGTTTTTTTTTTTTTTTAAGAAAAACAAGATTAAGTTTTCCAAAGCAGAGGATGGTGGAGGGGTGAGTAGGTGAGGGTTAAAGTACTACAATGGAAAGAATAATAAGTAGATAGGTAATTATGAATACATCTTCTTGATTCATATATTTTTGTGACTTTTCAAATTCCAAGAGTAGGACTGAGGCAATTTTAAAATGTTCACCCACATTTTGCTTTTCTTTAATCTGTTTGGTTTTTACTGTGTAAGGGAAATGACACTTCTAAGAGTCAGGCATTCTGTTTTCTATAAAACCTTCATTAATTTAGCAAATACTTCATTAGAATAACAATTTTTTTCTATAATCATCATGAAAAATATGATTCTTTTGAAAATTGTATTTCTGTTTTTCACAAGTTATATATTTGTAATAATTTGTATAGCCACTGTAATTAGTAGCCACATTTATGGTTCTCTTCTTACACTATCTTTTTATCAGTTAGCCTAAGTTCTAACCATAGGGATCAAATTATTTCTGTACCATATAAGTGGACTTCCAAGCATTTGTTCATGTATTTTGCATGTGGCTTTTTTCTTGCTGAACTGCCCTTTCTTCACCCTTTCTTTCCATGGCTAAACCACAACATTCCATACATTCAAAATTAATATGCATTAAATGACACTTTAATTATGTTTCCATTTTTTTCATGTCTCTCTCTACATAAAAATTATGTTTTTTTTTTTAGTTATCAGATTTACTTTATTTTTTTTGTAAAATTATATATAAATATATTTGCATATATGTGCATTTGCTTACATAAATGTTATATATATATATATATATATATATATATATATATATTTTTTTTTTTTTTTTAAGGTGCTTAGATTACCTAGATATTACACAGAAATTACAGGGATTCCCATCTTCCCCACCTCCCACACCTCCCACAACATCCCACACATCCTTCATCAATGTGGCACATCACCCATAATGGATATACACATCCTGGGGCCTTGCCACCAAGCATAGACCACAGTTCACATCGTAGACCACACTCTCTCCCACACAGTTCTGTATGGTGTATGCTGATGTAAATGGTTTACATCTGTCGCCGCAGCGCCACTCAGGACAACCCCCAAGTCCCGAAAAAGCCCCTGTTTGTCAACTGCCCTTTCCCTCCCTGCCCCAAAAGTGTCCAGGGGGCACCGGCTCCACTTCACTGTTATAATTTCTTCCCTTGCTTGAATCCAATATGTCTACAACAGAATACCATTAAGTCCACTCTAGTCCATAGCTCTTCCCCCAATCCTGAGGGGACTGGGATGGTGACATCCACTCCACCTCCAAGTGAGAGAGGGCTTATATCCCATGGATACGGTGGATGGGATTATCCTGCCTGCAGCTGCAGGCCCTCCCCATTCCCTGGGATGGCCATTGCCCATCGTCATCTCCTTGCCAGGTGACTTGGAAGAGTCCATTGAGCTGTAGGGTAGGAGTTGCAGCTCCACCGAGATTCCAGGCACAGCTGGCACATGGGTAGGCAAGAGGCTCCAGTCTCTGGAAGTACACCTAAAAACTCCAGCATCACATATAGGTTTGAATAGAAGGGACTGATGGACCATGTGCAGGGAGGAATTATTTGAGTCCAACTCTGTCACTCTCAGGAGCACAGATTCCAAAGTAGAGCCCACTAATAAGGCATGAATCTCTGGAGCTATCCCCCCTTATATAGGACCTGGGTGTCTCCAGAGCCCTCAGGAGCCCCTCTGTGTGCAGTGATGTCCACTCTGCTGTTCTATGAGATCCTACTGAGGTGTGAGTAAGCGTTACCTCTGGGATGACCTCCCAACTCTCTTTGAAGTCTCTTAGCCACATGAAATCAATTCTCTACCTATTCCCCCTTTTATTCAAGGTCTTTTTCCAATTGTGTTGCCAGTTGGCAATTGGTATTAACCCCTCTTTGCCAGGGAGGCTCATCCCCGGGAGTCATATTCCACATTGGGGGGAAGGTAATGCATTCATATGCTGAGTTTGGCTTAGAGAGAGGCCACATTTGAGCAACAAGGAGGCTCTCAGGTGGCAACCCTTAAACACCCCATAACAGTAGGCTAAGTTTCAATTACAAGAGCTCATAAGGCTAGTCATCACTAACAAGAACCCATCTGTGGGGGGTTCTTTTGCCAGGTACTGCCCTTGCACTCAGGGGACTGCTGCTACTCCCTTGGAGAATGTGGCAGAGCTCTCCAGGTTGGGAATTCAGATTCCCTCATTTATTGAGTGATTGTCTACCCACCATGACCATGCCCCATTCCTTGATCATTTGAACAATTTTATATATCTTTCATGTATATTCAGATGAACTTACTCCCATGAATCCCCCATCCCAGACACACCCACGAATGCTCCTCTGCAACCCCCATTGTAACCCTTCATGATCTAAACCTTCCTTGAAAATGAAGCCCATATAATAACCAAATAAAATTAATAGGAAAAAGAAATAATAATGATAAACTTAAGTGCAAGAGATAGGTACAAGGAAAGTCAAAAGAAAAAAAAAAACCAAACTAAAAATAAAATATAATTAGCGGATTGGGACATTCAAAAAAAATGGGAAAAAAAATTCCTTTTTAAAAAAAAGTATTCTTTTTTCCTTTTATCACTGTATTATCGGATGTCCAGTGTACCATGACACCTTCCCCCTCTCATTCCCCAGTGTCTCCCAAATTTTCATTTAATTTTCAAAGAAGTTTTAGGTCACAGCGAAGTCACACACGGAATACTACAGACTCCCACATACCCAACTTCCCTCCCCCATCCCCACCCCATATTAAAACCTTTTTTTTTTTTTAATGGATGTTAGCATTGTTATAACTGTTATACGGATAGTAAAATACAGCAACTAAACTTTGTCAATGGTTAACAGTATAGTTTACAATTTAGACGGTACAGTTTAATAAATTTTTATGATATTTACGATGTCCTTTGTCCATTACTGTAAGGTAATGAAAAACCTTTTCCATGACCACTAAATACCCCTTTTAATCTTAACTGTTCCTTCTCATCATGCCTCTGGGGTATATGACACTCCCCTTTCTTGACTCATGGCATGACAAGATTCATAGTTACATGCCCTGGGTATTCTAACCTGCCCTTCCTAATCTACCCACCTGTAAACCCTGCACCCCCAAACCCAGTAATATCGCTACCCATCTCTCCTATCCTTCAATATGCAACTATACTCTATCCCTTTACTATAGATTATGTCCATATGGGTGATGGCTCAAAGCCTACTCTTCTCTTTCTCTCCCTTGTTAACCTATCTTTCAGACAATATCTCAGAGACTGCTCACTTTCCTAGTTCAAATCAGTGAGATCATATATTGTTCATCCTTCAATGCCTGGCTTGCTTCACTCAACATAAGGTCTTCAAGATTCATCCACATTATTCCATGTGTTAGCACTTTATTCCTTCTTACAGCTGAGTGATATTCCACTGTATGTATGTACCACATTTTGCTTATCCATTTGTACCCCGTTCTGCCTTCTTCTCTGCCCGCAAGCAATCACAACTGCTAGACCGCGCCTTTTCCTCGCGCCAAAACCTCCTCCAATCCCCTTCCCATTCCTAACCCCTATTCTGCCCCCACGCCCAGCAACCAACCGGTCCAATCAGCCCGCGCCACACCAGCTGTCTGCTCCTATCCCCTGCAACCACGTTTCATTTCCTGTAACAGTAGAGCATAAAAGCAGCAGTACCCTTCAATAAAGCTGCGGCATTATTATCCTTCCTGAACGACTCTGTGACTCTGTGGCTCCGTGACTCAGTGGCCCCCTTACTTACCGGTCCTACACCTGCTCCAAGCACAGCAACAACTGGCGCCCAACGTGGGGCACGTAAGTCCATTTTATCTTCTCCTTAACCTGGAATAGCTCTGATATCACTTTTCCTTCCCCCCCTCTATGGGCAACACCACCTCTAGAGAATTTGCGCCTCAAGCCCGCACCCTCCATGTTCTCTTAGCCTCACGGTGAGTAAAGATCTCTGAGAAGGAGCTCCACTCCTACTGGCAAATCCTCCTCAAATTCAACCCATGGCTTCTCCAGGCCCCCATATGGGACTCTACCACTTGGAAAAAATTGCTAGATCGTGTCCAATCCGTTGAACAACATGAGAGCAAATCCTTCCCACTTGGCTTGACCCCCGCCCTCCTTGCTATCCATAGCTGTCTCTCCGGTGTACCCGCCACCTCCTCTCCCTCTTCCTCGGCCGGCGCACCCACCAACTCCTCTCCCTCTCCCTCTGCTCCCCTTATTCCTCCCCCTCCTTACATTCCTCCCAAACCTCCCAACCAACCCTCCTCCCACTTAACTGTCGCCCCCTCACCCTCAAACATCCCTTCCTCCACTCCTCCTACTGTTTCAAAAACCCTCAGTTCCTCTTCTAAGCCTGCTCTGATCCCCTCCGCTACTGAGCTTGCTAAAGATCCTCGCCCTGCCCCTCCTTCTTCCCCCCGCGCCGAACCGCCGGGCGCGGGGGCCCTAGATCCCTCTCTCCCTGCCCCTTATGGGGCCCCCTCTTCCGTTGGTCTTGCCCCTCCTCCCACTGACGTCATAACCGTCCCTTCCACTCCTCCCCCAGAACATGCTCCCCATGATTCGCTCGCACCCCCCTTCTCCTCAGCCCTCACAACCCCTTCTTACCCCCTTATATCTCTCCTCACCCTACAACTACCCTTTACCCTGTCAACGCTGCGCCTTCCTTTCAACGGCCCCTCGCTTGGTATCCACATGACCCCAAAACCATTACTAACTTCCGGAAAGCCGTTTTAGAGGATGGGCTTCACAGCCCTTACGCCCAAATGCTCCTTGATAATGTTTCTCTTGAGGTCAACTGTCCCACTGACTGGAAAAACCTTGCCCGAGCCATTCTAAGCCCCGGTGACTTTGTTACATGGACGGCCCTTTATAATGATGGCGCTAATCAAACAGGCCTCCACAACTTAACAAACGGCATTAACATTACCCCTGAGGTGCTAAAAGGAGAGGGCCAGTGGACCCTTCCATCTGCCCAGGCTGCGTGCCCGCCCCCCTTCTTTGAGCAATGCCGCATACTTGCCACAACCGCCTTTCGAAAGCTTAACCCCGAGGGCACGCCTATACCTTTTGCACAGTTACTGCAAGGCCCCGATGAACCGTTCTCTTCCTTTTACAGTCAAATTAAAGAGGCCGTTAAATGTAAAGTCTCTCATTCTGCAGCCGCTGAGGCTCTACTCAAGGAACTTCTGTGGGAGGGCACCAATGCTGCCTGTCATCAGGCCATTACCCCTCTCCGCAACCAATCTACAGACTCATGGATCCTTGCCTGTCACAAAATTTCCCCCTCCAATACCACATCCGCCTTAACGCTTTCTGTAGCAGCTGCGAAAGCAGCCGGTGATGCTGCCGCTGCCGCTGCCGAACCTAGTCGCTCTGTCACTTCTGTTTTTTCCCTTCAACACCTTCCCCCTGTGGCTACGCCTCAGCGCCTCCCCCGCACCTGCTATAAATGATGGAAAGACCCGTTGTCGAAGATGTGGCAAGGGCCCCATCCCTTACTAATGCAAGGTCGAGGCTTTGCCTGTGTCTTCCCCGAAGATGCTGAGCAACCCCTGTGGATTCCTAGCCGGAACATCAAACCTTATACAGCAGAAGGAGCCTCACTAACTCAGAACAGCCCCTCCGGAGCCAGCTGAACCGATGATGAAACCTCCGCACCACAACAACCCACTCGCGGCAAGTAATCCTACACTGACACACATGCTGCAGCTTCTCTATCTCTCTTGTTCACCTTCCCGCCCGACATTGCCACCTCATCACAATGGAAATTAAATCTGGTGCTGCCTTCATTGGCACTGCATATTGCCCACCTGCAGGCTGTCAGAAAACCATTACCATATCCATCAAACCTACTTCATTTACAGTCCTCACCCCAAAGCCACCATTCTATGCTACTTCACACCCCTATGCCTGTTTTGTACATCAACAAACACAAAGTTATTGTACTCAATACAACTATGACAAAGAATATGGCGGATGTCCCTATTGGTCTTGTGTCCATGGCAACACTGACAACTGTCATGTCAGCATTTACAACACTCAGCCGCCTAGTGACCAGAAATGCTTGCTTTACTATAACGCCACTCAAGGTCAACTGTACCTGCGCATCTCTGATCCCTGGAATCCTATTTGGCAAACAGGAATTCTAGGTGCACTATATACTGACCTCAATTCCCACCCACACTGCACCATATTCATCTCCAGACAATTAGAAACCTCCTACACACGCAATATTTCTCAGGTTCAACAACTCGTTGTCAAAAGCGCAACAGCCCTTTCCCAAAACCTCTCTACAACAAGCTTTCAGATCCCAACTTGGAATCAAGTCATTAACTCAGCTGTCTCTCTGTTAAACTCCTCCGCCAGTCCTATAAACATGTCTAATTGCTTCCTTTGCACTTCCTTACAACGCCCACTACTTGCTGCAGTCGAAGTTCCCTATCAGGCTTCCTACAATCTATCCACCGCTGTCTTTTGCTTATCACCACCTCTCTCTATCCCCCTCTGGATCTCAAATCTGGACAATGTTACCTGTCTTCTTCCTGATGCCACAGAACCGTCCCCCAGATACACGCTTGACTGCGCCACTAATATAACCATCGCCAGCAATGCCACTGCCCCATCGCACCTTTACTTTTGGTGCAATTCCACCCTCACCAAGTGCTTAAATAATACCTACCAGGGGCCCTGTCTACTAGTTGCTATTACCCCTCAACTCACCATGTATAGACCAGGTGAGCTTCAAAATCTGCTCCACCCCATCAAAAAACATGCCGCTTTCATTCCGGTACTAATTGGCCTTTCCCTCTCAGCCTCCCTAGCTGCCGCAGCCACAGCGGAGGCGCCTTTGGTCATAGTACGATCTCAAAACAAAATCTAGAGCAACAGTTACAGCTAGTTCTTGAATCTACCACAATTTCTCTTTTCTCCTTACAAGCACAAATTACCTCTCTCGCCCAAGTTTCATTGCAAAACCGTCACGCTATCAACCTCCTTACAGCAGAGAAGGGAGGCACCTGCCTATTCTTACAGGAAGAGTGCTGCTACTATATCAATGAATACAGTGTAGTTGAAGAAAATGTCAAGAAACTCAATGAGATCCATAATCAAATTACAAAGGGACAAACCAACCCCTACTCTTTCCTACAGTGGCTACGGTCCCCACTTACCACCTGGCTTGCGCCCCTTATAGGCCCCCTTATACTGATCTTTATCATTTGTGCAGTCACACACTGTATCGTAAAATGGATACATAACCATATAGAATGAATCTCTGCCTTTGTAGTATACTGCCTACAATTAGCACAATATCAGACAATCGAGCAGGATAACACAGAGGTTACCTCTGCTGTCTAACCTGTACACCTACAGCCTGCTCGCTTATTGCCCAACCGCACGCTGCCAGCCTCCATAACCAGTTTTAGCTGATCCTCAACTCCACAACAGTCTCCCTTACCTCCCTATAATCCCAAAATAACTCCTCTTGCTTAAGTTTCCCTACAGATTCACAGAGTTCTGAGTATCCCAAAAGGAACACTGCCGTTACTACATCAATGAGTCTGATGTGTTTGAAGAGATAGTTGAAGAACTCGATGAGTTCTGCAACCCTTATAGCTTCCTTAACTGGATCGATTTCCCCCCCTTACCTCTTACTATCAGTTCTATTTCTCTTCTCTCCCCTACCTATACCCTAACCCCTTACATCATAAAGTGGCTACAAGCTCACATGAAAAAGGGCGGCTGCATTTGCTGTTCATCAGCTACAACTCCAGCAGCACAAAAAACTACACACTGGAAACATTAATGTTTGACTCATACATAAACTAGCCTTAGGCATTATGCTATCAGTGAGCCGAGTTTGCAGCCAATGATGGGTAAGATCACCTTTACCTATGCCAACCTAAGACAGGCACAAGCTCCATCACCCTGAACCAACAGTGATGTGCTAGCTTGTTAGCCCATGACGGGTAAAAGCATCTCCGGTAAGAGGTGACAACCTAAGACAGGTGAAACTTCCGTGATATGCGCCTTATAAGTGCTACTAAAGAATTGGAGTCCAAACAAAAATAAAATAAAAAGGGTAGTATTGTACCCTGTTCTGCCTTCTTCTCCGCCCGCAAGCAATCACCAATCACCGATAGCCACAACTGCTAGATCACGCCTTTTACTCGCGCCAAAACTTCCTCCAATCCCCTTCCCATTCCTAACCCCTATTCTGCCCCCACGCCCAGCAACCAACCAGTCCAATAAGCCCGCACACACCAGCCGCCTGCTCCTATCCCCTGCAACCACGTTTCATTTCCTGTAACAGTAGAGCATAAAAACAGCAGTACCCTTCAATAAAGTGGCGGCATTATTATCCTTCCTGAACGACTCTGTGACTCTGTGGCTCTGTGACTCTGTGGCCCCCTTACTTACTGGTCCTACACCTGCTCCCCGCATGGCAACATCCATTCATCTGTTGATGGGCACCGGGGCTGATTCCAACTTTTGGCAATGGTGAACAATGCCACTATGAACATTGGTGTGCATATATCTGTTCGTGTCTTTGCTTTCAGTTCTTCTGGGTATATACCCAGCAGTGGAATTGATGGATCACATGGAAGATCTATTGTTAGTTTTCTGAGGAACCGTCAAACTGTCCTCCATAGTGGCTGGACCATTCCACAATCCCACCAGCAGTGGATGAGGGTTCCTATTCCTCAATATCCTCTCCAACACTTAAGAGTCTGCTGTTTTTTTAAATAGCTGCCATTCTTATGGGTGTAAGATGGTATTTCATTGTAGTTATGATTTGCATTTCCCTGATAGCAAGTGATATTGAGCATTTTTTCATGTGCTTTTTAGCCATTTGTATTTCTTCCTTGGGGAGGTGTCTTTTCAGTTCACTTGCCCATTTTTTTAAACGGGTTGTTTGTCTTTTATTTTCAAGGTGTAGGATTTCTTTATATATGCAGGATATTAGGCTCTTATCAGATATATGGTTGCCAAATATTTTCTCCCATTGGGTAGGCTGCTTTTATATTTTCTTAATAACGTCCTTTGAGTTGCAGAAGTTTTTTATTTTGAGGAGATCCCATTTATCTATTTTTCCTTTTGCTGCTCATGCTTTGGCTGTAAAGTTCATGAAACCATTTCCTATTACAAGGTCCTGTAGATGCTTCCCTACATTATCCTTCAAGGTCTTTATGGTTTTGGCTCTTATATTTAGATCTCTGATCCATCTTGAGTTGATTTTTGTATAAGGTGTGAGATGGTATTCTTCTCTCATTCTTTTGGATATGAATATCCAGTTCTCCAAGCACCATTTGTTAAAGAGGCCATTCTCTTGAAACTGAGTGGGCTTGGTAGCCTTGTGGAATATCAGATGACTGTATATGCGAGGATCTATATCAGAACTCTCAATTTGATTCCATTGGTCAGTAGGTCTATCCTTTTGCCAATACCATACAGTTTTGATCACTGTAGTTTTCTAATATGTTTTAAAGTCCGGTAATGTGATACCTCCAACTTCATTTTTCTTTTTCAATATGTCTCTGGCAATTCGGGGCCTCTTATCTTTCCAAATATATTTTGTGGTTAGTTTTTCCAGGTCCTTAAAAAATATATGTTTTTTATTGGGATTGCATTAAATCTGTAGATTAGTTTAGGTAGTATAGACATCTTGATGATGTTTAGTCTTCCTATCCATGAACAGGGAATATTTTCCCATTTATTTAAGTCTTTGATTTCCTTTAACGGTGTTGTGTACTTTTCTGTATATAAGTCCTTTACATCTTTAGTTAAATTTATTCCTAGATATTTGATTCTGTTAGTTACTATTGTAAATGGCATTTTTTTTCTTGATTTCCTCCTCCGATTCCTTGTTATTAGTGTACAGAAATGCTACTGATTTTTGAGCACTGATCTTATAGCCTGTAACATGACTGAACTCCTTTATAAGTTCTAGGAGCTTTGTTGTAGATTTCTCTGGGCTTTCTATGTATAGGATAATGTCATCTGCAAATAATGAAAGTTTTACTTCTTCTTTTCCAATCTGGATGCCTTTTATGTCCTTTCCTTGCCTCAATGCTTGAGCAAGTACTTCTAAGACAATGTTAAATAGGAGTGGTGATAGGGGGCATCCTTGTCTTCCTCCCTATCTCAGAGGGAAGAATTTTAGGATTTCACCATTGAAAATGATGTTAGCTTTGGGTTTTTCATATATACCCTTTATCATATTAAGAAAATTTCCTTTTATTCCTATCTTTTGCAGTGTTTTTATCAGGAAAGAGTGCTGTTTTTTGTCGAATGCTTTTTCTGCATCTATAGAGATGATCATATGATTTTTTTCTTTCAATCTGTTTATGTGGTGTATTACATTGATTGATTTCTTATATTGAAACTTCCTTGCATACCCAGGATGAAACAAACTTGGTCATGGTGTATAATCCTTTTGATATGTTGTTGAATATGATTAGCAAGTATTTTGTTGAGAATTTTAGCATCTAGGTTCATTAGAGAAATTAGCCTGTAGTTTTCGTTTCTAGTGGTATTTTTGTTTGGTTTTAGTATTAGGGTAATGTTAGCATCATAGAATGAGTTAGGCAATATTCCTTCTACTTCTATTTTTTGCAACAGCTTAAGTAGAATTGGTGTTAGCTCTTTCCGAAATGTTTGGTAGAATTCAGCTGTGAAGCCATCTGGTCCTCGGCTCTACTTAGTTGGGAGGTTTTTGATGACTGATTCTATCTCTTTACCTGTAATTGGACTGTTGAGTTCATCAATTTCTTCTTTCATCAATGTAGGTTGTTTGTGCATTTCTAGAAATTTTCAATTTCCACTAAATTATCATTCTTTTTGGCATATAATCTTTCAAAGTATCCTCTTATGATACTCTTTATTTTGGGGGGGTCAGTAGTGATATCCCCTTGCTCATTCCTTATTTTGTGTATTTGCATCTGTTCTCTTTTTTTCTTTGTTAGTCTGGCTAAGGGTTTATCAATTTTATTGATCTTCTCGAAGAAACAGCTTTTGGTTTTGTTTATTTTTCTAGTGCTTTATTATTCTCTATTTCATTTAGTTCTGCTCTAATCTTTGTTATTTCCTTCTTTCTACTTCGTTTAGGTTTAATTTGTTGTTGTTTTTCCAATTCCTCCAAGTGTGCTGTTAGGTCTTCAATTTTAGCTCTTTCTTCTTTTTTAATATATGTATTTATGGCTATGAACTTCCCTCTCAGGACTTCTTTTGCTGCATCCCATAGGTTTTGATATGTTGTGTTGTCATTTTCATTCGTTTCAAGATAGTTACTGGTTTCTTTTGAGATTTCCTCCTTGACCCACTGTTTGTCTAAGAGTGTGTTTTTTAACCTCCATATCCTTGTGCCTAACCTGTTTCTCTGGCCCTTAGTGATTTACAATTTCATTCCTTTGTGATCAGAGAAATTACTTTGTATAATCTCAATCTTGCTGAATTCATTGAGAGTTTTTCTGTGGCCTAACATGTGGTCTGTCTTGGAGTATGATCCATGTGCAATTGAGAAGAATGTAAATCTTGCTGTATTTGGGTGTAGTGTTCTATATATGTCTATTAAGTCCAGGTCCTCTAATGTATTGTTGAGAGTCTTTGTTTCTTTATTGATTCTCTGTCAAGATGTTCTGTCTAATGATCATAATGTTGTATTAAAGTCCCCTGCTATAATTGTAGAGACATTTGTTTTTCCACTTAGACTTTCCAGAATTTGCCTCACATATTTTGAGGCACCCCAATTAGGTGCATAAATGTTTATGATTTTTCTCTCTTCTTGAGAGATTACCTCTTTTACTAATATATAGTGTCCCTCTTGGTCTCTTACAATAGTTTTGCATTTCAAGTCTATTTTTTCTGATATCTTGCCCTTTTTTGGCTATTGGTAGCTTGTAAAATTCTTTTCCAGCCATTTACTTTCAGCCTCCTTGAATCCCTGGGTCAAAGGTGGGTTTCTTGTAGACAGCATACAGATTGAACTTATTTCTTTATCCATTCTGCCAATCTGTGTCTCCTGAGAGGTGAATTTAATCCATTAACATTCAGTGTTATTACGTGCAATGAATTTCTTACTTCGGCCATATTTTCTTTGGATTAATGTATGTCATATGTAGTTTTGTTTCTGTTTTTGTCTTTTTAGTTGTTTTTAAACTCTCTTCCAACTCTCTCTCCCTTGTTTTTTCCTTTCAACTTGTGGAACTTCCTTTAGTATTTCTTGAAGTGCCAGTTTCTTATTGACATACTCTCTTAATTTCTGTTTATCTGTGAATATTTTGAACTCTCCATCATTTCTGAATGCTAGTTTTGCTGGATAGAGAATTCTTGGCTGAAATTTTTTTTCTTTTAGTACTTTGACTATGTCATACCACTGTCTTCTTTCCTCCATGGTTTCACCTGAGAAATCAGCACTTAATCTTATTGTGCTTCCCTTGTATGTGATGATTTTCTTTTCTCTTTCTGCCTTGAGTATTTTCTCTTTGTCTTGAGCAGTAGACATTTTGACAAGTATATGTCTTGGAGTTGGCCTGTTGAGATTTATTTGGGGTGTGCTTTGCTTCCTTGGATCTGCACATCCATCTCTCTCAATAGGGTTGGGAAGTTTTCAGCCATTATTTTCTTCAACACTCCTTCTGTTCCATTTCCCTTCTCTTCTCCTTCTGGGATGCCCATAATGCGTATGTTTGTGTTTTTTGTGTTGTCAGTTAGATCTCTGAGTCCCTGCTAGATTTTTTCTATTTTTTTGTCTATCTGTTCTATCTGTTTGATTTCAGCTGTATTGTCTTCCACATCACTAATTCTTTCTTCTGCCTGTTCACATCTGCTGTTATGTGAATCCAGTGTCTTTTCGATTTCTTGGATTGTGCCATTGATCACCATCATATCAGTTATCTTTTTGCATATGTTTACAATTTCTTCAGTATGTTCTCCCAGTGTCTTCTTTATATCCTTAATCTCTTCCTTCACTTCATTAAGTTGGTTCATGATATTTGTTTGGGAATCTTTGATTAGTTGTTTGATGTTCTGCATATATTCCTGGTTTTTAATTTGTTCTTTGGAGTGGTCCATGTCTTCCTGTTTCTCAGTGTGGTTTTTAATTTTTTGTTGCCCTCCTGTCATCATATTATCTTGATGGGTTTGTTCAGTTGATTAGCTTTTCTCTATGCTCTAGAGTTTTATTTAGCTGGTGGTTCTGTGTGTGTGTTAAGTTTTCTCTTTGACACTTTTTCTTCTTATTTTGTTTTCTTGCTTCTTTCTATGTTACAAATCTCCACCTATCACTCCACACCGTTGATCTGCCCACTTCTAGATGTTCCAAGCTTCTCGCTCCATGCATCTACAGCTCAGACCCTTGGGCAGTACCCCATCCCCAATCGGCCATCCCCTGAGAGCCAGTCAATGAATACCCTCCTAAACTGACACCATCTTGCCTCCACAATTACTTTTTAAAAGAAGATATCTTCTTCTACCAATAATGATGTGAGAAAAGCAATAAGCTTGGGTACATGAAATATTAGGTTGGTGTTTTAACCATGAGTTTTTATATTTGGTAAATAATTTAAGCTCTCCAGTTCTCAATCCCCTGATGTTTAAATATTAGATAATACTGGCAACCTCACAGCATAAATTCAGAATAAATTATGACAGCATATTTGACATATGACAGCTGAGTAGAACATAAGAGGTAGTTATTTAATGTCTACGTAATTGAAGTCTTTGAGGCCTGGGGTTATTTATCTTTTTCTCTTTGACTATTATTAGCATAATATAGTTTCTTTTCATTTTTTTATTGACTAGATAAAGGAATAAATACTGGTGAATAAATGGTATACATATCACATTGAATGTGAAAAATTGTAAGGTGGTTTAAAATTATCCCACATTGTCCTAAGTATTATATCATTTAGGAGCCATTCACCAAAACAAATCCCTAGAGGGATTTAATACATGAAATTTTAGGTATTTGAAGGCTGAAAGAGCTCAAAGGGGATACTGTGTATTAATTTACTGATTATAACTGCAGGAAACAGCTATTATATTTTATATCATGAGATACTCAGATGTTGTTTGGTTCTTGAGAAAGGGTCTTGGCTCTCAGGGTGTCTGAGCCTCTGAGGATGGCTTCAGCCTTAGCAGTATTCATACTTCTGGTGGCATGTTCCAACTGAGTCAACACTAAGTCTGCAGCTCCAAATTCCAAAGATAGTGGTGAAATGATGACAAGCTGTTAGCCACAACCAAATGACTATTTCTGCTGGATTCACATAAACAGTATTTCAAAAACAGGAATAAATCCCCTTCTCCTCTCCTGTCCACATCTCTTTAATCCTCCATTTTTTCCATTCCCCCCTGGCCCCCAGTCCCACCACTTAGCAGAAACTAAAGGGAGGACAGCTGACAACAATGTCTGGGACGTGCATTGTGTAAACTCCCATATGCATCATCACAGCCTAAAGAATGGAAAGGAAGACATGGAGATAAGACAAAGGCAGCAAACACAATTTCTGAGGGACTTGCAATGTACAATGCAAGGAAGAGATTTTTAAAAATATTTTTAAGGAGTTTTAGACTACATAAATGTTACATAAAAACTATAAGGGATTCCCATATGACCCACTCCCTCCCCCTTCCACACTCTCTCACATTAACAACATCCTTCATTAGTGTGCTACATTTGTTACAATTGATGAACAACCATTGAAGCAAAGCTACTAACCATGGACTACAGTTTACATTATATTTTATATGCTGTCCCATACAATTTTGTAGGTTATGACAAAATATACAATATAACTATGAGTCCCTGGGACATATATTTAATGGGTATAGTGTTAATTATAGGTTCAAATAAAAGGGGCAGAAGAGCCATGTGTAGAGAACCTATAAATGAGTCTAACTCTGTTATACTGGGAAGCATAAATTCCAAAGTAAGGCCTACTGTCAGGGTGCTGAATTCTTGGGCTGTCTGCCCTGCTTATAGTTTCTGGATGACTCTAGACCCCTCAGGAGTCCTGCTATTTGAGACACTGTTTCCTGTGGCAGGCAATGAGATCCTGCTGAGACTTGCATAAATGTAACCTCTGGAATGACCTCTGGACTCAAAATGAAATCTCTTAGCCAAAAAAAAAAAAAAAAAAAAGCTCATTTGTATTTGCCTTTTACCCATTTTGGTCCAGGTCTTTTTCCAGATTCATTGCTCATTGGCACTTGGTAATAATCCCTTGGTGCCAGGGAAGCTCATCTCCGGGAGTCCTGTCTCATGCCAGGGGAAGGTAGTACATTTATATGCTGAATTTGGCTTAGAGAAGATCATATTTGAGCAACAAGAAGGCTTTCAGGAGATAAGTCTTAGGCAGTATATAGTACTAGATTTAGTTTCACAAGAAAAGATTCATAAGTAAAATCATCAATATCAAGGGCCTGGCATAATGGTCTGTCTTCCTTCACTAGACATTGTCCTTGCATTTGGGGGATTCTTGCTGTCTTATTAGAGATTGTAGCAGAACTCCTCAGGATGGGAATTCAGTGTTCTTTTGGTTATTGAGTGGATCTCCACCCACAGAGACAATGCCCATGAACACTTGAGCATATTCATATACCTTAGAAGAATGCCCCAGTTTTACCCCTTCCCATGTATCCCCCAATCACTGACGCACTGAAGCAGTGATCTTCTTCTGCCACTATTGTGACCTTTCTATAATCCCAAACCTCTCCATAAATGAAGCCAACAAAATAACCAAATAAAATTAATATGAAAATCAAATAATTTAAAAAATAACCAATGAAATACAAATTTTTTTTAAAAATTTGAAATAATAAATTTTTTAAGACATTGTATCTTTCATCATTGTAATATTACATGACTTTACTCATAAGAATTAAGCAAATTGAGCAGACTCATAGAGCTAGAGTCTGGAAGATAGGTTACAGGAAGTGGGAAAGGAGTAGAGGATGGTGAGTTGATGCCCATATGGGCAAAATCTATGATAAGGTAGAAGGGTGTAGTTGTGCAGTGGATGAGCATGACTGTGGTGCAGTGATGTGACTGGGTTCAGTGGTGCTGGTCTGTCATGGAGAGTAGGGTGGAGGGGTAGGGTTGGGCTATCCATGGAACTGGGGGAAGTGTCAGGGGAAAGAGCAGGTGAACTCTGGGGATTTGCAGGTCTGTGGTTAAAAGTACAATGCTGGGAATGCTCTTTTGGCAAATATGACAGGGGTAGGTTACTGGTGTACGTTGCTGGATGTGGGTGTTATATGGGACAAAGCACACCTGGGGCAGGCTTCTATGGAATACGTAAGTGTTCATCAAGTCATAGTGTGTTATATCACTGGGTGGAGACCTACACAATAAAGAAGAAGTTATCAAACTCCCAACCTGGGGAGCCCTGCTATGTCCTCAATTAGAGGGACAAGAATCCCTCAAGAATGATAGGCAATGCCTAATATAAGAAAACAGACCTATTTTATTACAAGTAACTATGAATCTTATTCTTCAAAAATTGAAAACTAGTGGTTACCATCTGAGATGAAGGGGAGGAAAGAATAGAATAGCTGCAATGTGGGGCATTTTTAGGGCATTAGAATTGTTCAGCATGATCTTACAATAACCGGATGCAGGCCACTTCAAATTCGTCAACACCTATAAAAATGTACAATCAAAAATGTAAACCATAATGTAAACCATTGACCATGGTTAGTAGCAATGCTTCAATATTTTTACATCAATTTTAACAAATGCACCATGTGCATATAAAATGGTATTAATAAGGGTGATGGGAAAAGACAGAAGGCATTGGGTATATGTAAATCCCCTATATTCTGTATGTGACTTTTCTGTATCCTAAAGTTTCTTTGAAGATAAAATGAAAAAAAATAAGACACTAGGGGAAATATAGAAGAGCTTTTTTAACCTCTTCTTTTCTCATTTAGACTTAATAAATCTCTCTCAAACTAAAGACTTAAGTAAGCATCAAAAGTTTTCCGTCTTTACTGCACTATATCAATCACAGATGCAACTGATATTTTGTAATGTTTGTAAACCAAAAGTGATGATGGTGGTGGTGGTGGTGGTGGTGGTGGTGTTGACTCATTAAGATCTAGGTAACTGAAGTTCCATGTTTACATTTCTAAAAATAAGTCTAATGCTTCCTCCATAATTTCTATAAAATAATTAGCCTTTTGTGTTTCTTGGTTGTTTATAGTCATGCTCAAAAAGATGAAGATCTGCTGGGCAGGTTGTTTCAAAAGGAATTTTTCTCATCAATAAAATGTTTTCTTAGAAGTTGGTGACCCTGATAATATGATAGAATTGAAAGGATGATTCAGAATTAAGAAGAGGTGAGTGAAAGACATACGTGACTGCACCATAAAGATATAGCTTTCTCTTTTAACTTTAGTTTTTCATTTCTTTTCTGCTGTCAAATAAAGCAATATTTGCAAATTGCACGGATCACCAAGAAAAATATATAAACATTTTCACTACAATAACACATTTAGGACATAATAGGGCTTCAAAAAACATTCTAATCTGATGTTATCCAAGATAATAGATCACTTAATTTTCAACCTTAAAATTAGGCACAGAAAAAAAAAAGACAGAAATTTCACAAATATTTTGTGAGATATTTGTTCAAGCACTTTGCCATAATTCTACTCGGTATTAAAATTTTCATAATTATTTGCAAGATATTTTATATTTTAAGAACATTCACTCCTAAGAATTATCTTAGAAAAATTGTTAATTTTTAGTATATATTATTTACTGTATAAGACATGCTTCTTTATGGATAGTTTAATTTTTATGTGTTTATATTCATTTTTTATAATTTAAGGAATAAATCAGTCAAAATGAATTATGACCCATTCTACAGTTTATCTTGAATTTGTATGATTTTTAAACTTAACATTATGTCTTAAACTTATTGGTTTTTATGTCATTTTTTAATGTTTTCTGAACAAATGATTACTTAGAATTATTAGTCTAACACCTCTTCCCAAAAGGTATAGCCATTTTCACAATACTATTTATTGAGAAAACTTTTGTTCTCTAATGGTTTGTAATATTTTCTTAAAATATATAATATCTTTAAATAAACTATGTTCTTAGTATTGTTCTTTTTCCCAGGACCTTGATAATATCATACAGTCTCCATCTTATTTTATTTAATAAAGGGTGTAGATATATAATTTTAAAATACCATTTAACAGTCAATGTACAAAATTTTCTCTTATACAGACATGAAATATATTGTTATTACGCAAGGCAATAAAATATTCCTTCTCTCTTCTATTAGTCATTGCCATATTGTCACATGAACAGAACTGTATTGTGACTCTAGCTAGGTACAATATTCTCAGTGGGAGAAGGACATTCACAAACTAGAAACAGATTAAACATCACAATGAATGGGACCACACTGTAGGATTACTTGCAAATGTTTTTCCATTTAGTATGCAGTGCTTCAATTTGTGTTCATCAATTGCAACAAATGTACCACACTAATGAGGCATGTCGTTGATGTGGGAAAGTATGGGAGGGAGAGGGAGTGGAGCATATGGGAATCCCTTATATCTTTTATGTAACATTTATGTAATCTAAAGCTACTTTAAAATTAAAAAAAAATAAATAAAAAAAGAAAAGGAAAATCAATAACCAGCAAAAAATGATATTTAGGCATCAAAATCTGACTCAAATATTTCAATATGAAACTTGTTTAAGAACTGAAGAAAGAGACTGAAGGGTTAAAGTAATACACATTCTGAAGTTTTCTTCTAGTATAACCAGTTTTTAATTCTTTTGGTATCACTTTAAAGCTATTTGTTCTATAATCAGAACAATCTTTACAAAGGCAGGAGTTAGAGGTAGTTCAGCATGTTTTAAGTCTCATACAAACTGCATTTTAAACTCTTAGAGTCAATATAAACATCCCTCATCTTATTGCACTTTACTTATTTGTACTTTGCAGATATTGCATGATTTTACAAATTGAAGGTTGGTGGCAACTTTGCTCTGAGTAAGTCTAGCTGCACCATTTCTCCAACAGCATGTGCTCATACGGTGTCTCTGTTCCACATTTTAATTGTTATGTACATAGTTATTGTAGACATAATGTTATTGAGTACTAAATAGACAACAGTGTAGTGTGAACATAACATTTATATGCACTGGGAAACCAAAAAGGTCATATGACTCACTTGTTTGTGATTGCTTTATGGTGGTGGTCTGTAATTAAAACCACAATAACCCGAAGGTATGGCTATAACAGCAATATAATATTTTATTTGTTTATTTTCATGTTTTGTTCAATAAGGGATAACATTTATCTGAGGAATACACAAAATAAAGAACAACATTAACAAAACTACAGATTCTATTGCAAATTTTGCCTGTGTCCCTGTAATTTTAGACAAATCCACCTAAACTCTGTGGTCACAATTTCATCAATCACAGTTATCTGAAAAGATACAGCATTGGAAAGAATAAATCCCAATTCATTCTCAAATTAGTCCTTAGCAAACTCATTAGTATCCTAATTCGATAGATGGGGACACTGTGTCCAAGTGTCAGGACCACTATCCCTGAGATGTTTCTTACTGTGCAATTTTCTTCTTTATGTCTATTCCTATTTCATGTTTAAACTCTTATAGAATTCACCATTATTAAACAATCCAAAAAAAAATTAAACTGTGAAACTATGATATAATATTTTTTAACTCTCAATTGTAAAATAAATCCAATATCAGGGATGTTATGGATGGAAATATATCTTAAAATCAATGAATTATGGTAAGCAGATCTGTCAGGAAAAAGAAGTATTGAGTCCATGTGTTATTATACATTTAAATTTGAATTTTAATAGCTCTCTCAAGGTATGAATGCTTTTCAAATCAGGAGACCCAGCCCTGCTGCAGCAATTAATATGTGGACTTGAAAAATACAAGTTCTTACTCCTAGCATGAAAAGCATTATAGCTTTCTCTACTTTTTCAAATGAGAAAAATGAGACCGAGAGTTCTGCTACAATAACACTTAGCAATATGCATTCTTGTGAGTAAGGTCAGGATAGGGAACAGGGAAAAGGGGAGTGGGGCAGTGAGCACAACAGCTCAGGGGAACAAAAAGCACTGTGGGGAGCCAGGTCTGAGTTATTATGAGTAGCCAAACCTGAGCTATTGTGAGCAGCCAAACCTGAGCTATTGCATGTAAAACTCAGAAAATAAGTGGTAACATCTGTTTCTGCCCAACTGAAGGGGATAGAACACACCAGCCCTAACCTCTTTCTTACCAACTGAAGTCACAAGGCAAGAAGATCCTTCCATGTCATCTCTACAGAAACCCCGGTTGCAGGTCACCAGGTGTTCCTCCTCACTAGTAAGAACACCCTCACTCATGTCTTGAGTATGTACTTTCACTTTTTCACTTTTCAATAAATTCTCTGCTTGCTTAATTCATGGCAAGTCCTTGAATTCTTTCTCACTACATGGCCACAAACCTGGAAATTAGCTCCTATGACACTTGGGTAGACATAGAAATGGGTGAGGAGAATTCTCAGGAGAAAGAAAAATACTTTGTGATCTCCAGGAACCCAAACTCTATTTGGAGAGAAGGCCACATAAATCTATAAACAGATAAGTACAACACATTATGGTCTGAGAAATAAGTAAAGAATGGACGATGAACAGAAATCATGACAATCAAAGGGTATGAATTTGGTCCAGAGGAGTTAGATAAGGTTTTCTGCAATGGTTCATATTTCAGCAGTTTTTGACGGTTGAAATCACTGAGCTTGATGAAACATAGCACAATGTGCAGATACATAGAATAGGGCATTGAATTATATACCCCACAAAGGACATGTTCAAGTCTTAATGTGCATTTTTGTGGCTATGTATCCGCATTTAAATAGTATCTTTGAATATGTAAAGGTATGTCAGGGTGTGGACTTATTTATGAATAGGATTTCCAAAGATACTATTTAGGGTAGCCAAGCTTTATAATGGGGAATGGGGCTTAATCCTTATGACTGGAAGTGATTTAAATAAAAGAAATTGAGACTAGAATAGTCAGAGGGAATAAAGGGAAGCCAGAGAGAAAGAGAGAGAGCCCTATGTGATGGAGGATTACTGTCACTAGAACTCCAGGGGAAAGTGTGGCCTGTTGATGTCTTGATGTTGGACTTATATCCTTCAAAACAATGTGTTTTACTTTGTTAGCTGCAAAAACAAATATGTTACTAGGTTAGCTTAAATAATGGGGACTAGTGGCTCACTGTTTTGAGGCTAGAGGAAGTCCAAAATTGAGGCATCAGCAAGGATATGCTTTCTCCTTAAAGACTGTAACTTTTTGGGGTGACTGGCTGCAAATGTGAGTCCTTATGTTTTCTATCCCATGGCAATGCTCATGGTAATGTCTTCTTTCTCTTCTAGGTTCCACTGGCCTTCAGCTTCTGTCTGTTCTCTGTGGCTTTATCTCTTTGTGTCTGAATTTCATTCTGCTTATAAAGGACTCCAGTAACCTGGATTAAAGCCTGATCTGGTTCAGTTGAGCCACAGCTTTTCTGAAGTATCACTTTGAAGAGATCGTATTTATAGTGAGTTCATGTCCATCAGAATGTGCACCAAGACCAAGAACATGTCCAAACAGGGGCACAAAATTCAATCCATCACACTGTGAGACAATAAACTCTTGTTGTATATGTATAGGCCAACCACTGTGGTATAGTAATTGTCATATCAGCTTTAACATACTAAGGTAATATATATATTTGATATTTATGAACATAAATTTTTTACAGAAAATTGGAGAGGAATAATGTTAGGAGAGAAGGACTTGAATGCCTTTTTAGGTACTTGGACATGCACCTATATGACTGGTTCTAGCCCCAGATGTAACTTCTTCTGGGGTTACTGAGAAAATGAATTTCCAACATATGTCCTCCTATTCTCATTGTACATGAAGAGATACTTTACCCCTAATACCCTTGGAAGAAGACAGCCAAGTAGCAGAGGGACCTCTTGGCAGGATTTTCTCACTTGTGGTTAGTGTCACTGAGGGAGTGATTATGACTTACAAAGGCTAGGAAGATGGAAGACACTTAGGAAATATTTTTGAGTAAATTAAAAAGATAACTTCTGCTATGATTGCTTATTTTACAGCAATTTTTGGAGATTATAGAAAGACATGAGAAGACATTTTAAAACTTTAGCTAAGGTCATATAAAATATTCCTAGAATTGCTGTTGTTTTCCTTCAGGGATTCCAAGAAACCTGAATTACAACAGAAAACAGTAGTTAAAATTAATTGCTTTCTTTGAGGATTCTGGATAATAAGGCACCAGATTTACAATAAGTCCTGGTGCCACAGGAAGTGGAAGTAAATATAGGAATGTTAGCATCTCCCCCAAACAAGCTCTCCAGAGCCAGAAGTAGACTGCCTTTTGTCTGCAGATTTCTGAGAAAATATAGATATTCTTTTAGAAGTAAAGCATCTAGAATATGCTTTTGGTTCAAGCATTTCTTCATGGGAAAAATCATTTTGTGAAATTTCCAGCAACTGTAGATATTATATAGCTGTATATTTTTGGAAAAGAAAGCAGATTCTTCCTACTGAGATTTGTATAGAGGACCTGGCTTAGCATAGCTCCTTAAATGCAGTGTCCTGAACAAACATTTCCTAGGAGTGGGAGGAATAGAAAGGCCCTGATCTGAGAATTTTCAGCAATATATTTCTAACTGCTTCTTTGAATTTTTGGAAGAGTTTTGTAAGGGAGGATAGGCAGATACTTAAATAGAATTTGAATGAAATGAATTATATAAGTCTTCTGGAGAAAGAAAATAAAAACTGCATGAAATAAGATTTTAGAACATAGAAAAGATATTAGGGAAAAAAACTGGGAGGAAATTATAAGGAAGAGGATGTTAGATACCTTATGTTCTAGATCAAAGATAATACTTTAAAAAAAAAATCCATATAGTGGTCTTCATTTGGGTGAAACGAAACCTTGATATTTAAGATACACATTGGGACTCTCAGAGGATGGCTGATTGAGGACAGGATCCTGCCTGAGGGGTCTGTGCTGGGGGCGCATGGAACGAGAACCTTGGGGACATCAATCTAGAGGGAGCTTGATGGCGAGGTGGATTGCTCAGGAAAGATTCGTGAGTTTTCCCCTTCCTGTGGTAGTCTACACAGATGACGGAGCCGTACCCGCAGAGAAAAAGGCTGGTTTGAGCCGTGACTCCCACCGGCAACCTGGTGAGAGGGTGCATTCTCCGAGAGTGGAAGGGCTCTGGTAGATGGTTGAGAGGGGTTTCCTTTCTGTGTATTTGGCTGCCTGGAACCCCTTGCAACTTTGAGGAACAACATAGCCAGCTTGAAGCAGCACCAGATTGAGGGGAGTGGCGAATCTGCTGAAGAAGGTTGATTTACTTAGCTACCCATGGATACACCCTTACTCCCACCCGCAACCCAGTGAGAAGGAGCATTCTCCGAGAGTGAAGGTTTCTGACAGAAGGTGGAAAGGGGTTTCCTTTCTGTGGGTTTGGTTTCCTGTACGCCCTCATAGCTTTGGGGAGCAAATAAGCTGGCTTAAAGCGGCACCAGGCTGAGGGGAGAGGCAAATTTTCTGTGTAAGTCTGATTTAACTAACAGCCCAGTGATACTGAGGCTTGACTTTGGAGGGGTGGGGTCAGCCAATTTTATCATTCTGCACTGACAAGCATCAGAGCTTCAGCTCCCCTGGGGAGGCCAGGAAGTGGGAAGTGCTTGATTAGTTTCCACGAGTCTATTTAGGGTCCCCTCAGTGAAGGGGGTGGTCTAGAAGAGGCCTTCTTATAGGTCCCTTATTTTGCCAAAAAAAAAAAAAAGAGGGAAAAAAAAGAAGACAGTCACTTTAAAAAATTAAAAAATATATATATTTTTAAGCTTAGTTTAATCGCTAAAATCTGCCTCAGAACCTGCAGATAGAACCTTGCAGGGCAATTGATTGATGAACACAAGCAGGCTGAGAGGTTCCTCAAGGGCCCAAGGAGGATCACTGCTCTTCCTTAGCTTTGTTTGACTGCTTCCTTGTGTGGTTGTTTGGTTTTTCTTCATTTATTTGTTGTCTCTTGCTTTTCTTTCCTCTTTCCTCGCCCCCCTTCTTTTTTCTTTTTTTATTAAATTAGGTGTTGCTAGCTTGTCTCTTCTTTCCTGTGCTGCTGCTTCTGTGATTTCTCATTCTCTGACTATATTGATTTTGTCTCCCAACACTATCTCTTTTCCATCCTTCTTCTTTCTACCTTCTGTTTTCTTTTGTGGTTCTTACATACCACCTTTTTTCATTAGCCCACAACTTAAGGGTGTCAATTTCTATTCTATCTATTCTGTTTTCTTGTTTTTTAATTAATATTAACTTTGTCCTTTCAGCCCTTTCTTTACTCTTTCTCTCTCTCCTCATCATTCTGGCCTTCTAAATCATTGTATATATTTTCCTCTATTTGATTTCCCAGTCCATTGTAGGTACTCCACTTTTTTTCCCTATTGCTCTGTACTGCCTACATGAGTTAAATATTTGTTTTACTAAGGCTTATACAACCCCTGTTCTAACTTTTATCAATATTACTATTATCCTCCTTCTTTTCTCACATCTTTCAATTTCTCTGGCCATAATCTTTAGCCTTCAAGGGAACATAGACAGAAGCAAGGAAATAAAATAAAAAGAACAAAGGGTCAAAGAGAAAAATTAATGCACACACAGAACCACCAGCTAAATAAAACTCTAGAGCAGAGAGAGACACTAATCAACTGAATAAACCCTGCAACATAAAATGATGACTAGAGGGCATCAAAAAATTACAAACCACACTGAGAAACAGGAAGACATGGACCAGTCTAATGAGCAAAATTAAAACGAGAAAGAGATGCAGAACATCGAACAACTAATCAAAGCTTTCCAAATAAAAATCATGGACCAACTTGATGAAGTGAAGGAAGAGATTAAGGATATTAAGAAGTCACTGGGAGAACATACTGAAGAAATTGTAAACATACATAAAAAGATAACGGATATGATGGTAATCAATGGCACAATCCAAGAAATCAAAAAGACGCTGGAGTCACATAACAGCAGATGTGAACAGGCAAAAGAAAGAATTAGTGATGTGGAAGACAATACATCTGAAAACAAACAGATAGTAAAACAGATTGATAAAAAGAAAAAAATCCATCAGGGACTCAGGGATTTAACTGACAACACAAAACTCACAAACATACACATTATAAGCATCCCAGAAGGAGAAGGGAAGAGAAAGGGAACAGAAGGAAACTTGAAGGAAATAATGGATGAAAACTTCCTAACCCTATTGCGAGAGATGGATGTACATGTCTAGGAAGCACAGCACAACCCAAACTGTATAAATCCCAACAGGCCAACTCCAAGACTATACTTGTCAAAATGTCCAATGTTAAAGACAAAGAGAAAATACTCAAGGCAGCAAAAGAAAAGAGGACCATCACATACAAGGGAAGCACAATAAGATTAAGAGCTGATTTCCCATCTGAAACCATGGAAGCAAGAAGACAGTGGTATGACATAGTCAAAGTACTAAAAGAAAAAGACTTTCAGCCACTAATTCTCTAATCAGCAAAACTGGCATTCAAAAATGATGAAGAGTTCAAAATAGTCAAAGATAAAGAGAAATTAAGAGAGTATGCCAATAGGAAACATGCACTTCAAGAAATACTAAAGGAAGTTCCACAAGTTGAAAGGAAAAAACAGGGGAGAGAGAGTTGGAGGAAAGTGTAAGAACAATTAAAAAGACAAAAAGAGAAAAAAAAAAACAACATATGACATACATTAACCCAAAGATAATATGGCTGATGGAAGAAATTCGTTGCGAGGTATAACATTGAATGATAATGGATTAAACTCACCAGTCAAGAGACACAGATTGGCAGAATGGATAAGGTAATAGGAGCCATCTATATGCTGCCTACAAGAATCCCACCTTAGACCCAGGGATTCAAGGAGGCTGAAAGCGAATGGTTGGAAAACAATTTTACAAGCAAACAATAGCCAGAAAAGGGCAGGAGTAGCTATCCTTATATCAGACAAAATAGACTTTAAATGCAAAACTATTGTAAGAGACAAAGATGGACACTATATATGAGAGAAGGGTAATCTCTCAAGAAGAGAGAACAATCATAAACATTTAGGCAACTAATCAGTGTGCTTCAAAATATATGAGGCAAACTCTGGAAAAATTAAGTGAAGAAATATATGCCTCTACAATTATAGTGGGGGACTTTAATACACCATTATCACCATTAGACAGAACACCTAGACAATCAATAAAGAAACAAAGACTCTGAATAATACATTAGTGGACCTGAACCTAAAAAACATATACAGAACACTACACCCAAATACAGCAGGATTTGCATTCTTCTTGAGTGCACATGGCTCATACTCCAAGATAGACCACATGCTAGGCCACAGAACAATTATCAATAAATTCAGAATTATTGAGATTATACAAAGTAATTTCTCTGACCACAATGGAATGAAATTTGAAATCACTAAGGGCCAGAGAAACAGATTAGGCACAAAGATATGGTAGTTAAACAACACACTCTTAGACAAACAGTGGTTCAAGGAGGAAATCTCAAAAGAAACCAGTAACTATCTTGAAAATAATGAAAATGACAACAAAACATATCAAAGCCTATGGGATGTAGCCAAAGGTGTACTGAGAACGAAGTTCAGAGCCATAAATTCATATATTAAAGAAGAAGAATGAGCTAAAATTGAAGACATAACTGCACAGTTGGAGGAATTGGAAAAACAACAACAAACGAAACCTAAAGGAAGTAGAAAGAAGGAAATAGCAAAGATTAGAGCAGAACTAAATGAAATTGAGTATAGGGAAGCACTAGAAAAAAAAAACAAACAAAACCAATAGCTGGTTCTTTGAGAAGATCAATAAGATTGACCAACTCTTAGCCAGACTAACAAAGAAAAAGTGAGAACAGAGGCAAATACACAAAATAAGGAATGAGCAAGGGGATATCACTACTGATCCCACAGGAATAAAGAGTATCATAAGAGGATATGTTGTAAAGTCATATGCCAAAAAGAATGATAGTTTAGAGGAAATGGACAAATTTCTAGAAACTCAAAAACAGCCTTCATTGATGAAAGAAGAAATTGATGAATTCAATAGGCCAATTACAAGTAAAGAGATAGACTCAGTCATCAAAAACCTCCCCACTAAGAAGAACCCAGGACCGGATGGCTTCACAACTGAATTCTACCAAACATTCCAGAAACAGCTAGCACCAATTCTGCTCAAGCTCTTCCAGAAAATAGAAGTAGAAGGAATATTGCCTAACTCATTCTATGATTCCAACATTGACCTAATACCAAAGCCAAACAAAGATACCACAAGAAAGGAAAATTACAGACCATTTTGTCTAATAAACCAGATGTTAAAATCCTCAACAAAATACTTGCTAATCACATTCAACAACAAATCAATAAAATTATACACTATGACCAAGTGGGTTTCATCCAGGGTATGCAAGGATGGTTCAGTATAAGAAAATCAATCAATGTAATACACCACATAAACAGATTGAGAGAAAAAAATTACATGATCATCTCTATAGATGCAGAAAAAGCATTCAACAAAATACAACATCCTTTCTTGGTAAAAACACGGCAAAACACAGGAATAGAAGGAAACTTTCTGAATATGATAAAGGGTATATATGAAAAACCCAAAGCTAACATCATCTTCAATGGTGAAATCCTAAAAGACTTCCCTCTGAGATCAGGAACAAGACAAAGCTGCCCACTATCACCACTCCTATTTACGACTGTCTTATAAGAGGATATGTCTTAGAAGTACTTACTCTAGCATTGAGGCAAGAAAAAGATATAAAAGCCATCCAAATTGGAAAAGAAAAAGTAAAAATTTCATCCTTTGCAGACAACATGATCCTACATGCGGAAAGTCCTGAGAAATCTACAACAAAGCTTCTAGAACTTATACAGGAGGTCAGTAATATCATAGGCTATAAGATCAGTGCTCAAAATCAGTAGCATTTCTTTACACCGATAATGAGCAATCTGAGGAGGAAATCAAGAAAAAAATACCAAATACCTAGAAATAAATTTAAGTAGAGATGCAATGGACTTATATACAGAAAACTACACAACACTGTTAAAGGAAATCAAAGAAGACTTAAATATTCCCTGTTCATGGATAGGAACACTAAACATCATCAAGAAGTCTACCCTAACCAAACTAATCTACAGATTTAATGCAATTCCAATAAAAACCAACACTCTATATTTTAATGAACTGGAAAAACTAACTACAAAATATATTTGGAAAGGTAAGAGGCGCCAAGGCGCCAAAGACATTGAAAAAGAAAAATGAAGTGGAGGTATCACACTAACTGACTTCAAAACATACTACAAAGCTAAAGTGCTCAAAACCGCATGGTATTGGCAAAAGGATAAACATACTGACCAATTGAACTGAATTGTGAGTTCTGATATAGACCCTCGCATATACAATCATCTGATATTTGACAATTCCACCAAGCCCACTCAGTTGGGAGAAAATGGCCTCTTTAAAAAGTGGTGATTTAAGAACTGAATATCCATATCCAAAAAAAATGATAGAGGAACACCATCGCACACCTTAAACACAAATCAACTCAAGATGGATCAAAGATCTAAATATAAGAGTGAAAAACATAAAGACCTTAGAAGATAATGTAAGGAAACATCTACAGGACCTTGTAATAGAAAATGTTTTCATAAACTTCACACCCAAAGCAAGAGCAGCAAAAGGAAAAATAGCAAAATGGGATCTCCTCAAAATTAAAATCCTCTGCACCTCAAAGGACATTATTAAGAAAATAAAAAGGCAGCCTACTCAATAGGAGAAAATATTTGGCAAGTATATATCTTATGGCATTTAATATCCTGCACATATAAAGAAATCTTATACTGTTGGAGGCAGCCAGAAAAATGTGAAGCTAAAATGGCCGACTAACAACTAAAAACGAGCCTGATCCTATATTTAGCCTTCTTTGAAAAAATAGCTTACCCTGTTCCCGCGCCCGTGAAACTTTCCCGCGCCCGCGAAACTTTCCCGTGCCCGTGTAACCTTCCCGCCTTCGACAAATAACAAACCCTCCCTAGCAACCAACTGTGCCCAATCCCAGCCTAACACGTACTCCCTCCTCTTCCACGCCCCGCCTCCTGCTCCACCCCTTACCTAGCTTATAAAAGGCTGTGCACTTCCTGAATAACCACCCCCCCTGCATACTCACCTCGTCTCCGCAATAATTCTTTCCCTCGCCGTCAAGGCCCCGGGATCGCCGACTACCTCCCAGCGCTCCCCCCTCATCCTGCCCGTCAACAACATTATACCTCGAAAATAAAAAGACAAACAATCCATTTTAAAAATGGGCAAGTGACCAGAAAAGACACTTGACCAAGGAAGAAACACAAATGACTAAAAAAGCACATGATTGGAAAAAAAACCTTGAATTAAAGGGGGTAAAGGTAAAGAGAAATAAGTTCATGTGGCTAAGAGACTTCAAAGAGACTTGGGAGGTCATCCCAGAGGTAACGCTTACGCACAACTCAGTAAGATCTCATAGAATACCAAAGTGGATATCACCCCACACAGAGGGACTCCTGAGGGCTCTGGAGACACCCAGGTCCTATATAAGGGGGGATAGCCCCAGAGATTGATGCCTTATTACTGGGTTCTACTTTGGAATCTGTGCTCCTGAGAGTGAAAGAGTTGGACTCAAATAAGTCCCCCCTGCACATGGTCCAACAGTCCCTTCAATTAAAACCTATATGTGATGCTGGAGTTTTTAGGTGTAATTCCAGAGACTGGAGCCTCTGGCCTACCTATGTGCCAGTTGTGCCTGGAATCTCGGTGGAGCTGCAACTCCTACCCTACAGCTCAATGGACTCATCCAAGTCACCTGGCGAGGAGATGACAATGGGCAAAGGCTATCCCAGGGAATGGAGAGGGCTTACAGCTGCAGGCAGGATAATCCCATCCACCATATCCATGGGATATAAGCCCTCTCTCTTGGAGGTGGAGTGGAAGTCACCATCTCAGTCCCCTCAGGATTGGGGGAAGAGCTATGAACTAGAGTGGACTTAATGGTATTCTGTTGTAGACATATTGTGATTTAAGCAATGGAAAAAATTATAACAGTGAGGTGGAGCTGTTGGCCACTGGATGCCTTTTGGGGCAGGGAAGGGAAAGGCAGTTGAAAATAGGGGCTTTTTCAGGATTTGGGGGTTGTCCTGAGTGGTGTTGCGGCGACAGATGTAGACCATTTTACATCAGCATATACCATACAGAACTGTGTGGGAGAGAGTGTAGTCTATGATGTGAACTGTGGTCTATGCTTGGTGGCAAGGCCCCAGGATGTGTATATCCATTATGGGTGATGTGCCACATTGATGAAGGATGTTTGTGTGGGAAGTTGTGGGAGGTGTGGGAGGTGGGGAAGATGGGAATCCCTGTAATTTCTGTGTAATATCTAGGTAATCTAAGCACCATTTAAAAAAATATATATATATATATATTAAAAAATAACATTTATGTAAGCAAATGCAAATATATGCATATATATTTATATATCATTTTACAAATATTGGTATGTATTGTGAAAAATTTGATTTTTACCCATAATAATAAGTAAATAAATAAATAAATAAATAAATAAAAATAAGAGAGAAAAAAAAACATGAAAAAATGCTCAACATCGGTAGCTATTAGAGAAATGCAAACCAAAACTACAATGAGATACCATTTTACACCCATCAGAATGGTAGCTATTAAAAAAACAGCAGACTATAAGTGTTGGAGAGTATGTGGAGGAATAGGAACCCTCATCCACTGCTGGTGGGATTGTGGAATGCTCCAGCCACTGTGGTGGACAGTTTGGCGGTTCCTCAGAAAACTAACAAAAGATCTTCCATATGATCCAGCAATTCCACTGCTGGGTATATACCCAGAAGAATTGAAAGCAAAGACATGAATAGATATATGCCCACCAATGTTCATAGCGGCATTGTTCACAATTGACAAAAGTTGGAATCAGCCCCAGTGCACATCAACAGATGAAAGGATTAACAAAATATGGTACATACATACAATGGAATATTACTCAGCTGTAAGAAGGAATAAAGTGCTAATACATGGAATAACATGGATGAATCTTTTAGACCTTATGCTGAGTGAAGCAAGCCAGTCATCGAAGGATGAACATTACATGACCTCACTGATTTGAATTGAGGAAAGTGAGCAGTCTCTGAGAACCAATGTCTGAAAGATAGAATAGCAAGAGAGAGAATGAGAAGAGAAGTTTGTCATCCAACACCCATATGGACATAATCTATGGTAAAGTGATAGAGTATAGTAGCATATTGAAGGATAGTACAGGTGGGTAGTGATACTACTGGATTCGATGGTGCAGGGATGACAGGTGGGTAGATTAGGAAAGGAAGGTTAGCATACCCAGGATACTGGGGGCAGAAGTAGGAGAGGGACCAGGTGAATATGGGATTTATTGGTATGAGGTTGAAAGTGCAGGACTGGGAATGCTCTTATGGCAATATGACAAGGTAGTGTCACTGGTTTAGGGTGTTGGTTGGGAGGGCATTCAGGACAAGGTGCATCTGGAGTAAGCTTCTGGGGAGTGTGTGAGTATTTATCCTGTCATAATGTGTTGTGTTGGGGTTTGGAGACCCACACTGAGTGGGAAGGAGATGGATCCCCATCTTTGGGAAGACCAATCCACCCAGAATCAGACAGATGGGCATCTCTTATGAGCAAGGGTGGTTCCTAACAGGGGATGACAATCAGTGTGTCAAGACCTCTTGTTGCATGTAACTATGAATCTTGTGATCCAATAAGTCAAGACAGGGGGCGTCATGTGCCCCAAGGGGATGGGGAGGGAGGAACAGAATAGGTAATGTTTTTCATTTCTTTACAGTGATGGACACAGGATATGGTAAATACCATTAAAAATTTTTAAACTGTACCATCTAAATTGTAAACTATACTGTAAACCATTGACAATGTTTAGTAGCTATGTTTCACTATCTGTATAACAGTTATAACAATGCTAACATCCACATACAAAAAGGTTTTAATATGGGGTGAGGAAAGGGGAGAAGTTTGGGTATATCAGAGTCTCTAGTATTCTGTGTGTGACTTTGCTGTGACCTAAAATTTCTTTGAAAATTAAATGAAAATTTGGGAGACACTGGGGAGTGAGAGGGGGAAGGTGCCACGGTACAGACAGGACACTCGATAATGCAGTGATAAAAGGAAAAATGTTTAAAAAAAAATTTTCCCCATTTTTTGAATATCCCAATCCTTTAATTTAATTTTATTTTATTTTTAGTTTTTTAAAAATTTTTCATATATTTTACATCTTACATTTGAACTTATTGTTATTATTTCATTTTCCTATTAATTGTATTTGGCTATTATGTGGGCTTCATCTTTAAGGAAGGTTTGATCACAGAAGGGTTACAATGGGGGTAGGAGAGGATCATTGGTGGGGGGTTTCTGGGATGGGGGCTTCATGGGAGGAAGTTCACCTGAATATACATAAAAGATAAATAAAATTGTTCCAATGTTCAAGGGGTGGGGCATGGTCACAGTGGGTGGAGAATCATTCAATAAATGAGGGAATATTGAATTCCCAGCCTGGAGAGCACTGCCACATTCTCCAAGGGAGCAGCAATAGTCCCCCAAGTGCAGGGGCAGTGTCTGGCAAAGGAGGCTCGTCCATTAATTGGTTTTTGTTATTGATGACTAGCCTTACAAGTCTTTGCTCTTGTAATTGAAATTTAGCCTACTGTTATGGGGTGCCTAAGGATTGCCACCTGAGAGCCTCCTTGTTGCTCAAATGTGGCCTGTCTCTAAGCCAAACTCAGCATATGAATGCATTATCTTCCCCCCAACGTGGGACATGACCCCCGGGGATGAGCCTCCTTGGCAACAAGGGATTAATATCAAGTGCCAACTCTTAATATGACTGGAAAAAGACCTTGAATAAAAGGGGGAAAAGGTAAAGACAAATGAGTTCATGTGGTTAAGAGACTTCAAAGAGTGTCGGGAGGTCATCCCAGAGGTAACGTTTATGCACACCTCAGTAGGGTCTCATATCCAAAGTGGATATCACCCCAAACAGAGGGACTCCTGAGGGCCCTGCAGACACCCAGGTCCTATATAAGGGAAGATAGTTCCAGAGATTGATGCCTTATCAGTGGTCTATATTTTGGAATTTGTGCTCCTGAGAGTGACAGGGTTGAACTCAAATATATCCTCCCTGCACATGGTCCATCAGTCCCTTCTATTCAAACCTATATGTGGTGCTGGAGTTTGTAGGTATACTTCCAGAGACTGGAGACTTCGACCTTCCCATATACCAGCTGTGCCTGGAATCGGTGGAGCTGCAACTCCTCCTCTACAGCTCAATGAACTCACCCAAGACACCTGGCGAGGGGATGATGATGGATATCAGCTATCCTAGGGAATGGAGATTGCCTGCAGCTGCAGGCAAGATAATCCCATCCATCTTATCCATGGGCTATGAGTCCCCTCTCACTTGGAGGTGGAGTGGACATCACCATCCCAAACTCCTCAGGATTGGGGGAAGAGCTATGGACTAGGGTGGACTTAATGGTATTCTGTTGTAGACAATGGAAGAAATTACAATATTGATGTGGAGCCAGTGGCCACTGGACACTTTCAGGGCAGGGAGAAGTCAAAGTAGTTGTAATTAGGGGCCTTCTCAAGACTTGGGAATTATCCTGAGTGACATTACAATGACAGATATAGGCCATTTTACATCAGCATATACCATGCAGAACTGTGTGGGAGAGAGTGTCATCTACAATGTGAACTATGGTCCATGCTTAGTGCCAAAGCCCCACTATGTGCATATCCATTGCAGGTGATGTGCCACACTAATGAAAGATGTTTATGTGGGAGGTTTTGGGAGGTGTGGGAGATGGGGAACGTGGGAATCCCTTTAATTTTTATGTAACATTTATGTAATCTAAGCATCTTTTAAGATTTTTTTTTTAATTGCTATTTAAAAAAAAATCCTAAGAGATTTTGTTATAATAAAACATGAATCTCTCTCTCTCTCTCTCTCTCTCTCTCTATATATATATATATATATATATATATATATATATATAAAAGATACACATTGGTTGTAAGCTGACTTCAGGCAGTAGAAATATTAAAATCTAACAAAATCAGGAAATAGGTAGTTTTTCTCAACTAAGTGTGATTATGGACACCTACAACTCAAGGGGTCATTTTACTATGTCTTGGTGACATTTTTTATTTTTCATGACTGAGTGGGGTGCAGCTCCTGGAATCTAGTGGGTACAGGTCAGAGATGTTGCTAAGTATAGTACAATGCAAGGAAACCTATCCACAACAAAGTGTTTTCAAGCCCAAAATATTTATAGTGCTGAAGTTGAGAAAGCCAGAAACAGGGCACTAATAAAGAATTTCTAATAGTAAGGATTCTCTAGAAAAGACTGTCTTCTGATTTTTTCTTAAATCCTTGGATACTGAACAGATAGGGTCATTGAGAGCTCTTATCTTTGCATGGGACTTCATGCCTTCAGTGTTAGAACATCTGGAACATATTTCTTGGGTTGCAGAACCAGGGATGACTGCCAGAAGTGAGAGTCTAGTAAGGAATCTTCATTCTAGGGAATCTGATTCAGGGGATTCTTGATAAGTGGAATTTACAGCACTAAAACCAGACAAGTCCCCATCTTTTGAGTTGGTGAATCTGAGATTATCAGTTGTTCTGGGTACAGGGTTGCCAGATTTACTAAATAAAATTACCAGATGCCTAATGTAATTTGAACTTCAGATAAATAATGAAAACATTTTAAAATATGAATAAATTCCAGGTAGAATTTGTGATATACCAAAAACAAATCATTATCCATCTGAAAGTCAAATTTAATTGGTTGTCCTATATTTAACTGACAACCTTACCTGGGGAAGCAATTTGAGGAACCTCACTATTATTTCTGTATTAAGAACACCTTTATCATAAATGTGTATAGAATGTGGTGACATCTTAAGATTTTCATCCATCTTCTTAACAAGTAATAAAGATATAAAATGCATATTCTAGGTGGCTTGAAGGGAGAGAAAATTGGTGGGTGTAGAAAATCTATAAAAATTTGTCAAAGTTTAATACTTCTTATCATACTTAATCCTGAATGGGAACATGCTTCTAAATTCCATTCCTCTGTGGTTCATCTTGACACAGACCTTTAGAACCCCTCTATGATTCTAAACACTCTAAAACACTTTCATGGGAATAATTTCCATGTTTTTATAGTCTAAAGTTTGTCTTATATTTTATTAAAAGTATTAGTAAAATGAAGAATTTCTAAGTGTAATCTTTGCAAAATGAAAATGTTACTGTATCAGTCTGTAATGAGACTGGCATAGAGAGTTGGGTACATGTCTGTTAGTAGGGGAATTGGAGTTGAAGTTATAGGGGGATTATGTAAAATCTTCATGTCATTGGAAAAGTCATGGCTCCCTTGAGTCCTCTCTTGCTCACCCACAGAAAGAAACAGTTTGATATATTCTTTTTTCAGAAAACATAAGTCAGCTGACCTTGATGTCTGACTTACTTGGCTGAAAAAGGAATGATGAGAAAGTGCTAAACTGCACTTAAAGTCTGGCTGTAAATGTTTAAAAAGGGCTATTCTTTCTATATATTACGATATATGTGTATATATTTGCTATGTAGAAATGTGCTGTCACTACAAACTTTACTTTAGATGCTTTCACTTTTCATTTGTGTTTATAAGAAAGACAAACAGTTCTTTCATGTACTCTCCAGAACCTATGAAATCCAATGTAATGGGCATGTCTTACATGAGGATTTACTTACCTGTTACCATCCAACTTGTTTGATTTAATATTTACTACACTTCTAAGCCTTTAAATTACATTTCAGAACATGAGCGAAATTGTTTTACAATTCTTGAGAAAATAAAATGACTAAGAATTCTATTTCTCAGTTATAAATATTCCTGTCTTAGATACTTAACACCTATTAGGATTATGAAAGAAGTCTATTTTCTCTCACCTTACACTGTATACATGGCACAGTGTGGCAGTTTGATATTATTTATGAAATCCAAAAAGAAATATTGATTATGTTTGTAAACTGGTCTGTTCCTCTGGAACCCTTTGTTTGTATTAGTTTCAGTTGAGATGTCTGATTAAATTATGTTAAGATTAGGGCTTTGATTCAACCATGTCATTAGAGTGAGATTCAGTGTTGAGTCCCAGCCCCTTTGTAGGCTGATAAAACAGATTCTCACACGGAAGTAGACAAACCGAGAATTAGATACATAGAAAAAGACATGGTAGAGGAGAGAACTTGCTGGACCCCTTGGGAAGAAAGATGAGCCTGAGAGTTTATAGCTGACCTTTTAAAGAGAACAGAGCAGCTGAGCCCAGAAAGAAATGAGGCCTGGGAAGAGAGATGAGCCCTACACCAGCTTACAGCTGAGAGCAGAAGAAGCTGGACCCACAAAGCCTTAGGAGGAAAGAGGAAGGCAGAACCCTCACAGATATTGCCAGCCATCTTACTTCAACACGTGTCAACACACTTTAGGTGAGAAAGTACCTCTTATGGTACCTTGAGTTGGACTTTTTAGGGCCTGGTAATTGTAAGCTTCTACCTCAAATAAATACTTTTTATAAAAACAAACAGGTTTCTGGTACTTTGCATCAGCACCCGTTTAGGCTGACTAATATAGGCAGTTAACTATGTGTCACATATGCATCACTCTCCTTAAGATTGATTTTCAGATTCCATCAAGAGGATAGATGTTTCTGGCAGAGAAAAATGTCATTGCTGGCATCACATTTGCCCTCCTGGACTTCTCAGATTAACTAGAACTGTAGGTCCCTCTCTTGTTGGGGTTTCTGGTCTTTATTAAAGTGATACTGTTGTTGGAAATATGGGAATCATTGTGATCATCAAAATTAAAATCTTTTCTACACATCTTCATGTACTTTTTCCTCAACAATCTCTAATTTTTGGGTTTCCACTATTCCTTCATGACTACTCCCAAGATGCTGATAAGCCAACTTGTACAAGACAGATACACTTCATTTTTAGGATGTGTAGTACAATTCTTTTTCTTACATATCTTTGTGGTGACTGAATCCATTGTATTAGCTGTGATGGCCTTTGGCCACTTTGTGGCTATTTGCAACCCTGTGCTCTACACAGATGTCACATCACAGAAACTCTGTTCCGTACTGGTTATTGGGTCATAGGCATGGGAGTAGCATGTTCCTTGAGACTCACCTGCTCTGCTTTCAAACGATCCTCTCATATTTTCAACACAATAAATCACTTCTGTGAGTTCTCCTCAATGGTCTCTCTCTCCTGTTCTGATACTTATCTCAACCAGTTGCTGCTTTTCATCTTTGCCACCTTTAATGAGGTGAGAATACTATTCATGAATCTCTCCTCCTATGTGTTCATCATTGTCACCATCCTGTAGAAGAATTCAGCCAGTGGGTGCCACAACACATAGCGGCCTATGTGTTTACACATTGGTGATCCTTATGTTGAGTCCTCTAATCTATAGCCTGAGAAGGAGAGATGTCAACAACACAGAATAATAGTGTGCAGTGATTATTTTCCATATGGAACTCATACATCTGCAAATTTGCTTTTCATTTAATGCATAGCTTTTCTTTGAACTGAACAATTTCAATCACTTATGGCTAGAAGGCAAAAGGGTCAAGTACCAATTTTATTTTTATTTTTAAATTGATGATTATTCTGAGAAAATTTCACCATATTAAACACAAATGGGTTTAGCCTGCAGAGTATAAATTACTAAGAGCTAGAATGAAGGCTGAAAAGGGGTAGCTGATATTTAATATATGTAGAATTTTTAATAAGGTTGATTGTAAATGTGTGGAAATGGATAGAGTAGAAGGTAACACTTATAATCAGTATAACTAACACTGCTGATGTAGAAAGGTGACTGTGGCTGAATAGGGTAGTCTGAGGACATACATGTAAATTGACAGAATGATAGAAGATAATCTAGAGAACTCAGTGGTAGATTAAGATTTTGATTAATAGTACAAATACAAGAATTTTTTTTCCATGAACTAGGACAAATGTGCATCAATAATACAAGGGGTTTAAAATATGATATATGAGGAAAGTATAACTAATGTAACTTATGGTCTATAGTTATCAGTAATTTTGAAATTTTTTACAGCAATAGCAAAGATGGTACTATCTCAATGCTAAGGTTCAACACCAGAGGGGTGTGATGGGGTATGGGATTTTTCCTCTTGGAGCTATGAAAACTTTCTAAATTTGGCTGGGGTGGTAACAGCACAACTCTATGATGAAACTGGGAGTAAATGAGTGAACATACAAAGCATAGGAATGTATAACACAGTGAAACCTATGGTGGATGGTGGACTGTGGTTAACTGCAAAAATATGAGAATGTTCTCTCATGACCTATAACAAAAGTACAATACTAATACATGGTGGTAATAATAGTATTGTTAGTAGGAAAAATACACCAAATGTAAATTATGGACTGTCATTCACAGTAAAATTTGGAGATTTTCTTTCAATATTTGTAACAAATGTTCCACAATAATGTAAGATATTGGTATTGGGAGGATGTATGGGAATTCTGTGTGCTATGCATGACTTTTTTTTAAACTCACAACTTCTCTAAGAAAATGGGAGGTTGTGGGAACATTGCATATTTTATTCCAAAAAAAAAAAATGCTATATAACAGAGAAACAATCAAATTTCCTTGTCAGATATACTGTTGTACTCTGAGGCTTCTCTGAAAATACATGTTCTACCTGTCAATTAACATAATCCTGGTCAGAGGGTAAAGATGGGATATGGTTGGGTGTCCTGACAGACAGGGTCTTTTGAACATCTTGAAAGTTATATAGCTAGATACTTGTATGGAAATAAAAAGATTTCCTCGTTGCTGGTGGTTTACTTTCTGAATAGGTAGAGGCCCACACATAGCTACCAAAACATTATACTTTCCTCCTGGGAAAGTCATGCTACTTTCACAAATATGATGACATAATTTTCTGGATTATATGACACTTGTCTAATAGTAGAAAACAGGCCAATAAGCCAAGCCCTTGATCTTAAGTGTTGTCCTTATGAACCTTATCCCTATAAGAATGAAAATAAGCCAAAGTAAAATTAATATCAAAGAATTGTCCCCTGAAAACCTTCTATTAACTCAAACATGGCCTCTCTCTAAGCCAAACTCTGAAAATACCCTTCCCCACAACATGGGACATGTCTCCTGGGGATGAGCTCTCCTGGCACCAGGGATTATTACCATGCATTAATCACTGATGCATTTGGAGAAAGACTTTTGCCAAAAGGGAGAAATATGAAATAAAATAGTATTATGACTAAAAGATTTAAAAATGAGTTGGGAAGTCATGCCAGAGGTTATGCTTATGGATATTTCAGCCAGACTTCACCAACTGACACAGTAAATAAAGCCTCAAACAAAAGTACTCCTGAGGGACCTAGGGACATCCAGACACCATAGAAAAGCTACACAGCCTCATGAAATCATCACCCCATCAGTGGGAATATAGCCTCATGAAATCATCACCCCAATAAAGCATAATTATATTCATTTACAAATTCCTAAATCATGATTCTTCTACTCTTTTATCTGAACCTATAAGTTTTAACTTACCTGTTAAGTATATTTCTCAGAGACTTGAAGTCTTTGGATTGTCCTATGCTGGTTGGTCCCTGAAACCTAGCAGATATGCAGTCAACTCCTACTCTTAGTTCTTCAGGTCTGCCATGGGCAACAAACAAAATGGTGAGGATGTACCAGCTTCACCCCAAAAACAAGGAGTATCTTCAACTGCAAGCAAAAAAATCCACTTCTTTGCCCTTTAATATCTACAACCCTTCTCAGCCTGAAGTAGACAACATCCCAAACCCCTCAAGATTGAATAATGAATAAAAATTGGAGGGAGGGAAGATAATCACTGATCAAAGCAGATTTATTGTTATTGTAGTTATTATCTTTTGTTTAATAAGTAACTTGTAACATTGATATAAATAATAATTTTAATTTAAAAATGTAAATGGGAATGAAAATTCTGCTGAATATTGAGTTGTCACAGCAATGTCATTCGACTCTTTCAACTCCATCCAATTTATGCAACAATTTCTCACATTGGTTTTACAGAAAAATTATTTTTAAGAATGCATTAAACTCAATTAATTTGTCTTTCAATTTTGCTGACATTCCAAAATTTGGCAATGACCTGCCTTTTATAAAGATGTGTTACTATTGTGGGGCAAATATGGCCTAGATTTTCCACTCCTTTCTGTATCCCTGACCTTTGCCAATGTGATTTTGCAGCTCTTCACATCAAGTAGTGGATTTTATTTCTCCACTCCTTGAACATAAGCTGCTCTTGGAGTAGTCTTTGATTAAGACAAGGCGACATTGTGCCAGGACCAAACATTTTAGAGGCCTTGTGGCTTTTCACACTCTGTTATAATCCTTTAAACCTGCCATGTGAAAAAACATGGAATAAACTAAGAGAAATAGACCGATAGTCCAGTCGCCCTTTCCCCACGTCAAACCAGCGGACAACTAGCCAATCACCAACCTTAAGAGTTAAGCTCCCTTAACTGCCACCTGATATCATGAATATGAGCAAGTCAAGGCAAGACCAACAAGCCTGGACCATATTAGCACAACATCACAGCTGACTCCTAAAATAGTAAGTGGTTGTTGTTTTTAGTGAACATGTTTTAGAGTGAATGTATTTTAGAGTGGTTTGTTAGGTAGGCATCAGAGTCACTCATTTTCTCAAGTTTTGGAAATGATATCAAAAAGACTTTTCCAAGATTTATCATATGACAATTAAGACTATCTGTTATTTTTCAACATAAAGGCAACTTGCTTAAAAAATGCAAAAAAAATATATATTTTTGGAAATTTGTTTTTGGAAATAACAAATTTGGAAATATCAAAATACTGTTGATTTCATTGAACCTTGTAAATATAACATATTATTAGTGTTGTATTATCTTATGTGGTTTTAGTACATTTTCACCAAAAGCAAGGGGTTTCACATTTATGTTATTCAATTTATGTATGATGAACATGAAATCAGTTCCACCCAGATTTCTTTTTAACTTGAATCAATCTTTAAAAAACACATCAAACTCCTTTAACCTAAAACATATAGACAGGCAAGGCACCTAGGTGTGAGTGTAATTCATCAAGACAATGATTTTTAGATGTTTTCTTATTGCTTTGCTGTAATGGGATTCTCTCCTTCAGTGGGGATGCTCCCTGATACAAAGTTTGGGGGGTGCACTAAGAAAAAAAAGAAAAGGTGTTAAATATTATCATCACTCTATTTTACATCTGATTTCAAAACATCACTTTGTAGGTTTATATCTGTCTAATGCAATTCCTTTCCATGGAAAGTGTCTTAGTTCCCTTGATGTTAAAACAAATGCTAAAAAATCATTTGGCTTAAACAACAGGGATTTATTGGCTCATGGTTTTGAGGTAGTGAAGTCTGAAATCAAGACATCATCAAGGCAATGACATCTACCCAAAGACTATGGCATTCTGGGGCTGGTGAAAGGCAATCCTTGGTACTTGTCTTTTCTGTTTCCTTTTCCTTCTCTGTCCAATTTCCTTTGCTTATAAGGACTTCAACCTTATTGGATTATGGTCTACCCTCATTCAGTTTGTTATTACCTTAACTAATAACAATGTCTAAGGTTCTGTTTACAAATGGATTCATTCCCACAGGTCCAGGGGTTGGGATGTGAACATGCCTTTTGGGGGGGATATGATTTAATCCCCAATAGAAGGAAATATGAGAAATTTTTCAAGAAATGAGAAGTCATACCATGATTTAGGGTGCTGTGATGTAAAAATAAACTTCAAGCTAACATTTCAAGTTATCATTTTGTTTTGAGTTTATATGATTATTTTAATTTTGTTTGTTTTTCTTATGGGGCAACACATCATGGTAGTATGTGAATGGATAAGAAGAACATATTGATTTGTAACATGAGAGGAGAAGAATTGTAAAATGTGCTAGGTGGGATAGGAGAACCAAAAACATTCCCAACCTAAGAGTATTCTCAGATTAATTTTATGAAAACACATATACTTTTGTTAAGAATTTGGACATAGATTCACCTATAGCTAATTATATTTGTGAAATTCTTGAAATATTTGGAATATCCAGGATAAACAAGACTCTGGTGTGAACACTATTGGATTAGAAAGAATTTATGTAGTTAACAAAGGACTAAAAGCCTGGGAGAGATCTTTGAGGCATTCCCATTTAATGGCCTCCGGTATTGAAAATGCCCACTAGGATGTATCCCATCCCAGAACCGTTCTATCCCTCTGCTTTTCGTGTTGCTATATGGGTGGTGCAAACCAGAAAGCATCATGTGGCCTCTTCCTACCAGTGATTTCTAATGTGATTCTGGGCAAGTCACATCTGCCTGTGCCTCTTTTACATATTCTTATAAATATGAAGTGGATTAATTCTCATATTTAGTACAGAACTTAGCACATAGAAAATACTCAGTAACATGAGCAAATATTATTCTAATTATTATTATTATTCCACATAAAGAAAACTTATTACTCAGAAACCTTTTCTCATATTTGTTAGAACTCTGATGTGACTTCAGACACTATGTTCTTCAGGAAATTAGGAACTTTTGAATACAGATGGGCAGTGTTGGAAGACACGTTTATATATTTCATAACAGCAATTTAACATTGGCTCACATGTTGCTCACATACAACATAAAAGATTCTGCAATTCATCGTGAATTCTGGAAGAAATTGTATTACAATACTACATCAATTGGAATAGTTTCCTCCCTTTGTTTATGTGCATAGTCATCCATAATTGTTTCTGTCCCAAGATAGGGTAGGATTTTTGATATCTTGTTGCTACCCCACAGAGAGAAAGGATGATTTCAGAAAGCTTAAGGAACGTGGGCCTGAGAGACAAACAAAATATATAAAGCCTGTAACATTTTCCATTACTGCATCCTCAGAAACAGGGGGGAAAATGTCTGTCCCACAGGTTGGTTGTTTGGACTAAATTCTGGTTATTTGAGTATGGATATGAGTGATATGCAGAGAGAGTTGGGCAGTTGTTTCCATTTTTCTCCTCATTGGGTTAATTAAATATAGTCATATGTAAGAGAAGAGAAAATTGCAAAAGAGTTGAATTAGACTTTTTTCTTACAAATCTCTGTTTCAGTTGTCTTTTAATTACAGAATGTTTTAAGGAAAAAATCATGTTTTTGAAAATTCCTTCATGGAAATATTTTCTCTTTGAGTATTATAAAATATGCTAGACAGGTAATGGGAACAATTTAATCTTCAGAACAAATATCCTGTAATTACAATTAGTTTGAGAAAGAAAACCGTATAAACAAAATAGAAAGCACGGATTCTTTCTTTTTTTTTTTTTTTTTATCATTTACTTAACTCCACCCATGGAACCTAGAAGAGAAACATGGAAATTCACCTAACAGAAGGTGAAGGTGGCAGTAAGAGACTCTGGAGTGTTAATGCATAGACCCAGGCATGTGAACAACCTCTGAAGTAGAAAAGAAAGGAATCATTTTGGCCGTGTGAAACACATTTTGAAATGCCTTTTGATGGCAGGGTTTCTCAAACGTATTACCATATTGACATTTTGTGCCAGATAATTCTTTGTTGTAGGGGGGTTGGCTTATACATACAGTGTAGTATGTTTAGCAACATCCTTAGCCTCTATCCACTAGAAGTCAGTAGCACTTCACCCAACTGTCATAACCAAAAATGTCTCCATATGTTGTCAATGAACCCTTGAGGAGTACAGTCATTCCCTTAGTGTGAACCACTGCTTCATGGGTTTACAGCATCCTGACTTTTAACCTTTGGTCTTGAAAACAGGAAAAGGTTTTCAATATTATGTACTACTTTGAACTCAAGGAGAGTAAATGACTCAATTTTCTAAGCCAGTGAATAGAGAAAACCATGTCATCAGAATCATTCCTTGTTTGCAAGTGGGGATTTCTATATGCCTGTATTCTTGACCTATTCTAAACCAGTTAAAGAATGGAGGAAATACTTTGTTGTGTTGATTTCTATTCCAGATTCTCTTCAGTACATAATAATCCAGCTGATATATCTATAGTCGTCCATGTGCGATCAGGGTAAGAAGGAAAGAGAGTCCTTATTTTCTATTTGCATGGGCTATTTTCTAGGACTTAAAGGAATCTTCTTAAATTATAACAGTGAGGTGGGGCCAGTGGCCACTGGACACTTTTGGGGCAGGGAGGGGATGTACAGTTGAAATACAGGGGATTTTTCGGGATTTGGAGGTTGTCCTGAGTGCCATTGTGGCAACGGATGTAGGCCATTTTAAATCAGCACACACCATTCAGAACTGTGTGGGAGAGAGTGTAGTCTACGATGTGAACTGTGGTCTATGGTTGACGGCAAGGCCCCAGGATGTGTAAATCCATTGAGGGTGGTGGGCCACACTTGTGGGAGATGTTTGTGTGGGATGTAGTGGGAGGTGTGGGAGGTGGGGAACATGGGAATCCCTGTAGGTTCCATGTAATATTTAGGTAATCTAAGCACCTCTTAAAATATATATATATATATATATATATATATATATAACATTTTTGTAAGCAAATGCACATATATGCATATATATTTATATGTCATTTTACAAATATTGGTATGTATTGTGAAAAATTTGATTTTTACCAACAATAAAAAATAAATAAATTAAAAAAAAATGAGTTACAGCTTGAAGGTAAAAAAATAAAAAAATTAAAAAAAAAGATAAAAAATAAATAAATAAAGGTATATGCTTCCAATTAAAAAAAAATGCTACTGTCTTTCCCAACTATACCCTATAAATACTTATATTTTGTGTAAATTCAGACAAGTTTGTATAGTCCTTTTTAAAAGAATAGAGATAAAATATTCCTATTTCAAAGATGTTATAAGGATTCAATATACAATGTAACTTATATAGGCATGCATATAATTCTGCCTGCATAACAAGGCTCATTATTTTTTAACTTACAATGTGTTCAAGTCATTTTTCAAATCATCAAAATTATCATTTAATAGCTGCATAGTTTTTTGTCATATATATGTGAAATAGTTTTGACTAGTTCCCTTTATTTAACATTTAATTTACTTCTAAAACTTAATATCATAAATAATGCTGCAATACATCAGTAGACATTTTTGTTAATAATTACTATTCACGTATTTGATCAGTTTTCACAATAGATTGAAAGTAGTTAAATTAATTTATCCAAAATATCTTTTTAGGGCTTTTGGGTCATAGTTACAAGAAATTACATAGTTGCAGGTAGATATATAAGATTATCCAATTTGTTGAACTTTGACCAAAAATGAAGTGAAGAATGAACTTAGTAACATTGTTAATGTTTTTGAGAAAACGCTATTATACAATATCAAAACTATTTTCTGCATCTACAGATGTCAAAGAAGATGAAAACTTGGGGAATAGCAATCTTAAATAACTATTCCACCACTTCCATGGGGAAAAATGGATTTGAAGCCATGGAGCATAAAGTTAATTAAACAATAATTTATTTCTAATGATTCAATGTCACTAAAGTGTGGAAGATGAATATAGAGAATTATATAGGATTCTGTAGATGTCAGTCATTTTAATGTTTCTGTGTAATCTGTGGAACAAACTATGACTCTTATGCATTGGTATTCTACTGTTTCTGAACTCCTCCTAAACTTGCCATAAGAAATGTCCTGTATCTTGCTGCCAAAATTAACTTACAAAATTCTTCTCATGCTTGTTTTTAGGAGAGAGAAAAAACACAATTTTTTATTTGTAATGAAAATGACTTTTAGTTTATTTTTTTTCCAATCCCAAATGAAGAGGTGATATGGACAAGGGAAACTTCAGCACTGTGTCAGAATTCATGTTTGTGGGATTGTCAGACCTCCCTGAGCTGAGCATCTTCCTCTTCCTGGTCTTCCTTCTCATCTTTGGTGTCACAGTAATGGGAAACCTGGACATGATCACAGTGATCCAGGCCAGCTTTCAGCTGTACATCCCCATGTACTTTTTCCTGAGCTAGTTGTCCTTTGTGGATTTCTGCTACTCCACCACCATTGTGCCAAAGATGCTGGCCAATATTTTAGACAAGAAAAAAGCTATTTCCTTCCTGGCATGCACTGTACAATTCTACTTGTTTTGCACATGTGTGATCACTGAGGTCATCCTGCTGGCTGTGATGGCCTATGACCACTTTGTGGCCATTTGTTATCCACTGCTGTGTTCGGTGATCATGTCTCAGAACCTCTGTATGGGGCTGGTGTCTCCCTGCTACATCTGTGATGCAGGGTGTTCTCTGGTACACAAATGTTTTGCTCTTGAGTTCCCATCCTATAGATCAAATATGATTAACCACTTTTTCTGTGATTTACCCCCTCTCTTATAGCTTGCCTGCTCTGATGTGTCTGAATGAACTGGTGATATTTATTGTGGCCAAATTCTATGAAGTCATAACTATCATGGTCATCCTCACTTCCTATTTGTTTATTCTCATCACCATCCTGAGGATGAGCTCTGCAGACAGAAGGTGCAAATCCTTTTCCACCTGCTCTTTCCACCTGATAACCATTGTTGTCTTCCATAGAACATTCCTTTCCATTTATTTCAGGCCCAGTTCAGTCAGAACTGGAAACTGATAAAGTGGACACAGTGTTTTATACTGTGATGATTCCCATGCTGAATCCCCTGATCTACAGCCTGAAGAACAAGGATGCGAAAGCAGCTCTCACTAAATTGGTGGGCTCCAAAATATCTTCTTTTTTAATTAATTTTTTAATTTTTTAAAAAACATACATAGATTACATAAATGTTACACAAAAAATATAGGGATTCCCTTTCGTCCCACCACCCACACCTTCCACAACCTACCACATAAACATCCTTCATTAGTGTGGCACACTAATTGTAATTAATAAATACATCCTGGGGTTTTGCCATTAAGTATGGACCACAGTTCACGTTGTAGACCACTCTCTCTCCCACACAGTTCTGCATGTTATATGATGATATAAAATGGCCTATATCTGTCATTGCAATGTCACTCATGCCAATTCCCAAGTCACATGAAAGCTCCTGTATTACAACTGCTTTTCCCTTTCCCTGCCCCCAGAGCCTCAAGTGGCCACTGGCTCCACATCAATGTTGTAATTTTTCCATTGCTTTAGTCACAATACATCTAGAGTGGAATACCAATAAGTTCACTCTAGTCTATAGCTCTGCCCCCCAACCTGAGGAGTCTGGGAGGATGATGTCCACTCCACCTCCAATTGAGATGGTGGCTTATATCCCAGGGGGAAGATGGATGGGATTATCCTGCCTGCAACTACAGACTCTATCCATTCCCTAGGATGAATGTTTCCCATCATCGTCTCCCGACCAGTTGTTCTGGGTGAGTCCAATGAGCTGTAGAGTAGGAGTTGTTGTTCCGCCAAGGTTTGAGGCAAGATGGCACATGGACAGCCCAAAGGCTCAAGTCTCTGGATGTATACTTACAAACTCCAGCACCATGTATAGGTTTGAATAGAAGGGACAGATGAGCCATATGCAAGGAAGACATAACGGAGTCCAACTCTGTCACTCTCAGGAGCACAAACTCCAAAGTAAGGCCCACTGGCAAGGCACCAAACTCTGGTGCTATCCACCCTGACATAAGGCCTGAGTGTCTCCAGAGCCCTCAGGAGCCCCACTATTTGGGGTAATATCCACTTTGGAATTCTATGAGATCCTACTGAGATGTGTGTAAGCGTTATCTCTGGGATGAACTCCCAACTCATTTTGAAGTCTCTTAGCCATATAAACTCATTTGTCTTTACCTTTTCCCCCTTTTATTCAAGGTCTTTTTCCAGTCACATTGCCTGTTGGTGCTTGGTAACAATCCCTTGGTGCCAGGGAAGCTCATCGCAGGAAGTCATGTCCCATGCTGGGAGGAAGGCAATGCATTAAGAAGCTGAGTTTGGCTTAGAGAGAGGCTCTCAGGAGACAACACTGAGACACCCCATAACAATAAGCTAAGTTTCAATTTCAATCTTCTTAGAGGCTTTTTTTAAAAACAGGACTCACATTTCAAAATAGGATTCTGGTGTGGGGAAGAGTAGGTGGATTGCAGCACTGCACTGTAGAGAATAGTAAGGAGCAAGGTAGTTATGACTGAGTCTTTTTTGATTCACATATATTTGTGCCTTTTCAATTTCTAAGAGTAAGATTGAACGTATTTCAAAATATGCTTTCATATTATTTGCTTTTCTTCAATCGGTTTTGTTTAAACTGTATATGGACATTGACACTACTAAGACTCAGGCATTTAGGTTGCTGTAAAACTTTCATAAATCTAATGAATAGTTCATGAGAATTACACTTTTTCCCCCATAACTGTTAGGTAAACTATGATTCTTTTCAAAATTGCAATCCTGTTTCTTACAAGATATAAATTAGTAATTGTTATTATAATCATTAATGGTAGCATTTTTTTTCCTCCTTTTTCTTTTACTTCTTGTATTCGTATGTACCCTATGATCTAACAATTCTTGATCAAATTCTTCCTGTAGCTTATGAGTGGATTCCCTGGACTCAGCACATGTTCTTTGCATCTGTCTTTGCTTTTGCTGAACTGCCCTTCTTCAGCCTTTCTCTACATGCCTATAGCAAACCTCTCAACTCTGTCACAATCACTATGCAACTATTGACACTATAATTGTGTTTCCATTTTGTTTCATGTCAATCTCTGTATGATTTACTTTAAAAAGAATATTCTCACCTTCTACCAGTTGTAATGTGAGAAAAGCAATAAGTTTGAGAACATGAAATAATGGGTTGATCTTTTGACCATGATATTTTCATTTTGTAAGTAATTTAATCTATCTAATTCTCAAATTCCTCAAGTTTAAACATTGAATAATACAGACAACCTCACAGCATTATATTGAAATTGAATTATGACAACATATTTGACATTGGACAGCTCATTGGGACATAAAATGTTCTTAGCTAATGCCTGTTTAAATGAAATCTTTGGGGCCTGTAGTTTTTTATTTTTCTCCCTTTGACTACCATTTGCATATTATAGTTTCTTTACATTTTTTATTAAATTGATGAATGAGTAAATACAGGTGAAAAAAATGGTATATATATTATACTTAATATATGAACTTAGAGCATTATGTTGAATTTCAAGAATTGCAAATTGCCTAAAATTGTCCCACATTATCATGAGTATTATATAATTTCGGTTTCACTCACTGAAACAAATCCCTAGAACAATTTAATACTTGGAATTTTAGGTGGCAGAAGGCTGAAAGAACACAAAAGGGATACTGTGTATTCATGTACTGATTATTAAATCAGAGGACAGCTATTATGCTTGATATTGGGAGGCAATAAAGAAGAGGTATCATTACCAGATTCTCAGAGCTTGGAAGATGTGCTCCACTCAGCTGCTGTTAAATCCTTGAAGAAGGATCTTGGTCTCAGGGTGTCTGAGCCTCTGGGGATGGCTTAGACCTCAGGAGTGTTCAGACCTCTGGTGGCAAGTTCTAACAGTCTTTCAGCACCAAAGTCTGCTGGTCTCACCTGTAAAGAGAGAGATGAAATGATGAGAAGCTGATAGCCACCAGCAAGTATCTATTTCTGCTGGAGTCACATAAACAGTATTTGGAAAACAGGAAGAAATTCACTTCTCCTTTTTTGTCCACATTTCTAATCCTCCCTTTTTTCCTTCCCCCTTGGCCTCCAGTTCCTCCACCTTGCAGAAACTAAAGGGAAGACAGCAGACAACAATGTCTAGGGTGTGCATTGTATATACTCCCAGAAACATCATCACATCCTAAAGAGTGGAAAGGAAGACATGGAGATGAGACAAAGGCAACAAACATAACTTCTGAGGGACTTGCCATCTACAATGCAAGGAAGAGATTCTTTAACCTCTTATTATCTCCCTTAACACTAGTAAATCTCTATAGAACTGAACACTTAAATAAGCCTCAAACTCATCAGACTTTATTTCATTATATTAAGCATAAATGCAATAGATATTTTGAAACACTTGTAAACCAAATGTGATGTCAGTGGTGGTGCTGATTATTACACATTAAGATCTACGTAACTGAAGTTCTATGATTCCAATTCACAAAGTAAATCTTATGCTCCCACCACAATTTTGATAAAATAATTAGCCTTGGGTGTTTCCTTGACTGTTTATAGTCATATTCAATGAGGCAATGCTCTCCTGGGCAGCTTTATTCAAAATGAATTTTACTGATTAATAAAATATTAGGAGAGAAAGAAGATGGCATCAGTTGAGGAGGGCATTCACTGACTCAATCTCTGAGGATGGTGGATTGGGGACAGGGTCCTGCCCAGGGGTCTGTGCTATGGGCACACAGAGAAGAACCTTTGAGGACATCTATCTGGAGGGTGCTCAATATTGCTTGGGAGAGATTCATGAGTTCTAACTCTGCCTGTGGAGATTAACACAGACAGCTGAGCCCCACCCTCAGGGAAAAAGGCTGGTTTGAGCCATGACCCCCACTGGCAACCCAGTGAGAGGGAGCATTCTCCAAGAGTGGAAGGGTTCTAGTTAAGAGTTGAGAGGGGTTTCCTTTCTGTGAATTTGGCTGCCAGGGACCCCTTGAAGCTTTGGGGAAGAAAGTAGTTGGCTTGAAGTGGTGCCAGGCTGAGGGTAGTGGTGAATCTGCTGAGGAATTGATTTACGTAGCTGCCCAGGGATACGCCCCAACCCCTGCCAGCAAACCAGTGAGAGGGAGCATTCTCTGAGAGTGGGAGGGTCGAGACAGAAGGTGGAAAGGGGTTTCATTTCTGTGGATTTGGCTGCCTGGACCCCCTCATAGCTTTGGGGAGCAGATAAGCCAGCTTGAAGCAGCATGTTACAGGCGAATCTACTGAGGAAGCCTGATTTACACAGCAGCCTGGAGACACTGAGGCTTGTCTCCAGAGGGGGCAGAGTCAGCTGCTTTTATTGTTCTGCACTGACAAGTATCAGAGCTTCAGCTACCCTGGGGAGACCAGGAAGTGGGGAGTGCTTGATTAGTTTCCTTGAGCCTAGTTAGGGTCCCCTCGGTGAAGCAGATGGCCTAGAAGAGGACTTCTTTTGCATCCTTTATTTCGCCAAAAAAAAAAAAAGACAGTCACCTTAAAAAATAAAAAAATGAATTTTTCTTTTTAATTTAGTTTAATGGCTAAAATCTTCCTCAAAACCTGCAGATAGAACATTGCAAGGCAATTGATTGATGAATACAGGGAGGCTGAGAGTTTCCACAAGGGCCCAAGAAGGAACACTGTTCTTCCTTAGGTTTGTTTGATTACTTGCTTGTGTGGTTGTTTGGTTTTTCTTTATTTATTGTCTCTTACTTTTCTTTCCTCTTTCCTGCCCCCTTCTTTTTTCTTTCTTTTTTTTTTTTTCTTTTATTTTTTAATTTTTAAATTAGGAGTTGCTAGCTTGTCTCTTCTTTGCTGTGCTTCTTCTTCAGTGATTTCACATTCTCTTTCTATATTGATTTTGTCCCCCAAGCTATCTCTTTTACTTCCTTCTTGTTTCTGCCTTCTGCTTTCTGTTGTGGTTCTTACATACCACTTTTGTTATTACCCCACAAATTAAGGGTGTCAATTTCTATTCTATCTATTCTGTTTTCTTGTTTTTTTAAATTAATATTAACTTTTTCCTTTCACCCTATTCCTTACTCTTTCTCTCTCTTCTCACCATTCTGGCCTTCTAAGTCATTATATATATTTTCCTCTATTTGGTTTCCCAGTCCATTGTAGGTACTTCATTTTTTTCCCCTATTACTCGACACTGCATACATGAGTAAAATATTCATTTCACTAAGTCTTATTCAGCCTCTCATCTAACTTTTATCAATATTACTATTATTTTTCATCCTTTCTTACATCTTTTGATTCCTCTGGCCCTAATCTTTTGCCTTCAAGGTAACATAGAAATAAGCAAGGGAATAAAATAGGAAGAAAAAGTGTCAAAGAGAAAACTTAACACACACACAGAACCACCAGCTAAATAAAACTCTAGAGCAGAGAGAGATGCTAATCAACTGAATAAACCCAGCAAGATAAAATGATGACTAGAGGGCATCAAAAAATTACAAACCACACTGAGAAACAGGAAGACATGGACCAGTCTAATGAACAAACTAAAAACCAGGAAGAGATGCAGAACATTGAACAACTAATCAAAGCTTTCCAAACAAATATCATAGACCAACTTGATGAAGTGAAGGAAGAGATTAAGGATATTAAGAAGTCACTGGGAGAACATACTGAAGAAATTGTAAACATACATAAAAAGATAACGGATATGATGGTGATCAATGGCACAATCCAAGAAATCAAAAGATGCTGGAGTCACATAACAACAGATGTGAACAGGCAGAAGAAAGAATTAGTGATGTGGAAGACAATACATCTGAAATCAAACAGATAGACAAAAAGATAGGAGAAAACCAGCAGGGACTCAGGAATTTAACCAACAACACAAAATGCATAAACATATGCATTATGGGCATCCCAGAAGGAGAAGAGAAGGGAAAGGGAACAGAAGGAGTGTTGAAGGAAATAATGGCTGAAAACTTCCCAACCATATTGAGAGAAATGGATGCACATGTCCAGGAAGCACAGTCCACCCCAAACAGTATAAATCCTTAAGAGACCAACTCCAAAAATATACTTGTCAAAATGCCCAATGCTCAAGACAAAGAGAAAATACTCAAGGCAGCAAGAGAAAAGAGAACCACCATGTACAAGGGAAACACAATAAGATTAAGTGCTGATTTCTCATCTAAAACCATGAAGGCAAGAAGGCAGTTGTATGACATAGTCAAAGTATCAAAAGAAAAAAACTTCCAGCCACGAATTCTCCATCCAGCAAAACTGGCATTCAAAAATGATGGAGAGTTCAAAATATTCACAAACAGAAATTAAGAGAGTATGCCAAAAAGAAACCTGCACTTCCAGAAATACTAAAGGAAGTTCTACAAGTTGAAAGGAAAAAACAAGGGAGAAATAGTTGGATGAGTGTTTAAAAAAAAAAAGGCAAAAACAGAAAAAAAAAAACATATGACATACATTAACTGAAAGAAAATATGGCTGAAGTAAGGAATTCATTGTGAGTAATAACACTGAATGTTAATGGATTAAATTCACCACTCAAGAGACAGAGATTGGCAGAATGGATAAAGAAATATGATCTATCTATATGATGCCAACAAGAAACCCACCTTTGACCCAGGGATTCAAGGAGGCTGAAAGTGAGTAGTTAGAAAACAATTATACAAGCTAACAATAGCCAAAAAAGGGCAGGAGGAGCTATCCTAATATCAGACAAAATAGACTGTAAATGCAAAACTTTGTAAGAGACAAAGATGGAAACTATATTTTAGTAAAAGCGGTAATCTCTCAAGAAAAGAGAACATTCATAAACATCTATACACCGAATCAGGGTGCCACAAAAAACATGAGGCAAACTCAGGAAAAACTAAGTGGAGAAATAAATGCCTCTACAATTATAGTGGGGGACTTTAATACACCATTTTCATCATTAGACAGAACATCTTGACTGAGAATCAATAAAGAAACAAATACTGAACAATACATTAGAGGACCTGGACTTAATAGACATATACAGAAAACTACACCCAAATACAGCAGGATTTACATTCTTCTCAAGTGCACATGGATCATACTCCAAGATAGACTACATGTTAGGCCACAGAACAACTCTCAATGAATTCAGAAAGATTGAGATTATACAAAGTAATTTCTCTGAACACAATGGAATGAAATTTGAAATCACTAAGGGGCAGAGAAACAGATTAGGCACAAAGATATGGAAGTTAAACAACACTGTCTTAGACAAACAGTGGGTCAAGGAGGAAAACTCAAAAGAAATCAGTAATTCCTTGAAACTAATGCAAATGACAACACAACATATCAAAACCTAAGGGATGCAGCAAAAGCTGTCCTGAGAGGGAAGTTCATAGCAATAAATACACATATTAAAAAAGAAGAAAGAGCTATAATTGAAGACCTAACTGCACACTTGGAGGAATTTGAAAAACCACAAAAACTAAACATAAAGGAAGTAGAAAGAAGGAATTAACAAAGATTAGAACAGAACTAAATGAAATGAAGAATAAGAAAGCACTAGAAAAGATAAAACAAAACCAAAAGCTAGTTCTTTGAGAAGATCAATAAAATTGACCAATCCTTAGCAGACTAACAAAGAAAAAGAGAGAACAGATGCAAATACACAAAATAAGGAATGAGCAAGGGGATATCACTAGTGACCCCACAGAAAAAAAAGGGTATCATAAGAGGATACATTGAAAAATTATATGCCAACAAGAATGATAGTTTAGAGGAAATGGACATATTTCTAGAAACTCACAAACAGCCTACATTGATGAAAGAAGTAATTGATGAACACAACAGTCCAATTACAAGTAAAGACATAGACTCAGTCATCAACACCTTCCCAATTAAGAAGAGCCCAGGACCAGATGGCTTCACAGCTGAATTATACCAAACATTCTGGAAAGAGCTAACACCAATCCTGCTTAAGCTCTTCCAAAAAAATAGAAGTAGAAGGAATATTGCCTAACTCATTCTACGATGCCAAAATTACCCTAATACCAAAACCAAACAAAGATACCACAAGAAAGGAAAATTACAGACCAATTTCTTTAATGAACCCAGATGCTAAAATCCTAAACAAAATACTTGATAATAGCATTCAGCAGCAAATTAAAAGGACTATACACCATGTCCAAGTGGGTTTCATCGCGCGTATGCAAGGATGGTTCAATATAAGAAAATCAATCAATGTATTACCACATAAACAGATTGAAAGAAAAAAATCACATGATCTCTCTATAGATGCAGAAAAAGCATTCAGCAAAATACAGCACTCTTTCCTGATAAAAACACTGCAAAAGATAGGAATAAAAGGAAACTTTCTATGGTATATATGAAAAACCCAAAGCTAACATCATCTTCAATGGTGAAATCCTAAAAGCCTTCCCTCTGAGATCTGGAACAAGACAAGGATGCCCACTATCACCACTCCTATTTAACATTGACTTAGAAGTACTTGCTTGAGCACTGAGGCAAGAAAAGGATATAAAAGGCATCCAAATTGGAAAAGAAGAAGTAAAATTTTCATTCTTTGCAGACAACATGATCCTATATGTAGAAACCCCTAAGAAATCTACAGCAAAGCTTCTAGAACTTATAAAGGAATTCAGTAATGTCGCAGGCGATAAGATCAATGCTCAAAAATCAGTAGCATTTCTGTACAACAGTAATGAACAATCTAAGGAGGAAATCAAGGACAAGATACCATTTACAATAGTAACTAAAAGATTCAAATACCTAAGAATAAATTTAACTAAAGATGTAAAGGACTTATATACAGAAAATTTATTAAAGTACTGTTTAAATTGTAAACTATACTGTAAACCATTGACAAGGTTTAGTAGTTATGTTTCACTATCTGTATAACAGTTATAACAATGCTACCTTCCATATAAAAAGGGTTTTAATATGGGGTGAGGAATGGGGGAGGAGGTTGGGTATATGAGAATCCCTAGTATTCTGTGTGTGATTTGCTGTGACCTAAAATTTCTTTGAAAATTAAATGAAAATTTGGGAGACACTGGGGAGTGAGAGGGGGTAGGTGCCACGGTGATAAAATGAAAAAATAATAATAGTTTTAAAAAAATTTTCCCCATTTTTTGAATGTCCCAATCCTTCAATTTTATTTTAATTTTAGTTTTTTCCCCTGAGTTTCCATGTATTTTATCTCTTACATTTAAGCTTATCATTATTATTTCATTTTCCTATTAATTGTATTTGGCTATTATATGGGCTTCATCTACAAGGAAGGTTTAGATCACAGAAGGGTTACCATGGGGGCAGTTGAGGATCATTGGTGGAGGGTGTCTGGGATAGGGGTTTCATTGGAGGAAGTTCACCTAAATATACATGAAAGATATATAAAAATGTTCAAATGATCAAGGGGTAGGGCATGCTCACAATGGGTAGACAATCACTAAATAAATGAGGGAATATTGAATTCCCAGCCTGGAGATTTTTGCCACATTCTCCAAGAGAGCAGCAATATTCCCCCTAGTGCAGTGGCAGTGTCTGGGAAAGGAGGGTGATCCACTAATGGGTTCTTGTTATTAATGTCTAGCCTTATAAATCTTTGCTCTTGTAATTGAAACTTAATTTACTATTATCGGGTGACTAAGGGTTACCACCTGAGAGCCTCCTTGTTGCTCAATAGTGGCCTGTCTCTAAGCCAAACTCAGCATATGAATGCATTACCTTCCCCCAAACGTGGGACATGACCCCCGGGGATGAACCTCCTTGGCAATGAGGGATTAATACCAAGTGCCAACTCTTAATATGACTGGAAAAAGACCTTGAATAAAAGGGGGAAAAGGTAAAGACAAATGAGTTCATGTGGCTAAGAGACTTCAAAGAGAGTCAGGAGGTCATCCCAGAGGTAACGCTTATGCACACCTCAGTAGGATCTCATAGAACACCAAAGTGGCTATCACCCCATACAGAGGGGCTCCTGAGGCTCTGGAGACACCCAGGTCCTATATGGAGAGGGGGTTATAACTCCAGATATTGATGCCCTATCAGTGGGCTCTACTTTGGAATCTGCTACTGAGAGTGACAGAGTTTGGACTCAAATAAGTCTTCCCTGCACATGGTCCATCAGTCCCTTCCATTCAAACCTATATGTGATGCTGGAGTTTGTAGGTGTACTTCCAAAGACTGGAGCCTTTGGCTTGCCCATCTTCCAGCTGTGCCTGGAATCTTGTTGGAGCTGCAACTCCTACTCCACAGCTCAATGGACTCACCCAAGTCACCTGGTGAGGAGACGATGATGGATAACGGTCATCCCAGGGAATGGAGAGAGCTTACAGCTGCAGTTAGGATAATCCTATCCATCGTATCCATGGAATATGGGCCCCCTTTCACTTGGAGGTGGAGTGGACATCACCTTCCCAAACTCCTCAGGATTGGGGGAAGAGCTAGACTAGAGTGGACTTAATGATATTCTGTTGTAGACATATAATGATTCAAGCAATGGAAGAAATTACAAGAGTGAGTTGGAGCCAGTGGCCACTGGATGCTGTCAGGGCAGGGAAGGGAAAAGCAGTTGTAATACAGGTGCTTTTTCCTGACTTGGAATTATCCTGAGTGATATTACAACGACATATACAGGCCACTTTACATCAGCATATACCATGCAGAACTGTGTGGGAGAGAGTGTGGTCTACAATGTGAACTATGGTCCATGCTTAGTGCCAAAGCCCCAGGATGTGTATACCCATTGCAGGTGATGTGCCACACTAATAAAAGATGTTTATGTAGGATGGGAGGTGTGGGAGGTGGGGAACATGGGAATCCCTGTAATTTTTGTATAACATTTATGTAATCTAAGCATGTTTTTAAATATATATAATAGAAAGTACCATACAAATACAAAGTAGCAACAATAGCAGAGTATATGTAAAGATTGTACTTTTCCATTAATTATCTGTAATCCTGTGATGTTTCTAATGTAAAAATAATATTTCAAAATGTTATACTGACAGAAAAAATAAACTGCTTTAAAATATATATATTATCTTAGCAGTTGGTGACCTCAATGACATGACAGAATTGAAAGAATCATTCAGAATTAGGAAGGGGATGAGTGAACAATAACAAAAAATGTTTTTTTATTATGGAAACATTTCATTTACAATGATTTTTAAAATTATTTTCTGTGAGATTTCTGTTCAAGCACTTTGCCATATTTCTACTACGTAGTAATGTTTTCATAATGACTTGCAAGATATTTTACATTTTAAGAACACTAACTCTTAAAGCTTATATTGAAAATATATAAAGTTTGGTATATTTCATTTAATGTTATATATTAGGCATGCTTCTTAATGTATAGTTTACTTATTTATGTTTCAAATTCAAAGAATAAAAGCAGAAAAAATAAATTATGTCCTATTCTACATTTTATCTTGAATGTGTTTTTCCAACTTAAAGTGTAACGTCTTCAACTTATTTGTTTTTATGTGATTTTGTATGTTTGTCCAGATTGATTGCCTGCAAAATAATTGTCTAACTCCTTTTAACAAATTGTATACTAATTTTCACAATGCTATTTATTGAGAATCCTTTCCTTCTCTATTTGTTTATAATATATCCCTTAAAATATATGATATTCTTAAATAAACTATGTTCTTAGTAATGATTCTTTCCCTTAGGCCCTTGATAATATGACACAACCCCCATCTCATTTTCTTTAACAAATAGTAAACCAGTCACTAAAGGTCAAATACTGCATGATCTCACTGATATGAACTAAGGATATTGAGCAGACTCATAAAGATAGAGTCTGGAATGTAAGTTACAAGAAGATAGAAATGGTATAGATTATGGTGACCCAGTGCTCAATCTGGGCAGAATCTATGATAAGGTGGATGGGGCTGATTTGGCAGTGGGTGGGAGTGATGGTGTGTAAGGATATGAGTGGGGTCCACAGTGCTGGAATATGTGGGTGACCGGGGTTGGGGGGGCTGGGGTTGGACAATCCATGGAACTTAGGAGAGGAATGGAAGAAGGAACAGGTGACCTTTGGCGAGGTGTAGGTCTGTGGTTGAGAATACAATTGCAGGAATGTTCTTTGAGTGAATATGGCAGGGAAGGGTCACTTTTGCAGGATCTTGGTAGTAGGAGGATGTGCAGGGAAGGGTGCACCTGAAGCATGCTTCTATGGAATATGAATTTGTTCACTTTGTCATAGGATGTTATCTCAGTGGGTGGAGACCAACACAATAAACAAGAAAATATTAAACTTCCATCCTGGGGAGACTTGCTGCATTCTCAAAAAGATGGACAAGAATCTCTTGAATATATAGACAGTGCTTAATAAAAAACAACAGACAAATATGCCAAGCCCTCAATATTAATGCATGTACTTGTTGACCTTATTCTTGTAAAATTGAAATTTACCCAAATAATAACTATTGCCAAAGGGTGGCCTCCTGAAAACATTGTTACTAAAATTTGGCCTCTTTCTATGCCAAACTCAGAAAAGATAAATAGTTTTTACTGCCATTTACACTCAAAGCACAAAATTTTCTCTAATTGGAGCCATGAAATATATTGATATTATGAGGCAATAAAATATACCTTTTCTCTCCTATTAGTCATTGCCATTGTTAATAGATAGATGTGCATTGTGCCTTTATCTGGGTACAATAACAATCAGTGGGAGGAGGATAATTACAATTTAGAAAAGATTAACATGACTTTGAATTGGAACACATTGCAGAGTTCCTTGCAAATGTGTTTCTGTAAAAGTTCATTTACTTGGTATTCATAGTCCAAGAAGTCAATTAACTCGTCCATATCAGCATCTGCTCATCTTAGAATAAAATTCACTTTGGAAAAGAAAAATCAATAACCAGCAAAAAGTAATAGTCTATAATTTAAAAATAGACCTAAATAATTCAATACAAGATCTCTTTAAGAACTGAAGAAATTGACTAAATGGTTAAAATCATCCATATTCTGAAGTTTTGTTCAAATACACACAGTTGTTTAATACTTTTTGTATCACTTTAATGATGTCTGTACTGATACGTAGACTTGGGAATTGAATTATGTACCCCATTAAAGGCATGTTCAAGTCTTATTCTGCCTTCCAGAGGTTAAATATATAATATCTTTGAATATGTTAATATATGTCAGTGTGGACTCATGTATTTACAATATTTCAATGACCTTCTTTAAGCATGGCCAAATTTTATAAGGGTGGGACTTAATCCTTATGAGTGGAAGCATTATAAATAGAATAAATTCAGACAAGAGAAATCAGAAGAAACCAGAGAAAGAGAGATCATCAGGTGATGGAGGATGATCACAAAAATTCAAGGAAAATGCGAATATTCTTGCTGTCCTGATTTTGTGTTAATCACGGTAGGCTAAACATTCTCTATATTAGAAACCATGTATGTGTCCCCAGTCCTAGTTTTTCTCCCTAGGTCTGGCTTTTAGAATGCTGGTAATAAACCAAGCCTGATTTATTATATGACCATCTTGTATGGGAAATGACTGTAACTCTAAGTATCTTTGGTCAACATTAAGAAATATAGCAGTGGGACAGATGTGGCTCAAATTGTTGGGCATCCATCTCCCATATGGAGGGATCTGGGTTCAATCCCCAGGACCTCCTGGTAAGGTGTGCAATCCACCAGGCCCCATTTGCGGGTATACTGTCAGGCCCCGCGAATGGGTGAGCCCCCCAGGCCCCATGTGTGGGAGTGCCATCAGCCCTGTTAGCCACACAGCAAGATGATGACTTAACAGGAGAGGGACACAGGGAGAACCAAGATGAGATGCACCAAAATAACCCGGAACTAAGGTGACAGGCAGTAGGATGCCTCTCTCCCACATCTGAGGTTCCCAGGATGGAATCCCAGTGAAAAGAGGAGGAGAAGGATGAAAGGGAGGGCAGGAAATGGACACAGAGAGTTGCCCAGTGAATGGACACAAAAACAGCAAAAATGGGTGGGGCAGTAAAAATGGATAAAAGTAAATAAATAAATAAATAAATAAAATCCTTAAAAAAAAAAATTCAATGAAAAAGTGTGTCCCATGATGACTTGATGTTGGACTTACAGCCTACAAAAACCATGTGTTTCAATTTCCTAGCTGCTAAAACAAATACCACACAAGAGGTTGGCTTGAACAAACGGAACTTTTGTTTATTCACAATTTTGAGGCTATGTAAAGACCAAAATTGAGGCATCAGCAAGGAGATACTTTCTCCAAAGAGACTATGGCCTTCTGTGACTAACTGCTGGGGAATGTGGGTCCTTAGTTTTTCTGTGACATAACAATGTTCATGGCAGTGTCTTCTCCTTTCTCTTCTATGTTCTGTTGACATCCAGCTTCTGTCTGTTTCCATTGGTTTTCTCAATGTTTGTCTGTATTTCATTTATGCTTATAAAGGATTCTAATAATCTGGATTAAAGCCCCACCTGGTTCGGTTGAGCCACTCCTTTACTGAAATTCATCTTGAAGAGATCTTATTTGCAATGAGTCCATTTTAATGTGGACACATCCATTAGAATGTGGACCAAGACCTTAGGCACAGGATTCAATCTACAACATTGTGAGACAATTAATGCTTCTTGTTTAGGCTAACCAGTGTGGTGTAGCACTTCTCGTGTCATATTATATAATTATGTAGAATATTTCTTGATATTTATGAACCTAATATTCTACAGAAAAGAGGACACAAATGAGCATAGTAGAGAAGTATTTGGATACCATTTTTAGGAACCGAGACACCCACCTTTATAACTGGGATTCACTCATATTTACATATTGAAAAGTGATTTGCTTATGATAGCTTTCACTTATTTATTTTAATTTAATTAACACTTATTTAATTGTTTTTGAGTAAGCAATGCATTCATGTGGTCCACTCTCTATTCACTTTCTCATAGTTATAGGCAAAACTCCCAAAATATCCTTCCAGAAGTATTTATACATATTCAGCAAATATATAAATGTAAGCTGATTTCTTTTGTAAATAGTTATTTCAGTGGCAGTGTGATGGACACATATGAGGACAAGTCTATAAGCAGGAAGACCAAATTCGAGGCTAGTGAACAGCATGAAAGTGAAATAATTAAAATATGATCTAAGGATATATCAGGGGTAAGAGAAAAAAACAGAATCAAGAACTTGGTGGAAATATGGATTGTTAACTGAATGCAGAATTCTGGGTTACTTGTTGAAAACGACGTGATAATACAAAGTTGAGATAATGTTGTGAGTTGTAGAAAATATAAATCTTAATCAGGGATTGAGGAAGTTGGCAATAACATTGGAAACTCTAATGATACTGGTTCTAGCCCCAGATGGAGCTTCTTCTGTGGACACTGGGAAATCAAATTTCTAACATCTATCATCCTATCCTCAATGTACATGAAGGGATACTTTGTGCCTAATACCCTGGGCAAAAGCTAATTAATAGCAGAGGGACCAGAAGGCAGGATCTTCCATGTCCCCAGTTAGCTTAGTGCACCAAGGGTGTGATCATGCCTTGCGGAGGCCAAGAATATGGAAGATACTTAGAAATATTTCAGAGTAAATTAAAAAGATGACTTCTGCTAAGATTCTTTATTATACGACAGTTTATAGAGAATATAGGATGACATGGAGCACAGTGAGAAGACTTTTAAACCTTTAGCTAAAGTTTATCTAAAATGTTTCTTAAAACACAGTGGTTTTCCTTCATGGCTCCCAAGAAAACTGAATTACAGGAGAAAACAGTACTTCATATTAATTGCTTGCTTTGAGGCCTCTGGAGTTAAGGCAACAGATATTCTCTATGGACCTGCTGCCACAGGGAGTGGAAATAGACATATGCATATTAGCATTTCCCTCAAAAAACTTTCCAAAGCTAGGAAGATAGCTGCATTATTTTTCAGACTCTGAGAGAATTTGGGTATTTTATGTATAAGGCATCTAAAAGATGCCTTTGCTTCAATCAGTTCTCATGGGAAAAATCATTTTGGAGAAATTTACAGCCACTGAAGACATTAAATCTCAGGGTATTTCGGGAAAAGAAGCAGACTCTTACTATTGAGCTTTGTATAGAGGACCTGGCTTAGCTCACCTTCTCCAATGCATGGTCCTGAACAAATGTTTCCAGGAGAGTGACAAATAGAAAGGTCTTGACATGAGAGTTTCAGCACTATATGTCTCCCTGCTTCTGTGAATATTTTGAAGAGTTTTACAATACAGAATATGCAGGTATTTAAATAAAATTCACATGAAATGAATTAAGAGGCTTGTGGTAAAAGAAAATAAATAGAACCAGCTCTAAATAAGATTTTAGAGCATAGAAAAAAATGTTGGCACAAAGAAAAAAATGGGAAGAAATTAAAATGAAGATTTTAGATACCACATTTCCTGATTAATAGATAACACATTTTTTATTGACATCATTTTTAGAAGATATATCAGGATACTAAATCTACACATTTGTTGTAAGTTGAATTCAGACAACAGAAACATTAAAATATACCATAATCGAGGAAATACGGGAGACTTTCTCAAATAAGAATGATAATGATCACTTTCAATTCAAGGGATCATTTCACTATGGCTAGAGGAATTTATTTTTTAATGAAACATTTAATTTATTCAGAGTAAAATGAAAGTGTAATACATCTTTCATATTTTCACTGGGCTTATAAAATCTTCAAATAAAATGTGTTCAATAAATGCTGTTTAATAAAGATATTGACCATGCGACCAGGTTCAAATCTACTTTAAAACTTTAACTTTGTTAAGAGAGTAAACATTGGTTTATAACAGACAGTATGAACAAGATACCGTAAGTGGGGACTGAGTTCTCGAAAATCAAGCAATAATTTTATCTAAGTGTTCTGTCTGTGCCCTCCCACTCACTCATGCTTTTTCACTTTATTATTTATTATAAAAAATCTTTAAATTAAATAAATGTTACATTGAAAATAGTGGATTCCCCATATACCCCACCTCCTACACCTCCCCCATTTTCCTCATTAACAACATCTTTCATTAGTGTGGTACATTTCCTATAATTGATGGACACATATTGAAGCATTTTACTAACCATGGTATGTGGTTTACATTATGGTTTACACTTTGCACTGCACAGTTTTGTAGGTCTTGACAAAATGTACAATGGCCTGTATACATCATTGCAATGCCATTCAGAAGAATTCCAATGTCCCAGAAATGCACCATGTTACACCTATTCTTCCCTCTCCCTCCCTTTATAAACTCTGGTGACCACTGTCTTTATATCAATGTTACAAGTTCTTCCATTACTAGAATAATAATATGTCTAGTTTAGTTCATACTTGCATTCCTCCCTTATGTTTGTTCATTCCACAAACTTGAGGATTTTGGGATGGTGATGCCCACTCTGCTTCTGATTGAAAGGGGGCTTAGTTTCTATAGAGAAGATGGGTGGAACTGTCTTACTTGCAGTTGTAGATACTCTCCGTTTTTTGGACTGGGTGTTGTCCATCATCATTGTTTTGTTAATTGTCCTGGGAGAGTCTGATGAACTAGAGAGTAGGTGTTGGCTGCAACTCTGCTGAGATTCAGGGCTCAACTGGCAAATAAACAGACTGGTGATTTAAATCTCTGGGACACATATCTAAAATTAAAATAATTAAAAATTTAAAAAATAATAAAAAAAACATAAAATTTTAAAAATATTTGTATAGTGTCTTTTATCAATGTAAGATCTGTTATTTTTTATGCACCATGACAATTTCTTCTGTATACTCCTGAAGTGTCTTTATTTTTTTCACTTTATTTTCAAAGAAGCTTTAAGTTACAGAAAAGTCACATGAAAAATATAGGGGATTCCCAAATATCCCATCCCCTACCGCTCTAGATTTTTCCCTATTAATAACATTTCACATGAGTATGATACAATTGTTACAATTGATGAACAAATATTGAAGCATTACTATTAACCTAAAATGAGGAAAGTCTTGGCTTTTGAGTTGGTGACCCTGAGATTCTCAGTTGTTCTGGACTCAGTGTTGTCAGATTTAACAAATAAATTTAGGTTACCCTTTTAATTTGAACTTTGAATAAATTTTGAAAACAATTTTAAGAGTGTGTCTCATATAATATTTGGGATGTACTTACACCAAAAAAATCATTATCTGTCTATATTATATCTGACAAACTTAGTTAGGCACCAAATTGAGAAATGTCATCATTCTTTCTGTATTAAGAACTCCTTGGGAAGCGGCTGTGGCTCAATCAGTAGGGCTCCCGTTTACCATATGGGAGGCCCCGGGTTCGGTTCCCGGGGCCTCCTGGTGAAGGCAAGCCCACCCGCACGGCGTGGTTAGCTGACCCAGCGAGCACAAGCAGCAAGGGGGGGATAAATGAATAAATAAATAAAATCTTAAAAAAAAAAAAAAAAAAAGAACTCCTTTATTGTAAATGTGCTTAGATTATGGTAACACCTTAAAATTCTTATATGCCTTCTTAACAAGTAATAACAGATATTCAATGCATATTCTAGATGCCTTGAATGGAAAGATTACTGAAGGGCCTGGAAAAGGTATGTGACTTTGTAAAAGGTTAATGCTTTATACTATACTTAATCCTATGGGGACATTTTTCTAAATTCCTTTCCCTTATATTTTATCTTGACACTGCTCTTTAGAACCACTCTGTGACACTAAACACTTTCATTGGACTAATTTCCATAGTTTTATATTCTAAAGTTTGTCTTATAAGTGGTCAAAAGAATGAGAAAAATGGGGTCTTTGAAGATGTGATCTTTACAAAATGAAAATATTAATATCTTACTTTAATCAGCCTGGCATAGAGAGATGGGTACATGTCTGCAAGTAAGGGGGATCTGAGTTTCAGTTGCAGGTTGATTATCTAATAACTTTATATCACTGAGAAAGGCATGGCTTCCTTGGGTTTCCATTTGTGCACTTGTAGAGAAAGGGATTTGATAGATATTTTTTTTTGAAAAATGTAAATCAGTAATGACAATGTCTGATTTACTTGGTCTAAAAGAGGAAGCAAGAGAAAGTGCTTAACTGTTGTTTAAAGTCTATGTTTAATGATGTAAAAAGGGGATATTCTTTCTTTTTTCACAATATATATTCATATCATATGTATAAATTAGTTTTATTTACAGAAATTACTTTAGATATTTCCATTTTCAATTAGTTTTTGTAGGAAAGACGTAGTTTTTTCATTTTCTTACCAAATCTCATGAAATTCAGTTAAATTGGAATGTCTTACATGAAAATTTGATTACATGTCACTATCCAAATTTTTTAATTTAATAATTACTATACTTTCAAGTCTTAAAAATTATATTTCAGAACATGAAAAAAATTTAATTTGTACAATTCTTGATAAGGTAAAATTAACTAGTATTCTATTTCTGAAATTTTAGATAGCCCTGTCTTAGATACTTAACAACTATCAGGATTATCTCAGAAGTCAATTTTGTCTCACCTTACACTCTACACATGGGATAATTACCCGAGCTTCACATATCCATCATGCTCCCCAAAATCTTATTTTCAAGATTGATTCTCAGATTCTATAAACAGGAAATACATTTCTGTCAGAGAGAAATATCACTGCAGGGGCCACATTTGCCCTCTTGGGCTTCTCAGATTACCCAGAATTGTAGGTTTATCTCTTTTTGGAATATCTTGGCATATCTGGTCATTTACAGTGTTAGTGGATTTGAAATGGATTTGAAACCATAGAGCAATAAAGCAAACTAAATAATATTTTAACTTCTTCCTAATTGCATTCCTATGTTGCACAAGACATATATTTGTTAAAGTTTGTATAGCCATTTTATTATCAGTAGCAGCATTTCTAACCCTTCTCGCTTCAACTGATACTTCTTGTCTTCATAGTGACTCAAAGAGCTAAGCATTTTCCATCAAATTCTTCCTGTAGCTTTTAAGTGCACTTCATAGCCTCTGCACATGTTCTTTGCATGTTTCTTTGCTCTTGCTGAACTGCCCTGTCTTCATCCTTTCTCTAGAAACCTAAATCACACGTCTCCACTTAGTTAAAATTAATATACAGCAACTGATGTTTTAATTAATTGTCCTTCCATTATGTTTCATGCCAGTTTCTACATATATATATATATATTTTAAAGAGGATTCTCTCTTAATATCAATAATGATGTGAGAAAAGCAATAAGCTTTAATGAATGAAATCATGGACTGGTGTTTTGATTATGATTTCATTCATTTGGTAAATAATTTAAAATCTCCAATCCTCAGTTTTCTGAAGTTTGAATTGGATAATTCTGTCATCCTCACAGCACTATACTGAGATTTAATTATAATAACATATTTGATATATGATCCATCACTAGAAAGAGGAGGAATTTAGTTAATATCTGTTTAAATGAAGTCTTTGAGGCCTGATATTATTTATCTTTTTCTCATTGACTATCATTGGGATATTATAGCTTCTCTGAAATTTTCTTATTACTGAATGAATGAAAGTATAAATACAGGGGAATAAATATAAGTCTAATGACTTCATATCATATTTCACTTAATATATGAACTTAGAGCTCTATGTTGACTTTCAAGAATTATGAATTGGCTTAGAAATAGTCCCATATTTTCATGAGTATTATGTCATTTAGGATTCACTTCCTGAAAAACTTCTTTAGAGGGATTTAATACATTAAATTTTAGCTGTTGGAAAGCTAAAAGATCACAAAGTGTATACTATGTATTAAGTTAAAGTTCATTAACTGCAGGAAACAGCTATTTTAATTGAAATTTGGAGACAATAGGAAGAGCTATTGATACCAGAATCTCAGAGCTTGGAGGAGCTCTCCACTCATCTGCTGTTTACTCCTTGAGGAGGGGTTGTGGCTTTCAATATGGGATGATCCTCAGCAGTGTTAAGACTTCTGGTGGCATGTACCAACAGAGACTTTGTACACCAAAGTCTGCTTATCAAACCTGTGACAAGAGTGATGAAATGATGAGAAGTTGTCTATTGGTATAGTGTCTATTTCTGCTGGATTCACAAAACAGTACCTGGAAAGCAAGGTGGAATTCTATTCTCCTCTCCTCTCCACATCTTTCCAAAACTCCCTATCTCTTTCTTCTCCCTTGTATTAGTCAGCCAAAGGCGTGCTGATGCAAAACGCCAGAAATTGATTGGTTTTTATAAAGGGTATTTATTTGGGGTGGAAGAATACAGTTACCAGGCCATAAAGTATAAGTTACTTCCCTCACCAAAGTCTATGGTCACATTTTGGAGCAAGATGGTTGCCAGGGTCTGCCAGGTTTCAGGCTTCCTGGTTTCCTCTCTTCCCAGGGCTTCCACTCTCCAGGCTCAGGCTTGCTTCTCTCCATAAGACCAGCTTAGACTATCAAGCAAACAGTTCATCTCTTTTCCTGGGACCTTCTCTCCTTCCTCACAACCAAGCTCCTCTGTCTGCTTACTTCCCTTGGCTTCAGCATTAAAACTCTGATTCTGTCCTTTGCCATGTCTTTTATATGTGAGTCCCCATCCAACAAGGAGTGGGGACTGAACACCCTACTGACATGGCCCAATCAAAACTTTAATCATAATTTAACCACACCCAGAGGAACAGACCAGTTTACAAACAATCCAATATCTATTTTTGGAATTCATAAATAATGCCAAACTGCTACACCCCTATACCTCCAGTTCCTCTAATTAGCAGAAACTAACAGGATGACAGCTAGCAAAGTTGTCTGAGAATGCAATATGTAGAGTCCCAGAAACATTATCACAGTCCAAAGAATGGAAAGGAAGTCATGGAAATGAGACAAGAAGCAACAAACTCAACTTCTGAAAGACTTGCCCTCTACAATGCAAGGAAGAGATTCTTATGTCCTCTTCTCATCTCCCCTAGATGAGAAGAGGAAAAAAGAATATGACAGGGTGGTCACCCATTAAGATCTATGTGAGTGAAGTCCATGGTCCCATATCAAACAGTAATTCTAATATTTCCCCATAATTTCTATGCAGTAAGTAGTCTTGTGTTTTCATTGGCTGATTTCAGTTAGAGTAACTGAGATGAAGTTCCCATGGATAGCTTGATTCAAAAGGAATTTTACTCGTCAATAGAATACTTTCTTAGCAGTTGGTGACATCTGTTATTTGTAGAAGTGAAAGAAGAATTCAGAACTTAGGTAGGGAGTGAGCAAAAAGCATACATTACTGGACCATAGAGATATAGCTTTCATTTTAACTTTACTTTCACATTTAGTGTCTGCAGTCAAATAAAGTATTATAGTCAAAGTATGTAAATCACCAAGAAAACTATATAAAGAAGATTTTAGAATGGTGATATCCACTCTGTTTCTAATTTAGAGGGGGCCTAGGTCTCATGGGTCAGATTGATGGAACTATCTTGTTTGCAGTTGCAGACATACTCTGTTCCTTGGGATGGGCATTGTGCATTATCATCTACTTGTTAGTTATCCTGGGTGAGTCCAATGTACTGGTAAGTAGCTCTTGAATCTCTGCTGAGATTCATGGCTCAGCTGTCACATGAATGGACCAAAGATTTAAGTCTCTGAGACATATATTTAACAAGTGTAGTGCTAATTATAGGTTCAAAAAAAGGGGAGCAGAAGAGCCATGTGTAGGGAAGCTGTAAACGTATCCAACTCTTACATTGGGGAACATAAATTTCAGAGTAAGGCCCACTGACAGCTGAATTTCTGAGTTTGTCTGTCCTGCTTACAGTTTCTAGATGTCTCTAGAGCCCTCCGGTGCCCTGCTATTTGAGGCAGTTTACTGCAGCAGTCAATGAGATCCTGTCGAGACATTCATAAGGATAACCTCTGGAATGACCTCCTGATTCACTTTGAAATTTCTTAACCATAAGAGCTCATTTATATTTAATATTTGCTCCTTTATTATTTTATTATAGACTTACTATTCTAGCAATGGAAAAACTTTTATCATTGATATAAAGGCAGTGTCCACCAGAGGTTCTGAGGGGAGGTAAAGGGAAAACTAGGTACCATATATGGGCATTTTGGGACATTGGAATTGTCCTGCATGACATTGTAATGACTGATACAGGCCATTATATATTTTATCATAACCTACTAAATTGTCTGAGATAGTGTAACATATAATGTAAGCTATAGTCCACAGATAGTAGCAATCCTTCAGTATGGGTTCATCAATTGTGACAAATGTACCACACTACTGAAGGATGTTGTTAAAGTGGGAAAGTGTGGGCATATGGGAATTCCCTATATTTTTTATGTAACATTTATGTAATCTAAAACTTCTTTAAAAATGAAATAAAAATATAATTTTTAAAAATTATATAAAGAAACATTTTTTCCTATAATAATATATTTGGGCTACAGTAGGGCTTTAGAAAACATTCTAATGCTGATTTTATACAAGAGACTAGATCACCTAGATCAGGTAGGTGATCTGTCAGAATAAATCAGGAACAGAAGAAAAATAAGAGAGAAATTTAACATATGAAAGCATTTCATTTTCAAATGACATTTTATATTTCTGTGAGAATTCTGCCCAAGAATTTTCCATTTTATACTAATGTTTTCATAGTGATTTACATGATATATTTAAAAACATTTGAAAAATCTTTTTATTTGAAAAAAAATTTATTTGAAAAATGTGATATTTGAAAAACATCACAGTTAGGTATGTGTCAGTTAATGTTATATATTAACTTGATATATAGTTTACTTTTTTGTATTTATATTCATTTTTTGCAAATTAAAGAATAAAAGCTGTGAAAATAAATCTTGCTTTATTCTACATTTTATTTTGAATGTTTTTCTTTTGAAAATATAAAGCTTAATATGTTAATTGTATTGGATTTTATGTGATTTTATATTTGCTGAAAGGATGATTGCTTACAAAGTAATTGTTTAACTTCTTTTCCTAAATTGTACAATAATTCCAACAACACTATTTATTGAGAATCCTCTCCTAACCTATTATTTTATGACATATCTGCTGATAGATATAACATCCTTAAATAAACTATGTTCTTAGCATTTATCTTTCCTCCAGGTCCTTGATGATATCACACAGCACCCACTTCATTTCCTTTAATAAATATAAAAGGCAAGTATTTTTCTAATGCCATTTAAGATTTAATGTGCAAAACTTATCGTAGCAAAACCATGACATATAACAGTATTATGTAAGACAATAAAATATAGCTTCTTTTTTCTATCATCATTAACATGTTGTTAAATGGACAGACCTGTCCTGTGCCTTTAAATAAGTATAATAGGTGTAGGTGGGAAGTGGGCATTTATAAACTAGAAATTCATTAAACATCACCTTGAATGGGAACATTTGGCTAGTCACTTGTAGATGTTTTTCCATAAGAGTTCATCCTATTTACCATTCACATTCCAAGGAATCAATTAACTCATCCATGTCATCATTTGTTCATCTTAGACTAAAGTTTGCTTTTGAAAAAAAAAAACAATAACCAGCAAACTGATGTTCAGAATTCCAAAATTAATTTGAATCTTCAATACAAAATTTGTTTAAGAACTGAACAAACAGTATACAGAGTTAAAATGTTTCATATTCTGAAGTTTGAATCAAGTTTGAAATCTGAAATCTACCAATTGTTTAATTCTTTTGGAATCACTTTAATGCTAATTGTATTATAATCAGAATCATCTTTACAAATACAGGAATTAGAGGTAGTTCAGGATATTATAGGCCTAGAAAAAAACCACACTTTAACCTCCTAAAGTACAGTCACACCTCACTTTATTGCACTTTGCTTTATTGTACTTTGCAAATATTGCTTGTTTTTATAAATTGAAGGTTTGTGACAAACTTGCCTTAAGTAAGTCTATGTGAGCCATTTTTCCAACAACATGTGCTCACTTCATGTCTCTGTGTCACATTTTAATTATGGTATGTACATAATATTTTATATATAATGCTATTGCACACTTAATAGACTAGAGTACAGTGTAAACATTGTTTATATGCAGTAGGAAACCAAAAAATTCACGTGATTTGCTTTTATTGCAAACATTTCATGATGGCATTCTGGAGCCGAATCTGCAATATCTCGATGGTTTGCCTACAACATAGTTATCAGCTTTTAAGGAGGTTTTCCTGATTGTTTATTTTTATTTTTTGTTCAATAATTAATAATATTTAGGTGAGGAATATAAAAACAAAAACAAAACAACAAAAGAACAACACAAAACAATAAGTTCTATTTTAAGTTGTTCCTAAGTCACTAGCTGCAATTTTAGACAAATCCACAAACCCTTGTTTTCACAATTTCATCAGTAACACTCTATTTTGAAAGACAAAACATTGGAAAGAATAAATCTCAATTCATCTTTAGAATATCCATGAGCATTGTAATTAGACAGATGGAGACACTGTGTCCCAGTGTCAGCACCACTGTCTCTCAATGTTCACCCTTCTTCTCTAGGCCTATTACCATTTAATAGTTAAACTCTTATAAGGGTCAACATTATTAAACATATCCAAAATAAATAAACTTTTATAATTAAACTATAATATAATGATATTTTTATTTTCAATTATAAAATAGATCCAATCTCGGAGATTTTACTATAGGTGAAAATATACCTTAAAGTCCATGAAAAATGGTATGAGAAAACACTATGAATAGTAAACAATCTATGTTTATCAGGGATCTTGAATCTTGGCAATAATGTTAGAAAGCCTCTTAATACTAGTTGTAACGCAAGATGTAGCTTCTTCTGGGGATACTGAGAAAAATTCTCAATATTGGCTGTCATATCCTAGATATACATGAAGGGATACTTTGTGCCTAACGCCCTTAGCAGAAGATAACTAAGTAGCGGAGGGACCAGAAGACTGGATCTTCCCACCTCCCCAGTGTGTTTAGTGTCCCCAAGGGGTGGTTACGAATTGCAGAAGTTATGAGCATGGAATACTCTTAAGAAATATTTGTGAGTAAATTAAAAGATGAATTCTGCTATGATTCATTATCATACAATAAATTTTTGAGTCTGTGGGAAGATCACAGAGCATAGGGAGAAGGCCTTTAAACCTTTATCTAAGTGTCATATAAAATGTATCTAAAACTACTGCTGTGTTCCTTCAGGGTTTCAAAAAAATCTAATTACAGTAGAATACAGTAGTTAATATTAATTACATGCTTTGAGAGATCTGAAGTAAAGGCAACAGATTTTCTCTAGGCTCCTAGTTGTGGAAATAAATATAGAAGTCTTAACATATCTCCCAAATAAGCTCTCCAGGGCCTAGAGGCAGATTAATTTTTGTTTTCAGATTTTGAAAAACTATGGGTATTCCATTACCTGTATGGTATCTAGAAGATGCCTGAGGCTCAAACAATTCTTCAGGAAAATCAATTTGGGGAAATTTCTAGCCACTATAGGTATTATAAATCTAGATATTTGGGGAAAGAGAAGCAGATTTTTCCATGGAAATGTCTATAGAAGACTTTGCATAGCTTGTTTACTCAAATGCATGTTCTGAAAAACTGTTTCATAGGAGTGAGCAATATATAAAATCCCAAACCTGAGATTTTTCAGCAATATATGTCTCTCTAATTCTGTGAAATTTTGCATAACTTTACAAGGGCAAAGGGGCAGATATTTAAATTATATTCACATGAAATGAATAAAATGAGACTTGTGGAGCAAAAAATAAACAAAACTAATTCTGAATAAGATTTTAGAGCATGCAAAAATTATTAAGACAAAAAGAAAGAAAAATAACTGAGAAATTATTTTAAGGAAGAAGATGTTAGATATGACATACCCTAGGTTAAAGATAATATTTTTTAAATTCATACACTTGGCATAATTTGGGAAAAAAAGAAGCCATGATATTAAATCTGCACATAGTTATAAGTTGAAATTAGACAGCAGAAATGTTAAAATCTACCGGAATCAAGGAAATATGGGAGTCTTTCTTATCTAAGGTGAATATAAACACTCCCAATTCAAGAGGTTATTTGACCATATCTGAAGGTATTTTTGATTGTCAGGACTGGGTAGAGTGCTTCTACTGGAATCTAGTGGGTACAGGACAGGGACATTGTACATGATGTAATACAAAGAGAGCTCCCCACAACAAAGATATTTCCAACCCCATATATCAATAGTGCTGATGTTGAGAAACCCAGAAGTAGGACACTAAAAGTAATTTTATAATAGTGATGATCATCTATAAAAGTCTTTCTTCTGATTTGTTCTTAAATCCTTGGGTAGCTGAAGAGCAGGAGCATTGAGAGTCCTCATCTTTGCATGGCACATCAGGCCTTCCATGTTGGAACATCTAGAATATGTCTCTTGGGTTTCAGAACTAGAGATGACCTTACCATGTGTGATAGTCTATTAGGAGATCTTCATTCTAGGGAATCTAACTAAGGGGATTCATGGTATGTGGAATTCTCAGCACTAAAATGAGGAAAGTCCCCATTTTTGAGTGGGTGATGTTGAGATTCACAATTGTACTGGGCACAGGTTTGCCAGACTTAGCAAATAAAACTATAAGATCCCCAATTTAATATGAAATTCATGTAAATAATGAAAACAATTTTAAATATGAATGTATTCCAGATAGTATTTTTTATATACTTAAACTAAAACAAAAAAAAAAATCATTATCCATCTGAAAGGCAAATGTAAGCAGTAGTCCTATATTTTATTTGAGTAACTTAAGCAGGTCAAAATCACACCACACTTTCTGTATTAAGAACTCCTTTATCACAAATGTGTGTAAAGTGTGGTAACCCCATAAGATTCTCATCCATCTTTTACACAGATAATAAAGGTACACAATGTATATTCTATATGCCTTAAAAGGAGAGAAGATTATGGAGCCTAGAAAAGTTATGTACCTCTGTCAATATTTAATACTTTTTTGCATACTTAACCCTGAATGGGGATATTTCTCTAAATTCCATTCCTTTATGGATCATCTTGACACAGCTCTTTACATCCTCTCTGTGACTCTAAACAATTTCATTGGACTAATTTCCAAGATTTTATACTCTAATGTTTGCCATATAATTGATTGAAAGAGTTACCACAATGAAGCATTTCTACATGGGATCTTTACAAAGTGAATATTTTGATATTTCACACTGTAGTAATGAGCTTGGCATAGAGAGGTGGATACATGTCTGAGAGTAGAGGGATGTGAGTTGGAGTTGTAGGTTTATATCTAAAGTCCTTATGTGATTTGGAAACTCATGACTTCCTTGGAATTCCACTTGCTCATCTGTAGAATGAGGCAGTTAAATATATATACTTTGTTGGAAAACATAAGGCAGTATTGACCTTGATGTCAGATTTATTGGGTCAAAAAAGGAAGAATGAGAAAGTGGTAAACTGCCATTTAAAGTATTGATTTAAGTAATATTAAAAAGGTTATTTATGGAGGAGGTGGCCAAGATGGCGTTAGTGTAGGAGGGCACACATTGCAAGCTCCCAGAGCAAGGCGGATTGTGGACGGGGTCCTGCCCGGGGGTCTCTGCTGTGCATGCGTGGAGTGAGAAGCTTGGGACATCTATCTGCACGGATCGGCGGCATGGACAGAACGGTGGAGATTCGTGAGTTTTGAGGCTGCCGGTGGAGGTTGACACAGGCGGCTGAGCCCCGCGGTTAGGGAAAAAAAAAACATTAAACAAAACGGCCATTTGGAGCCGTGGGCGGGGCGAAAAAGTTTTATTTTCTGGGGATCTGGCTGCCTGGCACCCCTTGGAATTTGTGTGAACAGAACAAACGAGCTAATCAGCACCCGGTGAACCGGAGCAGGGATTTTGTTCAGGGAACAGAGCTGATTTCCCTAGCCACCCAGGGATAAGACCTGGGTGCTGCGGAGCCAGGAAGAAGGGACACTTCCCAAAAAAGGGAGGGTTCTGTTGGAAGACAGGGAAGGTTATTTTATATTTTTAGACATTGATCTGGCTGCCTGCACTGCCCCATAGCTTTGGGGAGCAGATAAGCCGACATGAAGCAGCATTAGGCTGAAAGCAGACGCGAATCTGCACTCAAATTGATTTACTGAGCAGCCCGGTGACGCTCGACCTCGGCTCCAGAAGGGGCAGAATCTGCCCTCTTTAGCAGTCCTCACTGACTCACAACACAGTTACAGCTAACCTGGGGAGTCCGGGAAGTGGGACGTGCTTGATTAATTTCCACGGGCCCAGCTAGGGTCCCTTACGTAAGGGGGTTGGTCTAGAGGAGGAATTATTTTGGGTACTGCATTTGGCTAAATAAAAATTAAAAAAAAAAAAAAAGTGAGATCACCTCAACAAATGAAAAATAAATTCTTTTTAATTTAGTTTAATAGCTAAAAGCTGCTTCCGGACCTGCATATAGAACCCTGTAGGGAAATTGATTGATAAACACAAATAGGCAGGAAGGAGCCACGTGGACCCTAGGGGAAACATTGAACCCCTTAGCTCTGTTTGACAGCTTGCCCGTGTGGATCTCTGTTTTCTCTCTGTTACTTTCTGGTCTATTGCTATTATTTCCTCTTTCCTCCCCCCTTCCTTTTTCCTTCTATTTTTTTTTTTTTTTCAAATAGGTACTGCCAGCTTGTTGCTTCTTTGCTGGGCTTCTTATTCAGTAATTTCCCACTCGCTGTATATATTGATTCTGTATTACAAACTATCGCTTATCCTTCCTGCATCTTTCTGAATTCTGTTTCCTGTTGTGGCTCTTAGAGACAACATTTTTTCATAGGCCCACAACTTAAGGGTGTCAATTTCTATTCCATCTATTTTGTTTTCTTCTTCTTCTTTTTTTTATTTTTATTTTTTTATTTGTATTAACTTTTTCCTTTCAGACCTTTCTTTACTATTTATCTCCCTCCTAATAATTCTAGCCTTCTAAATCACTATATATATATTCCTCCATTTGTTTTCCAAGTCCATTGTAGGAACTACATATTTTTTCCTAGTACTCTACAATGCCTACACAAGTTAAATATTCATCTCCTTAAGTCTCATTTTGCCCCTCTTCTAACTTTTATCAATATTTCTATTATCCTTCTGTCTTCCTTACATCTTCCTCTGGCCCTAACCTTTTGCCTACAAGGGAACATAGAAAGAAGCAAGGAAATAAAATAAGAAGAAAAACTGCCAAAGAGAAAACTTAACTCACACGCAGAACCAACAGGTAAATAAAATTCTAGAGCATAGAGAAAAGCTAATCAACTGAACAAACCCATCAAGATAATATGATGACCAGAGGGCAACAGAAAAATACAAATGATTCTGAGAAACTGGAAAACATGGACCAGTCCAATGCACAAAACAAAAAATAGGAAGCAATACAGAACATCGAACAACTAATCAAAGTTATCCAAACAAATATCATGGACCAATTTAAAGAACTGAAGGAAGAGATTAAGGATATAAAGAAGAAACTGGGAGAACATACTAAGAAATAGCTAACACACCTAAAAAGGTAATGGATATGATGGTGAACAAAGGCACAAGTCAATAAATTAAAAAGACGCTGGACTCACATGGCAGCAGAATTGAACAGGCAGAGGAAAGAATTAGTGATATGGAAGACAATACAGTGGAAATCAAAGAAATTGTAGAAAAGATAGACAAAAAGATAGAAAAAATCCAGCATGGTCTCAGGGCATTAACCGATAATACAAAATTCACAAACATACACATTATGGGCTTCCCAGGAGGAGAAGAGAAGGGAAAGGGAACAGAAGGAGTGTTGAAGGAAGTTATGGCTGAAAACTTCCCAACTCTATTGAGAGAGATGGATGTGCAGATCCAGGAAGCACAGCGCACCCCAAATAGTATAAATCACAACAGGCCAACTCCAAGACATATACTTGTCAAATTGTCCAATGCCCAAGACAAAGAGAAAATACTCAAGGCAGGAAGAGAAAAGAGAACCATCACATACAAGGGAAGCACAATAAGATTAAGTGCTGATTTCTCAGCTGAAACCATGAGGGCAAGAAGACAGTGGTATGAAATAGTCAAAACACTAAAAGAAAAAAACTTCCAGACACAAATTCTCTATCCAGCAAAATTGGCATTCAAAAATGATGGAGAGTTCAAAATATTCACAGATAAACAGCAATTAAGAGAGTATGTCAAGAAGAAACCAGCACTTCAAGAAATACTAAAGGAATCTCTACAAGTTGAAAGGAAAAAACAAAGGAGAGAGAGTTGGAGGAGAGTTTAAAAACAACTGAAAATTCAAAAAGAGAAACAAAACAACATATGGCACACATTAACCCAAAGAAAAAATGGCTGATGTAAGAAATTCATTACAAGTAATAACACTGAATGTTAATGGATTAAATTCACCAATCAAAAGACACAGATTGGCAGAATGGATAAGAAAACATGATCCATCTATATGCTGTCTACAAGAAACCCACCTTCGACCCAGGGATTCAAGGAGGCTGAAAGTGAATGGCTGGAAAACCATTTTACAAGCTAACAATAGCCAAAAAAGGGCAAGAGTAGCTATTCTAATATCAGACAAAATAGACTTTAAATGCAAATCTATTGTAAGAGAAAAAGATGGACACTACATATTAGTAAAAGGAGTAATCTCTCAAGAAGAGATAACAATCATCAACATTTATGCACCTAATCGAGGGGCCTCAAAATACGTGCGGCAAACTCTGGAAAAACTAAGAGGAGAAATAAATTTCTCTACAATTATAGCAGGGGACATCAACACACCACTATCATCATTAGACAGAATATCTGGGCAGAGAATCAATAAAGAAACTAAGGCATTCAACAATACATTAGAAGATTTGGACTTAATAGACATATACAGAACACTACACCCAAATGAAGGGGGATTTACATTCTTCTCGCGTGCACATGGAACATACTCCAAAATAGACCACATGCTAGGCCACAGAACAACACTCAATGAATTCAGAAAGATTGAGATTATACAAAGTAATTTCTCTGACCACAACGGAATGAAGTTGGAAATCACTAAGGGCCAGAGAAACAGGTTAGGCACAAGGATATGGAAGTTAAACAACACACTCTTAGACAAACAGTGGGTCAAAGAGGAAATTGCAAAAGATATCAGTAACTAACTTGAAATTAATGAAAACGACAACACAACATATCAAAACCTATGGGATGCAACGAAAGCAGTCCTGAGAGGGAAGTTCTTAGTCATAAATTCATATATAAAAAAAGAAGAAATAGCTAAAATTGAAGACCTAACTGCACACTTGGCAGAATTGGAAAAACAACAACAAACTAAACCTAAAGGAAGTAGAAAGCAGGAAATAACCAAGATTAGAGCAGAACTAAATGAAATAGAGAATAAGAAAGCACTGGAAATAATAAACAAAACCAAAAGCTGGTTCTTCGAGAATATCAACAAAATTGACAAACCCATAGCCAGACTAACAAAGAAAAAGAGAGAACAGATGCAAATACATAAAATAAGGAATGAGCAAGGTGATATCACTATTGACCCCACAGAAATGAAGAGTATCATAAGAGGATACTTTGATAAATTATATGCCAACAAGAATGACAAATTAGAGGAAATGGACAAGTTTCTAGGAACCCACAAACAGCCGACATTGATGAAAGAAGAAATAAAGGAACTCAACAGCCCAATTACAAATAAAGAGATAGACGCAGTCATTAAAAACCTCCCAACTAAGAAGAGTCCAGGACCAGATGGCTTCACAGGTGAATTCTACCAAACATTCTGGAAAGATTTACCACCAATTCTACTTAAGCTCTTCCAAAAAATAGAAGTAGAAGGAATATTACCTAACTCATTCTATGATGCCAACATTACCCTAATACCAAAACCAAATAAAGATACCACAAGAAAGGAAAATTACAGACCAATTTCTCTAATGAACCTAGATGCTAAAATCCTTAACAAAATACTTGCTAATCGCATTCAACAACATATCAAAAGGATTATACACCATGACCAAGTGGGTTTCATCCCAGGTATGCAAGGATGGTTCAATATAAGAAAATCAATCAATGTAATACACCAAATAAACAGACTGAAAAAAAAATCACATGATCATCCCTATATATGCAGAAAAATCATTCGACAAAATACAGCACTCTTTCCTCATAAAAACACTACAAAAGATAGGAATAGATGGAAACTTTCTGAAAATGATAAAAGGTATATATGAAAAACCCAAAGCTAACATCATTTTCAACAGTGAAATCCTAAAAGCCTTTCCTCTGAGATCGTGATCAAGAAAAGAATGCCCACTATCACCACTCCTATTTAACATTGTCTTAGAAGTACTTGCACGAGCACTGAGACAAGAAAAAGACATAAAAGGCATCCAGATTGGAAAAGAAGAAGTAAAAATTTCATTATTTGCAGATGACATGATCCTATACATAGAAAGCCCTGAGAAATCTACAACAAGGCTTCTAGAACTTATAAAGGAGTTCAGTAATGTTGCAGGCTATAAGATCAACACTCAAAAATCAGTAGCATTTCTGTACACCAATAACCAGCAAAGTGAGGAGGAAATCAGAAAAAAAATAACATTTACAATAGTAAATAAAGGAATCAAATACCTAGGAATAAATTTAACTAAAGATGTAAATAACATATATACAGAAAACTACACAACACTGTTAAAGGAAATCAAAGAACACTTAAATAAATGGAAAAATATTCCCTGTTCATGGATGGGAAGACTAAACATCATCCAGATGTCTATCCTACCCAAACTAATCCAGAGATTTAATGCAATCCCAATAAAAGTCAACACTATATTTTTTAAGGAACTGGAAAAACTAACCACAAAATATATTTGGAGAGGCAAGAGGCCCCAAATTGCCAAAGATATATTGAAAAAGAAAAATGAAGTTGGAGGTATCACATTACCTGACTTTAAAACATACTGCAAATCTACAGTGATCAAAACTGGGTGGTATTGGCACAAGGATAGACCTACTGACCAATGGAACCTAATTGAGTGTTCTGATATAGATCCTTGCATATACAGTCATCTGATATTTGACAAGGCCACGAAGCCCACTCAGTTGGGAGAGAGTGGCCTCTTTAACAAATGGTGCTTGGAGAACTGGATATCCATATCCAAAAGAATGAAAGAAGAATACATCTCACACCTTATACAAAAATCAACTCAAGATGGATCAAAGATCAAAATATAAGAGCCAAAACCATAAAAATCTTGGAAGATAATGTAGGGAAGCATCTACAGGACCTTGTAATAGGAAATGGTTTCATGAACTTCACAGCCAAAGCACGAGCAGCAAGAGAAAAAATTGATACATGGGATCTCCTCAAAATTAAAAACTTCTGCACCTCAAAGGATGTTATTAAGAATATAAAAAGGCAGCCTACCCAATGGGGAAAAATATACGGCAACCATATATCTGATAGGAGCCTAATATCCTGCATATATAAAGAAATCCTACACCTCAAAAATAAAAGGACTAGCAACCCATTTAAAAAATGGGCAAGTGACCTGAAAAGACACTTCTCCAAGGAAGAAATACAAATGGCTAAATAGCACATGAAAAAATGCTCAACATCACTTGCTATCAGGGAAATGCAAATCAAAACTACAATGAGATACCATCTTACACCCATCAGAATG
>JAKSZT010054371.1:2886664-2945884 GCA_026826555.1 Tolypeutes matacus | reverse complement strand
ACTGATCTGAACTGAGGAAAGTGAGCAGTCTCTGAGAACCATTGTCTTAAAGATAGGTTAATAAAGGAGAGTAAGAGAAGAGCAGACTTTGAGCCCTCACCCATATGGACATAATCTATGGTAAAGGGATAGAGTGTGGTTGCATGTTGGGGGATGGGGCAGATGAGTGGTGGTGTTCCTGGGTTTGGTGGTGCAGCACTGGGGGGGGGTGGACTAGGAAGGGCCAGTTCAAATCCCCAGGGCATGTAACTGTGAATCTTGACATTCCATGGGTTGGGAGAGGGGGGTATCATGGGCCCTGGGGGGCTGGGGTAAGGGAACAGTCAAGATCTAATGGGTTGTTTGGTGTTCATGGGGAAGGTTTTTCATGATCTTACAGTTATGGACACAGGACATCGTAGATATCATCAAAATTATTAAACTGTATCATCTAAATTGTAAATTATACTGTAAATCACTGACAATGTTTAGTTGCTATATTTTGCTATCTGTATAACATTTATAACAATGCTAACAACCAAAAAAAAAAGGAGGGGGGTTAATATGGGGTGCAGAAGGGGGCGTAGTTTGGTATCTGGGAGTCTCCGGCACTCCGTGTGTGACTTTGCTGTGACCTAAAACTTCTTTGAAAATTAAATGATAAATTGGGAGACAATGGGAATTGAGAGGAGGAAGGTGTCATGGCACACCAGACATCCCATAACACAGTGATAAACGGCAGAAAAAAAAAGAAGAGAGAAAGGGAAAAAAATGAATTATATATATATATATTTATTTTAAAGGCATTTCCTTTGCATTTTTCCCAATTTTTTGAATGTTCCAATCCGCTAATTATATTAATTATATTTTATTTTGTTTTGTTCTGTTTTATTATTTGTTTTTTTTTTTCCTTCTCTTTTTTTTTTCCCCCTGAGTTTCCTTATGTTTGTCTCTTGCATGTAAGCTTATCACACTTGTTTCTTTTTCCTAGTAAGTATATTTGATTATTTTATGGACTAAATGTTCATGGAGGATTTGCATCACAGAAGGGTTACAATGAGTACTGCGGGGGATTATTGGGGGGGGGCTGGGGGGGGGGGTTTCGTGGGGGTTGATTCATCCAAATATACATGAAATATATACAAAATCGTTCAAAGGATCGGGGGATGGGGCATGGTCACCATGGGTGGATAATCATACAATAAATGAGGGAATCTGAATTCCTAGCCTGGAGAGCTCTGCCACAGTCTCCAAAGGAGCAGCAATAGTCCTCTGACTGTAGGGACAGTGCCTGTCAAAATAGGATGACCCACTGATGTTTTTTTTTGTTATTGATGACTACCCTTGAGAGTCTTTGCTCTTGTAAATGAGACTTAGCCTGCAGTTGTGGGGTGCCTAAGGGTTGCTACCTGAGAGCCTCTTTGTTGCTCAAATGTGGCCTCTCTCTAAGCCAAACTCAGCATATGATTGCATTACCTTCCCCCCAACATGGGACATGATTCCCGGGGATGAGCCTCCCTGGCAACGAGGGATTAATACCAAGTGCCAACTGGCAACACAACTGGAAAAAGACCTTGAATAAAAGGGGGAAATGGTAAAGACAAATGAGTTCAAGTGGCTAAGAGACTTTAAAGAGAGTCGGGAGGTCATCCCAGAGGTAACTCTTACGCACACCTAAGTAGGAGGTCATAGAACATCTAAATGCCTATCACCCCACACAGAGCGGTTCCTGAGAGCTCTGGAGACACCCAGGTCTATAAGGGGGGATAGCCCCAGAGAATGATGCCTTATCAGTGGGCTCTATTTTGTAATCTGTGCTCCTGAGAGTGACAGAATTGGACTCAAATAAGTCCTCCCTGCACATGTTTCACCAGTCCCTTCTATTCAAACCTATATGTGATGCTGGAGTTTTTAGGTATACTTCCAGAGACTGGAGCCTCCGGCCTACCTATGTGCCAGGTGTGCATGAAATCTCGGTGGAGCTGCAACTCCTACCCTACAGCTCAATGGACTCATCCAAGTCACCTGGTGAGGAGACAATGATGGGCAATGGCCATCCCAGTGAATGGAGAAGGCCTGCATCTACAGGCAGGATCATCCCACCCACCATATCCATTGGATATAAGCCCTCTCTCACTTGGAGTTGGAGTGGACATCACCATCCCAGTCCCCTCAGGATTGGGGGAAGAACTGTGGACTAGAGTGGATAATGGTGTTCTCTTGTTCACATATGGTGATTCTAGCAATGGAAGAAATTATAACAATGAGGTGGAGCCAGTGGCCACTTGACACTTTTGGGGTAAGGAGGGGATGAGCAGTTGAAATACAGGGGCTTCTTTGGGAGTTAGAGGTTGTGCTGAGTACCATTGTGGCAACGGATGTACGCCATTTTAAATCAGCACACACCACTCAGAACTGAGTGAGAGAGAATGTGGTCTATGGTTTGAACTGTGGTCTATGGTTGGTGGCAATGCTCCAGGATGTGTAAGTTCATTGAGGGTGGTGGGCCACACTTGTGGAAGTTTGTGTGGGATGTGGTGGGAGGTGTGGGAGGTGGGCAACATGGGAATCCCAGTGGATTCCATGTAATATTTTTGGGTAATCTAAGCACCTCTTAAAATATATGTATATATATATATATATATAAATAACATTTTTGTAAGCAAATACACATATATGCATATATATTTATATATCATTTTGCAAAGTTTGCATGTATTGTGAGAATTTTGATTTTTACCCACAATAAAAATAAATAAAAAATTTTTAAAAAAGGTTATTTATTTCATTATATTACAATATATCCATATCATTATTGTTTAGAAATTAGATGTACTTGCAGAAATTACTTTAGATGCTTTTACTTTTCATTAGTTTGTGTAGAAGGAAATTTATTTCATTTATTTATTTCATTTATTAATTCATTTATTTCATTTATTTCCAGAGCTCATGAAATTAAATGAGATTAGAATGTTTTCCTTGAGTATTTGATTACATGTATATCGTCCATATTGCTTAATTTAAAAATTACCACACTTCCAAGTTTTTAAAATTACATTTCAGAATATGAACAGAATTAAGATTTGCAGTTCTTGATAAAATAAAATTAACTAGTTTTTTTTTCCTGGTAATTTTCAGTCTTGAATACTTAACACCTATCAGATTTATGAGAGGTATATTTTCCCTCACTTTATGCTCTAAACAGGGGTTAGTTATGCATTCTTCACATTTCCATCATGTTTTTTATACTTTATTTCAAAATTGACTTTCATATTCCATCAACATGAAATATATATCTGGAAGAGAGAAATATACATGCTGGGACCACATTTGCCTCTCAGCCATCTCAGATTACCCAGAATTGAAAGTTCTTATCTTCTTGATATTTCTGGCTCTTTAGTATAAGGAATATTGAAATGATGCCAATCATCAAAATTAAAAACCAAACTGCCCACCCTCATGTTATTTTTCCTCAGCCATCTCTCATTTGTTGATAGATGATATTTTTTCCATCACTGCTCCCAAGATCCTGGTGAGCCTACTTGAAGAAGATGGATCCATTTCATTTTTAGGATATGTAGTACAATTCACCTTTTATAACATTTCAGTGACCAAATACTTTATATTAGCTGTGATGACCTATGACTGGTTTGAGGCTTTTGTAACCCTCTACTTTACACAGTTGCCATGTCCCAGAAACTCTGTGCAATGCTAGTGGCTTTATCATATGCATGGAGAGTTCCCTGTTCCTTGATACTAATATGCTCTGCTTAAAATGATCTTTTTTGTGATTTTGACACAATCAATCACTTCTGTCTGTTTTCCTCATTACTCTCTCTCTCTCCTGTTCTGATATTTATCTCAACCAGTTGCTCTTTTTCATCTTTGGCACCTTTAATGAGGTGAGCACACTACTCATCATTTCACCTCTTACATGTTCAAAATTGTCAACATCCTGAAGATGCATTCAGCCAAGGGGTGCTGCAAAACCTTCTCCAACTGTGTCTCTCACGTGACTGCCATCACAATCACCAAATCCCCATCTTTTTCTCTGCTGTGTACCCAAATCCAAAATCTCCAGCTCAAAATGTCTCTGAAATTTACAATCGGAGATCCCCTTGTCTTGTGTTGTGACCTCTTGTCTACAATATGAGAAATATGTATGCCAACAACATAGTCAGAGAAAAGTTAACAGAAATTATTTTTCATCTGGAATGTATAGATCAGATCACTATTTTCTTCAATTATAGTATATCACCTCTTCTGAACATAACCATCACAATCACTCACTGCTAGAAGTTAATAGGTTTCTGGATCAGTTTTATTTCTACTTTTAAATTGATATAAGTGCTGAGAAAATTTTCACCAAATTAAAAGTAAAGACAGTGGTCACTAGAGATTCTGAGGTTCATGAAATTGCAATGACAGATACAGGCTATTATATATTTTCTCATAACCTACAAAATTGTATGGGACAGAATGTAAACTATAATGTAAACTACAGTCCATAGTTAGTAGGAATGCTTCAATATGGGTTCATCAGTTATAACAAATGTACCACACTAAGGAAGGATGTTGTTAATGTGGGAAAGTATGGGATGGAAAAGGAGTGGGGCATATAGGAATACCTTATATTTTTAATGTAACATTTATGTAATCTAAAATTTCTTTAAAATTAAAAATTTAAATTTAAATTTAAAATTAAAATTAAAATTTTTAAAAAATAAATGGGAATAGAAAATCTGCTGAATATTGAGTTGTCATAAAAATGTCAATCAACTCTTCAAATTCCATCCAAGTTATGTGCTAATTTTTCACACTGATTTTTCATAAAAAATTTAAGAATTCATTAAACTCAGCTAATTTGTCTTTCAGTTCTGTTGAGTGTCCAACATTTGGAAATTATCTTTCATAAAGATTTTTTATTTTAGTTAGTGCAAACATGGCCCAGCTTCTCCACTTTTTTCTGTATCCCTCACCTTTGCCAATGTGACTTTGTAGCTCTTCACATCAAATAGTAGGTGCCATATATCCATTCATTGCCATTAGATCGCTCTTGTGACTTGCTTTACCCACCAGAAGGTGACATTATGGAAGGGCCAAACATTTTAAAATGCCCACTAGGAAACATGGCATCTCACCACCCTTCTGTCCCTCTGCTTTTCATGCAGTCATGTGGGTTGTACAAACTAGAAAGCAGCATGTGGCCTCTTCTTACAAGTGACTTCTTGCATGAATCTGGGCAATTTATATCTGTCTCTTCCTCAGTTACCTCATTTATAAAGGGAACATGAGAAAACTACCTATTTCACTTATTCTTATAATGATGAAGAATAAGTATTTACAACAAAGAGCATATAGTAAGTGCTCAGTAATGTGAGTTATTTATTATTTTTATTATGTCAGTATGGTTACTATTATTCTAAGTAAATATAGTTTATTAATCCCACACCTTTTTGGTATTGGTGGAACTCTGGGATGACTTCAGACAATATGTCCTTCAGGAAGTTAATAGCTTTTGAATATGGAGCTACACTGTAAAGCATGTTTATACATTTATATATTTCTTATACATTTATATATTTCATAATGGCAATGTGATCCCTGGCTCACAGAGGAAATGCTCAGATGCAGCATATAATGCTTTGCAATTCATCATGAACTCTCGGAGAAATAACATTGTATTACAACACTATTTCTCCTCCCTTCCCACTTGGGTTTATTGCATAAACATCAATAATTGTTTCTGTCCCATAATAGATAGTTTTCTTGGTATCTAATTGCTATCAGAGATAAAAGATTGTTTCAGAGAGCTTAAGGAACTTGGACCCGAGGGATGCACAAGAATATATAAAGCCTATAACTTCCCTATAACATCTTCAGAAAGAGGAAAACAATGCTTTTCCCAAATGTTGGTGGTTAGAATAAACTTTGTTTATTTTGGTACCTAGGATTGAGCCCAGGACCTCCTACATGGGAAGCAGACACTCAATCACTGAACTACATCCACTCCCCAATAAGAGCTTTGTTTTTTGTTTTTTTTTTTTTTCCAATTTTGGTTATTTGAGAATGGATATGATTGATATTTGAAGGAGAGGCGGATGATTGTTTTCATTTTTCTCCTCAAAAGGGTAATTAAATATAGTCATATCTGAAAGAAGAATTGTAAAAGAAGAGATGGCTTAGAGATTTTTCTTATACATTTCAATTTTAGTTGTCTTTTAATTAAATAATGTATTAAGCAAAAAACATGTTTTTCAGCACTACATCATGGAAATATTTTTCTCTGAGATTTATGAAATTAGCTAGATAGGAAATGGAAAGAATTTAATCTGTAGAACCAAATATACTGTTAACACCTATTAGTATGAGAAGGTAAACAGTATAAACAACATGGAAAGCATGGATTATATTTTTAATTTGGAATTTTGCACTAACTTCACCTATGGAACCTTTTTTTTTTTTTTTTTTTTTTATAAAGATTTTATTTATTTATTCATTCATCCCCCCCTTGCTGCTTGTGCTCGCCGGGTCAGCCAACCACGCCGTGCAGGCGGGCCCGCCCTCACCAGGAGGCCCCGGGAACCGAACCCGGGGCCTCCCATATGGCAAACGGGAGCCCCACTGATTGAGCCACAGCCGCTTCCCACCTATGGAACCTTGAAAAGAGAGCATGGAGGTTCTCCTAACAGTCACCTTGGTGCTGAAGGTGTCGGTAAGAAACATTGAGGACTGTTCATGGAGAGATCAGGACATGTGACCATTATCTGAAGTGGAAAGTAGAAGCATCATTTTGGCCTTGTGTAACATACTCAGAAATGCTATTTGATGTCTGGGCTTCTCAAATTTTGTATTATGGTGACAAATCGGCTAGAATAGGGGAAATATAGTTTATTGTGTTGGATTCTAGTCCAGATTGTCTTCACCCATAATAATCCAACTGGTGTTTCTAGAGCTATGTATACCCTAACCATGAGATGGGAAGAGAGATGTCTTTGCTCTATTTATATTTTCTGTGATCTTGGACTTAAAGGTATCTAATTCTGATTAAAGAACTATGCTACTGTCCTTGCCATTTCACACCAAAAATACTTATATTTTGTAAGAATTCAGGCAAGTATATATATTCCACTTTTTAAAAATTTTTAGGAAAGTTACTTACGTTTGAAAGATAAAGATATTATAAAGGTTAAATACACAATGAAAGTTATCATATCTACCTGTGCAATTTGACTTACTATTTTTTAACTTGAAATTTTATTACAGTGATTTTTCAGGTCACTAAAATTTCTCCAATCCTATCATTTTAATAACTACTTAGTTTTCCATTATTTATATGTGCCATAGTTTTGACTATTTCCTTCTTATTTAACATTTAGGTTACTTTGCAGTTTTAATATAATAAATGATGTTTCAATTAATCAGTAGACATTTTTATTAATAATTCTTATTCACATTTTTATCAATTCTTGAAATAGATTGAAAACAGTAAAAATAATTTGTTAAAAATGTCTTTTAAAGGCTATATGATCATATTCACAAGAAGGTTCATATTTACAGTAAGATATCTAATATTATCAATTCCCTAAACCCTTGCCAACACAGAAGAGCATAATGTAAAAAATCACTATTCTAATGTTTAGGTAAAAATGCTAGTATAGAATATCAAAGCTCTTTTCTACAACTAAGGATATCAATACAAAATAAAACCTGAAAGATTAGAAGTCTTAAGTATTTATCCTATCATATCAATAGAAACTCAGAGAAATTTATTATATTGTCTAAATGTTATTTTTTAGTACCCTGGGTTTGGATAATTGAATAAAGGACTTATGTGGAAATAGATTTGTAACCACGGAGCAAGAAAACTAATTAAATAATACCTTAACTCCTAATGATTTAGTGTCAAATCCGTAAATTTTGGAAGATAAATTTAAAGAATCTTATAGGCTCTGTTTGGCACTAGTGTCTGCCTGCTACATATGTGGAACAGCATGTTCTGTGATATACATATGGTTAGCTCTTCAGATCCAGTCCTATAGATCAAATTAATTAACCATTTCTTCTGTGATTTACCCCCTCTCTTATCTCTTGCCTGCTGTGATGTGTCTATGAATGAACTGCTGTTGATCATTGTGGCCACTTTCAATGAGATAATCACCATCCTGATCATCCCCATTTGTTTATTCTATTGACCATCCTGAGGATGCACTCTGCAGAAGGAAGGCGCAAAGCCTTTTCAACCTGCACCTCCCACCTCGCAGCCATCGTTATCTTCCATGGAACAGTCCTCTCCCTTTTCTGTAAGCCTAATTCTGACTACAGTCTGGAAACTGATAAAGTGGCCACAGTATTCTATATTGTGGTGATTCCCACGTTGAACCCCCTGATCTACAGCCTGAGGAACAAAGATGTGAAAGCAGCTAAAATCTCCTATTCCCACTAAAACTATGTGTGTCTATGTAAACTCTTCTTATGCTAAAACTATTTTTTAATGTGCTTATATACTGTTACTAATCCTTCCCCTCAGATGCTTGGGAACAATAGTCTCACAGCCAGCACTGAATTTCATGGCCAATTCCTATCCTTACCCCACTTATAACTCTCATTCTCCTCATATCATCAGGTCCATAAACCTTCCTTGAGATAACTCAGTTTATCCAAGCAACCAAAATGCCATAAATGATCTTCTCCTGCTGTGAAAATACAATGCCCAGTACCTGCCACTGAACCAAAAATCATGGCAAAACAAACAAACACAAAACAACTGAATCCAGCAATGCCCCACAACAGCAGGGAGCAGTTCAATGAGTCATCACCCCAATTCCCACTTTCCTTTCCTATACCTTAACTATATAAAAAGAAATTGGGAATGTTAACCCCATTTGGCAAAATGACCCACCCATGACCCCAGCTGGCAGCCCAGCTGTTGCCAACAAGTTTCCTCTGCCCTGATACCAGATAGTCAAACCCCCACCCTCTGTCCCTGAAAGACAGAACATGCATTCCAACATGTACACCTATTCTCCCCAAGACCTCCTCCCAACAAAGTAAAAGTCAGTACTTTTCCTTTGTACTCACTAATACCGTGTCCCCATGCTATTTAAGGGCCAGCCAAAATCAGTCAGATAGGCTGTAGTTTCTGTTCATACACCCCTCCATGTGGGTGGGCTGAAGTCACACTTCAGACTGCTGCCATGCCAGTGATCTAATAAATTACTCTGCCGGAACTTTGATCTGACTCTGAACCCCATTGAGCTAAAGTCTAACACCCAGGCAGACCTCTTGGGCAGCTCCTTTGCCCTTCCTGTACCACCACACCCCTAACTACTGAAAATGGGTGTCCAGAGTTCAGCACATCCCTCCAAACTGGGAGGTCCAATTCCCCCCCACATGGAATACAAAGCACAGACCAAGCCACATCTAGGCCCCACCCAACCCTGGGTACTCCAGAGGGTCCAACTTGCAGGCCCATATAAAAGCAGCTGGTAGGGGTCACCCAACTAACCAGAAGGAGAGACTGTCAATGGGATATTTGCCCTCCTGCCATGGGGGTGAGGTGGACTTGGACAATGTCTTGGGGGAAGCCTGGGAGCCAGTGGGTCACAGACTCCCTCCCTTGGGCCTGTCTTTCTGGCTAGCATAGACTGGTTTTAGATTCCTGGGTGGTGGTGGGGGACACTCTAAAAACAGGTGGAGTCTTGGAGTGGAGTGGAGGGCCAGGGATGTCTGTGTTTCCCTTTGATTTCCTCTCCTCGAAATGAAGCTTACTATTCGTTCTAGAATCTGGTCATCGTGATGGGCACATTGCAAAACCAATCAGAATCCAGGGGTGAGCTTCCAAATATCCCTGGCATGTGACAGGTGGAAGGGAGGCAGTGTGGGGCCACGGTCATCCTCTTCAGAAATCCTAACCTAACCTTGAATGGACAGAAATTTTAAAGGGAATGTAAAAGCCACCAGCACCAGTAGTCAGCTGTCAAGTTCAGGAAGGAGTTAGTTTCTCCTCAAATCTGGCACAACACCTCTGCCACCTCTGGGAAGAGTTGCTTTGCCCTCCAAGAGTTCAAATTGAGCTCCTGTTGCTGTTTTTGAATCAGAAGCACAAAAAGCACCCCACGCTGACACTACCTGCAAAAAATCACTTTATCATTCACTATGAAAACTACCTGTGAACTTATCTTCATGGTTAGAGGCACACAACACAAGATCCAAACACAAGACCAGGGTTGAAGCACAGTCACGAGATTGATTCATTGAAGTCCTATCCTAGACACTGATCAAGATGCAGATTGGTCATAAGGGGCCGGGACTACGGTACCAGACATTTCATTGCAAAATCTGTCAAGTCCACTTTAATTCAGAAATTCAACTCAAGCAGCACATTTCTAGCCAACTGCAAAAGGATCGGGTTTCAGGGAAAGGATTGAAGCTGAAAGTATGCTCACAAGAGACATTCAATTGGTGCATCTGGGATATTTGCTTTCTTGAAAATGGGTCAGTCAGGGGAAAACAATCATTCTCTGGTTATTTTTCAAGGTTTGTCATTGGACTTAGAAACAAGATGGGATCTTTTCCTGGCATATATGAAAATTGGGGTCTTCCTCACACATCTGTAAAGAACTCTGGAATCCACTAAGACATACTCTAGTGTGGAAGCAACACAGAAGAGCGCAAGCCCTTACTGCTGGATCCCATCTTCTATTGTTGACAGGGATTGTGGACTGTTTCAGACCCAAGTATGTTTGTATCCAGTGGCTCCTACTAGATCTGTATCTCTCAGATGAATTCCATATTTGCGGTGACAGTGTGTCAGGAAACCAAATTGCTTTGCATTTTCTCCTTAAAAGAATAAAAGATACATTATTTTCTTCATTTCACATTTTACTTGGAGCTATTCCAAAGAAATGGAAACACATATCACACACTATGACCACCTCCTCATGCATTTTGTTTAACTCACCTTGTAGCTTCCTCACCAGGCAATGTTTCCAAGCAAAGTAGCTTCAAACAAGTAGAACTGGTTAGATGGTCCAGCTCAGCACCCATCAGGCATTCTGTGAGAAGAAAACAAACCCAAGCATTTTCATGTAACAGCCTTCTTCATTTTAATTCTCTTTTCATTTCACATAATGTCACATCATTTGGTGGGAACCTGATTTTAAATGTATGGAAGGTTTTTAAAAATTATTATTGAATCTTGTGTCTTTCTGTTCACTGAGTTTGTGGCAAGTTGTGTTCAGGTCATGACCCCAGTCCTCTTTTTTAAGCTGACAGCATCCACAAAGCAGGACTTTTTTTATTTCATGCAGAAGAAGTATCCTAAAACAAAATAGGTAGAGGGGAATTTTTGGCGCTTCTGTAAGTGCAAACTTGTAAATGTCTGGTGTGTGTGTGTTTTGTTTATTTGTTTGTTTTTAATGTGCAGTGTCAATAAAAGCGCAAATAGTAAAAATAAAAGAATTAATTTAAAAATACCCACAATTAGGGAAAGAGCCAAGATAGCAGAAGAGTCATCTCATGCTATGGGGCAGGTAGAATCACCCAGAGCTATCTAAAGCACTTGTTTGGGGGCCCAAGGTGATCAGAAGGGCATCCTGCAACATCCTTGAAAGTATGGAATGAGGAGGCTGCATATCTGCAGAGAAGATTCATGAGTAGAGCCTTCCATACTGTGTAAGTTGGTGCCCGTGGCACAAGCTGCCTCAGGAGCTATTCTGTCGTGGGAGTTGGAAGCTCCATTTCCCAAAAAATGAGGGATCAAGATACAGTGTGGCACCATCTCAGCTATTGATTAGTAAATTCAGCAGGCTAAAGTATAATCCTAGAAACAGCTAAACTTTAAACCTATTCAGGTCAGAAAGATGCCAGTAACCACCATTTTGGCTCCACCCCTGGAATGAGGGGAAGTGGTACTGATTGAAAATCACAGTGCTGTTAGGGCCTGCCTTCTTTCCACCCAGATCTGACTGCAGCTATAGCCTAAACCCCATCCCTACCTCCAACAGGGAGGTAGGGAAACTGCAAGCTAAACTGCAGAGTCCATTGCCCATCCTACTCTACCAGTGCAAGCCACCTCAGGAGCTATTCCATAGCTGGAATTAGAAGCTCCATTTTCCATAAATGGGGGAGGAAGAGATAGTTGTCTGCCGACCTCAGCTACTGATTAGTGGATTCAGCTGGCTAAAGTATAATCCTAGAAACAGCTAGGGTTTGAGCCTGTCCAAGTTGGGAAAAGTCAAGTAGCTGCCATTTTGACTCTGACCCCAGCATGAGGGGAAGCTTGGCTGAATGAAAATCCAATGAAGTTAGGGACTGCCTTCTTTCCACCAAGATCAGACTGCAGCCCTAGCCGAGGTTCCAGCCCTACCTCCAGCAGATAGGAAGCTGGTAGGACCTGCACTAGGCTCTCCAGGAACTGCAGGTTCTCTCTGCCAGCACAGACTGAATAGTCAGACATCTGGTTCTACATGGCTGTACTCCAATAGGATAGGAGAGGAGCTGGGTATCCTTGGGCTTACCAGGCAATGGCAGATGTTTTCAGTCCACATGCATTGGTTGGTTGAGTACCATTGATTTTATCTCCACCTCTGCTCCCCCATAGGAAAGGAGGGTGATGGTGTTCCCTCAGCTCCTCAGGGCAATGGTAGGTGCTTTTGGGTTGCATAAACCCAACCATTGGACACCTGTGGCTCCAGCCCCATCCCCAATAGGACAAGAGACAGACTGTGTTTTCCCAGCCTATCTGGGTAGCTGCATGTGCTTTTGGCCCACACAGCTCGGACTGGTGGGTACTTGTGGAGCCACCCTCACCCCCAATAGGAAAGGGGGGTACTGATTGCTCCACAGCCTTTCTGGGCAATGGAAGACACTTTTGGCCTGCATGGACTGTCCTATTGGATGCCTATGATCCATCCCCACCCCCATTAGGGTAAGAGGGGTCTGGTATCTCCATAGCCTTTCCAGACAATTGAAGGTACATTTGGCCTACAGGAATGAAGAGTTGGGTGCCAGTGGATCTAACCTCATGTCCTAATAGGATAGAAGGGGTTTGGTGTTTCCTCAGCCTCTCCAAGCAATGGCATGTATTCTCAGCCTAAAGGGAATGAACTGCTGAGCACTCATAGAACCAACCCTACCTCCCAATAGATAGAAGAGGGCTGGTGTTTCCTAAGCCTCTCTGATCATAGGTGGGTACTTTATATCTACAGGGACTGAACTGTTGGACATTATTGGTTCCATTCCTACCCCATAATGGGCAGAAGAGACAGTACTCCCTCTGCCTCTCAGGGCAACTGCAGTAGTATTCATCCCACACAGATTAGATTGTCAGCACTCCAGAGGGTCCATTCCCAACCCCAGCAGGAAGGAGGTCTGATACTATGTCAGTTTACCTGGGCAACTGAAGTCATTTTGGACACACACAGCATAGATTGAGGCCAACTGTAGCTCCGTCCCTACCCAAGACAGGGGAGGAAGGGGTGTGAAGCTTCATCAGTCTCTCCAGGTAGCTACAGACAGGCTTGTCCTGCCCAACTTGGATTATTATACACAGCTGCAGCTCTGCCCCTACCCCTGAGAGAAGAAAAGGTGGAAGAAACTTCATCAATTCTTGGGGCAATGTGGGCAGGTTCGGTATTCATAGCTTACAGCACCAACTACATCCTTGACTCCTACTACACAATGAGTAAGGGAGAAAAGACAAGAAGGCCCTAAACTAAAAGGAAAAACTGCACCCAGAATAAATACATCTAACAATCCAAATACAAAAACACCAACAAAAAATTACAATCCATGCCAAAAAAAAGGATGAAATGGCCCAGTTAAAGGAACAAGCTAAGCCTGCAGATGACATAAAGGAGTTGAGACAAAAATCATAGATGTTCAAACAAATCAATAAATTCAATGAAATGGCTAAAAAGATTAAGGATATTAAGAAGATACTGGGGGAGCACAAAGAAAAATTTTAAAGTATACATAGCAAAATAGCAGACCTTATGGGACTGAAAGGTGCAACAAATAAGTTAAAGACACACTGGAGGCATATAAAAGCAGATTTGAGGAAGCATAGGAAAGGATTGGTGAGATTCAAAACATGGCCTCTGAAAGCAAACTTACAAAAGAACAGATGAAGAAAACAATGGAAAAAATTGAACAGTCTCAGGGAACTAAATGGCAGCAAGAGATGTGCAAACATATATGTCATGGGTGTCCCAGAAGGAGAAGAGAAGGGAAAAGAGGCAGAAGAAATATGTGAAGAAATAATGGTGGAAAATTTCCCAACCCTATTGAAGAACATAGATATCCATGTCCAGCAAGCACAGTGTACTCCCATCTGAATAAATCTGAATACACCAACTCTGAGAAATATGATAATCAGAATGTCAAATGCCAAAGACAAAGAGAGAATTCTGAGAGAAGCAAGAGAAACACAATGAATAACATATAAGGGGTAGCCAATAAGATTAAGTGCTGATTTCTCATCAGAAACCATGGAGGCAAGAAGGCAGTGGTATGATATATTTAAGATATTGCAAGAGAAAAACTGCCAGGCAAGAATTTTATATCTGGTAAGAATAACTTTCAAAAATGAGGGTGAGATTAGAATATTCACAGATAAACAGAAAATAAGAGAGTTTATAATAAAAGGACTGGCTTTGCAGGAAATACTGAATGGAGTGTTACAGAATGAAAAGAAAAGACAGGAGAGAAAGGCTTGGAAGAGAGTCTAGAAATGATGTCTGTATCAGTAACAGTAACTAAATGTGTCAAAAAAGTGAGGAAAATAAAATGACAGATAAAACCCAGATCAAAATGGATAAAATAAGAACTGTTTTTACAGTAATAACATTGAATATTAATGGATTAAGTGCCCCAGTCAAAAGACACAGACTGGTGGAATGCATAAGAAACTATGAGCCATCTATATGCTGTCTGCAAGAAACTCACCTTAGACCCAAGGATACGAATTGATTGAAAGTTAAAGGTTGGAAAAAGATATTCCACACATACAGTAACCAAAAAAAAAAAAAAAAAAAAACTGGGGTAGCTATACTTATGTCAGATGATATAGACTTTAAAAGCAAAACTGTTAGAGTCAAGGAAAGACATTACATATTAATAAAAGAGATGAAATAACAAGTATAAATGTATATGCACCTAACCAGGATGCCCCAAGTTACATGAGGCAAATACTGGCAAAACTGAAGGGAGAAATAGACTTTCTCTACCATAATATTTGGAGACTTCAATACACCACTCTCAGCATTGGATAAAACATTTGGGCAGAGGATCAATAAAGAAACAGGAGCTTGAATATTATAATAAATGAATGAAACCTAATAGACGTACACAGAACATTGCACCCCAAAGTAGCAGCCCTCAATACTCACATTAAAAAAGAAGAAAGAGCTAAAATCAATTACCTAATTACACAGATGGAGGAACTAGAAAAAGAACAGCAAACTATTCCCAAAGCAAGTAGAAGGAATGAAATAACAAAGATCAGAACAGAAATAAATTAAATTGAGAGAGAGAAAAAAACAATATAGAGAATTAACAATATCAAAAGTTGGTCCTTCAAGAAGGTCAACAAAATTTTAAAAAACCTTAGCTAGACTGGATAAGATGCAAATAAATGAAAACAGAAACATTACTATTGACCCCACAAAAAAAAAAAGAGAAATCATAAGAGGATACAATGAACAACTTTATGCCAAACAACTAGACAATGTAGATTAAATGGAAAAATTCCTAGAAATGTACAAACATACACTGACCCTAGAAGAAATAGAAACCAATCGCAAGTAAGGAGATTGAAACAGTAATCAAAGAGCTCCCCAAAATGAAAAGCCCAGGACCAGACAGTTTCACAGGTGAGTTCTACCAAGCATTCAAAGATTTAATACCAATCTTACTCAAGCACTTCCAAAAAATTGAACAAGAAGGGACACTACCAAACTCATTTTATGAAGCCAGTATCACCCTAATTATAAAGCCAGATAAAGATATTATGGAAATAGAAAATTACAGACCCATTTCTTTAATGAATACAGATGCAAAAATCCTCAATAAAATATGTACTAAGCAAATCCAACCACATATTGGAAGAATTATTCATCATGATCAAGTAATTTTAATACCAGACATGCAAGGGTGGTTCAACCCAAGAAAATCAATCATCATGATACACCACATTAATAAATGAAAGGAGAAAAATTACATGATCTTATTGATTGATGCAGAAAAGACATTTGACAAAATTCAGCATCCTTTCTTGATTAAAAAAACTACAAAAAATATGAATGAAAGGAAACTTTCTCAACAGGATAAAGACCATATCTGAAAAACCCACAGCTAACATTGTACTCAATGGTGAAATACTGAAAACATTCCTGTTGAGATCAGGGACAAGAAAAGAATGTCCATTGCCACTACTGTTGTTCAATATGGTGTAGTGCCTAAGGCTCTAGCTAGAGCAACTGGGCAAGAAAAAGAAATAAAGGCATCCAAATCAGAAATGAAGAAGTAATACTTTCACTATTCACAGGTAATATGATCCTATATGGAGAAAGTCCTGGAAAATCTACAACAAAGCTGCTAGAGCTAATAAACAATTTCAGTAAAGTGTCAGGATACAAGACCAATACGTAAAAATCAGTAGAGTTTCTATACAATTGTAATGCAAAATTTGAGGAGGAATTCAGGAAAAAAATTCCATTTGCAATAGCAACTAAAAGAATAAAATATTTAGGAATAAACTTAACCAATGATGTAAAGCACCTGTATTCAGGAAACTATAATTCATTGTTAAAAGAAATAAGAAAAAGGCCTAAATAATTGGAAGATCATTTCATGCTCATGTATTGGAAGACTAAATATCATTATGATGTCAATTCTACCCAAATTGATATACAGATTCAATACAATCCCAATAAAAATTCCACCAGCATTATTTAAACAAATGGAAAACACATTATCAACTTTATACGGAAGGGTAAGTGGCCCCAAATAGCCAAAAACATCTTTTTTCTTTCTTTTCGACTTGCATTTTTTTAAAGATACATAGATTACATAAATGTTACACAAAAAATATAGGGTTTCCCATATGCCTCACCTCCCACACCTCCCACAACCTACCACATAAACATCCTCCATTAGTGTGGCACACTAATTGCAATTGATAAACACATCCTGGGGTTTTGCCATTAAGCATGGACCATAGTTCACATTTTAGACCACACACTCTCTCCCACACAGTTCTACATGCTATATGATGATATAAAATGGCCTATATGTGTCATTGCAATGTCACTCAGGACAATTCTCAAGTCTGAAAAAGCCCCTGTATTACAACTGCTTTACCTTTTCCCTGCTCCCAGAGCCTCCAGTGGCCACTGGCTCCACATCAATGTTGTAATTTCTTCCATTGATTGAATCACAATATCTCTATAGCAGAATACCAGTAAATCCATTCTAGTCCAAAATTCTTCTGCCCATCCTGAGAAGTCTGGGATGGTGATGTCCACTCCACCTCCAATTGAGAATGGATTATATCCCATGGGGAAGATGGATGGGATTACTCTGCCTGCAGTTGCAGACTTTCTCCATTCCCTGGGATAGCTGTTGTCCATCATCATCTCCCCACTAGGTGAGTCCAATGAGCTGTAGAGTAGGAGTTGCAGCTCCACTGAGGTAAGAGGCCCAGCTGGCACATGGACAGCCCAAAGTCTCTGGATGTACACCTACAAACTCTGGCACCAAGTATAAGTTTGAATAAAAGGGACAGATGAGCCATGTGCAGGGAAGACATAGTTGAGTCCAACTCTGTCAGTCTCAGGAGCAGAAACTCCAAAGTAGGGCCCACTGGCAAGGCACCAAACTCTGGAGCTATCCACTCTGACATAGGACCTAGCTGTCTCCAGAATCCTCAGGAGCTCCTTTATTTGGGGTGATATCCACTTTGGAATTCTATGAGCTCCTACTGAGATGTGAGCAAGCATTATCTCTTGGATGACCGCCCGACTCATTTTCAAGTCTCTTAGCCATATAAACTCATTTGTCTTTACCTTTTTCCCCTTCTATTCCAGGTCTTTTTCCAGTCGCATTGCCAGTTGGCCCTTGGTAGCCAGGGTGGCTACCCCTCGGTGCCAGGGTGGCTCATCCCCAGGAGTCATGTCCCACACCAGGAGGAAGGTAATGCATTCATATGCTGAGTTTGGCTTAGAGAGATGCCACATTTGACCAACAAGGAAGCTCTCAAGAGGCAACTGTTAGGCACCCCATAACAATAGGCTAAGTTTCAATTTCAAGAGCAAAGACCCATAAGGCTCGTCATCAATATCAAGGGCCCATCTGTGGATCATTCTCCTTTGCCAGTCACTTCCCCTGCACTTGGGGGACTGTTGCTGCTCCCTTAGAGAATGTGATAGAGCTCTCCAGGATGGGTATTCAGTATTCTCTCATTTATTGAGTGATTCTCCATCCACTGTGACAACACCCCTTGAACATTTAAACATTTTTATATACCTTATTTTCATGTCCAGGTGAACTTCATCCAGTGCATCCCCCCATCCCTGACACCTCACGCCAATTATCCTCCCCCTGCCCCCATTGTAACCCTTCTGTGGTCCAAAGCTTCTTCAAAGATGAAGCCAATACAATAGCTGCATATGATTAATAGGAAAATGAAATAATAATAAGTTCAAATGTAAGATATAAAATACATAATTAAAAAAAAAACTAAAAATAAAATAAAATGAAAAGATTGGGATATTAAAAAATGAAAAATATATAAAATTTTTTTTTTTTTACCTTTTGCCTTTCATCACTGCAATATCTGGTGTCCAGTCTGTACTGTGGCACCTTCCCCTCTCATTCCCTAGTGTCTCACTATTTTTCATTTTCTTTCAAAAGAAGTTCTAGGCCACAGCAAAGTCACACACACAATACAGGAGACTCTCATATACCCAACACCCTCTCCCTTTCCTCCCTCCATATTAATACCTGTTTATATGTGGATCGTACCATTGTTATAACTAAAACATAACTACTAAACATTGTCAATGGTTTACACTATGGTTTACATTTTAGACCAAACACTTTTATAAATTTTGATGTTATTTACCATGCCCTGTTTCCATCACTGTATGGTAATGAAGAACATTTCCACTGACCACTAAATACCTCCTGGTTGATCCATTCTATTCCTCCCACCCCATTCCCCCAGGGCACATGATTACCCTCTGGCTTGACTCATGGAATGACAAGATTCATAGTTACATGCAACATATTATGACAGAATGAACACTCACATACTCCCTAAAAGCCTGCACCAGGTGTGCCCTGTCCCAAATATCCCCCTAACCAATACCCTAAACCAGTGACACTTACTTGTCACATTGCCATAACAGCATTCCCACCTCTGTACTTTCAACCTCATACCCTCAAGCCCTCAGTGTTCACCTCTTCCCTCTCCCCAGTATTCTGAACCTTCTAACCCATCCTTCCCAATCTACCCACCTGTCAACCCTGGACCACCCAACCCAATAATATCACTTCCCTCCTGTCCTATCCCTTCAATATGCAATTATACTCTATCACTTCACCATAGATTACATTTGTATGGGTGATGGCTCACAATCTTCTCTTCTCTTTCTATTTTTTGTAAACCTATCTTACAGACAATAGTCTCTGAGACTGCTAAATTTTCTTAATAAGAAAAGTGAAGTTGGATGATGCTTCCTTCCAGACTTTAATTCATATTACCTAGCTACAGTGGTAAAAACAGCGTGATATTGGCATAAAGATAGACACATAGATCAATGGGACCAGAATGATGGTTCAGAAACAGAGCCTCACATCTATTACCAAGCAAGTTTTGACAAGCCTGTCAAACCCACTAAGCTGGGACAGAACAGCCTATTCAATAAATGGTGCTGGGAAAACTGGATATCCAAAGCCAAAAGAAAGAAAGAAGACCCTTATCTCACACCTTATACAAAAATTAACTCAAAATATATCAAAAGCCTAAATGTAAAAGCAAGTGCCATAAAGCTCCTAGAAGAAAATGTAGGGAAACATCTTCAAGACCTGATGGTAGGTGGCAGATTCTTAAACCTTACACTGAAAGGACAATCAATAAAAGATTACATGCATAAATGGGATCTTCTCAAACTTAAACACTTCTGTGATTCAAAGTACATCATCAAGAAGGTGAAAAGGCAGCCCACTCAAATGGAGAAAATATTTGGAAACCACATATTCAATAAGGGTTTGATTTCCATTCTATATAAATAGACCATACAACCCAACAATAAAAGAGCAAGCAATCCAATTTAAAAAATGGGCAAAAGATTTAGATATTTCTCCAAAGTGGAAACACAAATGGCCAAAAAGCACATGAAAAATATTTTCCATATCACTGGCTATTAGGAGAATGCAAATCAAAACAACAGTGAGATATCATATAACACCCCACAGAATTGCCATTAAAACAACAGACAACAATAAGTGCTGGAGAGGATGTGGAGAAATAGGAAACCTCCTTCACTGTTGCTGGGATTGTAAAATGGTACATCCTCTGATGTAGATAGTTTGCCAGTTCATCTGGAAGCTAAATATAGAAGTTCCATATGATCCAGCAATTTATCTACTAGGAATACATCCAGAAGAACTAAAAACTATGTCATGAACTAACATCTGCACACAGATATTCCTGGCAGTGTAATTCAAAATAATCATAAGATGGAAAGAACAAAAGTGTCCATCAACCAATGAATGGATTAAAAAAAGGTGATATATGCATACAATGGAACACTATGCTGCAGTAAGAAGAAATGAAATTGGGACACATATGATAACATGGAAGAATCTTGAAGACATTATACTAAGTGAAGTAAGTCAGACACAAAAGGACAAATATTTCATGGTTTTATTAATATGAACTAAATATGAAAAATAAACACATGGAGTTAAAACCTAGAGTGTAGGTTGTTAGGAGATACAAGAAGGATTGAGGAAAATTACTAATGCTTAATGTTTGTAAAAGTTTTAATTAACAATTGAAAAATTGTGGAAATGGATAGAGTTGATGGTAATGCATTTTAGCGAGTAGCAGCTGGTTTATAAATGGGATTGTGGCTGAAAAGTGTAGTCTGGGGAGGTAAATGTCAATTGACAGAAAGCTAAAGAATTATCTAGGGACTGAATAACACAGTGAACCCAGAGATGGATGAGAACTGTGGTTGAGGGTACAAATGCAAGAGTGTCCTTCTGTGAGCTAGAGCAGATGTACGTCACTGTTGGAGGGTGGTGGGAATGTGTAGAAGCATGAGAATACTACAATTGGCCTGACCTATAGACTGTGGCTAACAGCAATACTATACTATCCTTGCATCAATGCCAAATATGTATTGTGTTGATAATGGAGGTGTATGGAAAAAGTGTGTCAAACGTATGGTATGGACCATGGTTGGTGGTAATAGGCTGATGATATTATCCCATAATCTGTAATAAATGTTCCACCACAGTGTGATGTGTTGGTGAAGGAGCTTTGTATGGGAATGTTACACATGTACATGACTGATTTGTAACTTCACAACCTCTGTAATAAAAATATATTTTTTAAAAAATAGGGTGGGTTGCTGGAAAAATAAGCTAAATGTAAGATAAGGACTATAGTTAGTAGTAATAGTTTGATGATGCTTTTACATAATTTGTAACAAATGTTTCACAACAATGCAAAGTGTTGGTGGAGGGGAGAGCTATGAAACACCTGTATGATGTTATGTACATTTATTTTGTAAGTTCACAATCCTTATTATACACTTATTGTTTATGCATGCCCATGTGTGAATAATATATTTCAATAAAAATGTATTTTTAAAAAGCCTATGAAGACCTTCATTGAATGGACCAAACTTATCTCTTCAGAGGTTATTAAAGCATTTTATTGGTCTTCCTACAGGACTGCATCCCTGTTGGGTTAGGATTGTTTGCTGCCCTGACCCAGCTCTCCTACATGCTTCAGTAATGCATGATCCCTCCTTGCCACAGCTGTGTTGTGATGCTATGTGTGCTGTGTTCTGCACACCCTCTACACTGTCCACACAATCAACTCAGCCCTGTATCCCATATGCCCCTCATCACTAAAAGGGGCATTATCAGTACATTCTCAACTGTAAGGTTTAAATATTAACCATAATTTGTTTTATTTATTTATTTTTTTTTTAATTGTGGGTAAAAATCAAATTTTTCAAAATACATACCAATATTTGTAAAATGATATATAAATATATATGCATATATGTGCATTTCCTTACATAGATGTTAATTTTTAATATATATATATTTTTATTTAAAGGTACTTAATTACCTAGATATTACACAGAAATTACAGGGATTCACATATTCCCCACCTCCCACACCTCCCACACCTCCCACAACATCCCACACAAACATCCTTCATCAATGTGGCACATCACCCGAAATGGATATACACATCCTGGGGCCTTGCCACCAAGCATAGACCACAGTTCACATCATAGACCACACTCTCTCCCACACAGTTCTGCATGGTTTATGCTGATGTAAAATGGTATACATCTGTCGCTGCAATGCCACTCAGGACAACCCCCAAGTCCCAAAAAAGCCCCTGTTTTTCAACTGCCCTTCCCCTCCCTGCCCCAGAAGTGTCCAGTGGCCACTGGCTCCACCTCACTGTTATAATTTCTTCCATTACTTGAATCACAATATGTCTACAACAGAATAACATTAAGTCCACTCTAGTCCATAGCTCTTTCCACAATTCTGAGGGGACTGGGATGGTGACTTCCACTCCACCTCCAAGTGAGAGAGGGCTTATAACCCATGGATATGGTGGGTGGGATTATCCTGCCTGCAGCTGAAGGCCCTCTCCATTCCCTGGGATGGCCGTTGCCCATCGTCGTCTCCTTACCATGTGGCTTGGATGAGTCCATTGAGCTGTAGTGTAGGAGTAGCAGCTCCACTGAGATTCCAGGCACAGCTGGCACATAGGTAGGCCAGAGGCTCCAGTCTCTGGAAGTACACCTAAAAACTCGAGCATCACATATAAGTTTGAATAGAAGGGACTGTTGGACCATGTGCAGGGAGGACTTATTTGAGTCCAACTCTGTCACTCTCAGGAGCAGAGATTCCAAAGTAGAGCCCAGTAATAAGGCATCAATCTCTGGGGTTATACCCCCTTATATAGGACCTGGGTGTCTCCAGAGCCCTCAGGAGCCTCTGTGTGGGATGATATCCACTTTGGTGGTCTATGAGATCCCACTGAGGTGTGCGAAAGCATTACATCTGGGATGACGTCCCGACTTTCTTTGAAGTCTCTTAGCCACATGAACACATTTCTCTTTACCTTTTTCCTCTTTTATTCAAGGTCTTTTTCCAATTGTGTTGCCAGTGGGCACTTATTATTAATTCCTCGTTGCAAGGGAGGCTCATCCCCAGGAGTCATGTCCCATGGTGGGGGGAAAGTAATGCATTTATATGCTGAGTTTGGCTTAGAGAGAGGCCACATTTGAGCAACAAGGAGGCTCTCAGGTGGCAACCCTTAGGCACCCCATAACAGTAGGCTAAGTTTCAATTACAAGAGCAAAGACTCATAAGGCTAGTCATCAAAAACAAGAACCCATTAGTGGGCCATCCTCTTTTGCCAGACACTGCCCCTGCACTCGGGGGACTGTTGCTGCTCCCTTGGATAATGTGGCAGAGCTCTCCCAGCTGGGAATTCAGTTTCCCTCATTTATTGAGTGATTGTCTACCCACCATGACCATGCCCCATCCCTTGATGATTTGAACAATTTTATATATCTTTCATGTATATTCAGATGAACTTACTCCCATGAATCACCCATCCCAGACACACCCACTAATGCTCCTTTGCAGCCCCCATTGTAGCCCTTCTGTGATCTAAACTTTCCTTGAACATGAAGCCCATATAATAACCAAATAAAATTAATAGGGAAAAGAAATAATAATGATAAGCTTAAATGCAAGAGATAAGTACAAGGAAACTCAGAAGAGAAAAAAAAAACTAAACTAAAAATAAAATATAATTAGCAGATTGGGATATTCAAAAAAATGGGAAAAAAATTCCTTTTTTAAAAAAAGTATTCTTTTTTCCCTTTATCACTGTATTATTGGATGTCCAGTGTACCATGACACCTTCCCCCTCTCATTCCCCAGTGTCTTCCAAATTTTCATTTAATTTTCAAAGAAGTTTTAGGTCACAGCAAAGTGACACAAGGAATACTAGAGACTCCCACATACCCAACCTCCCTCCCCCTTCCCCACCCCATATTAAAACCTTTTTTTTTAAATGGATGTTAGCATTGTTATAACTGTTATACAGATAGTAAAATATAGCAACTAAACACTGTCAATGGTTTACAGTGTAGTTTACAATTTAGATGGTATAGTTTAATATTTTTTGATGATATTTACCATGTCATGTGTCCATTACTGTAAGGTAATGAAAAACCTTTCCCATGACCACTAAATACCCCTTTTAATCTTAACAGTTCCTTCCTCCCCATCCCCTTGGGGCATATGACACTCCCCTGTCTTGACTCATGGCATGACAAGAATCATAGTACATGCCCTGGGTATTACAACCTGCCCTTCCTAATCTACCCACCTGTCAACCCTGCACCCGCAAACCCAATAATATCACTACCCATCTGTCCTATCCTTCAATATGCAACTATACTCTATCCCTTTACCATAGATTATATCCATATGGGTGAGGGCTCAAAGCCTACTCTTCACTTACTCTCCCTTCTTAACCTATCTTTCAGACAATGGTTCTCAGAGACTGCTCACTTTCCTCAGTTCAAATCAGTGAGGTCATATATTGTTCATCCTTCAATGCCTGGCTTGCTTCACTCAACATAAGGTCTTCAAGATTCATCCATGTTATTCCGTGTGTTAGCACTTTATTCCTTCTTACAGCTGAGTAATATTCCATTGTATGTATGTACCACATTTTGTTTATCCATTCATCTGCTGATGGGCCTGGGGCTGATTCCAACTTTTGGCAATGGTGAACAATGCCACTATGAACATTGGTGTGCATATATCTGTTCGTGTCTTTTCTTTCAGTTCTTCTGGGTATATACCCAGCAGTGTAATTGCTGGATCATACAGAAGATCTATTGTTAGTTTTCTGAGGAACCGCCAAACTGTCCACCACAGTGGCTGGACCTTTCCACAATCCCACCAGCAGTGGATGAGGGTTCCTATTCCTCCACATCCTCTCCAACACTTAGAGTCTGCAGTTTTTTTTTAATAGCTGCCATTCTGATGGGTGTAAGATAGTATCGCATGGTAGTTTTGATTTGCATTTCCCTGATAGCAAGTGATGTTGAGCATTTTTTCATGTGCTTTTTAGCCATTTGTGTTTCTTCCTTGGGGAAGTGTATTTTCAGTTCACTTGCCCATTTTTTAAATGGGTTGTTTGTCTTTTTTATTTTCAAGGTGTAGGATTTCTTTATATATGCAGGATATTAGGCTCCTATCAGATATATGTTTGCCAAATATTTTCTCCCATCGGGTAGGCTGTCTTTTTTATTTTCTTAATAACATCCTTTGAGGTGCAGAAGTTTATAATTTTGAGGAGATCCCATTTATCTGTTTTTTTTCTCTTCCTGCTCGTGCTTTGGCTGTGAAGTTCATGAAACCATTTCCTATTACAAGGTCCTGTAGATGCTTCCCTACATTATCTTCCAAGGTCTTTATGGTTTTGGCTCTTATATTTAGATCTTTGATCCATCTTGAGTTGATTTTTGTATAAGGTGTGAGATGGTATTCTTCTCTCATTCTTTTGGATATGTATATCCAGTTCTCCAATCAACACTTGTTAAAAAGGCCATTCTCTCGAAACTAAGTGGGCTTGGTAGCCTTGTCAAATATCAGATGACTGTATTTGCGAGGATCTATATCAGAACTTTCAATTCGATTCTATTGGTCAGTAGGTATATCCTTGTGCCAATACCATGCAGTTTTGATCACTGTAGCTTTGTAGTATGTTTTAAAGTCCGGTAATGTGATACCTCCAACTTCATTTTCTTTTTCAATATATCTTTGGCAATTCGGGGCCTCTTACCTTTCCACATAAATTTTGTAGTTAGTTTTTCCAGTTCCTTAAAAAATATAGTTTTGATTTTTCATTGGGATTGCATTAAATCTGTAGATTAGTTTGGGTTGGATACACATCTTGATGATGTTTAGTCATGAACAGGGAATATTTTCCCATTTATTTAAGTCTTCTTTGATTTCCTTTTACAGTGTTGTGTAATTTTCTATATATAATTCCTTTACATCTTTAGTTAAATTTATTTCTAGGTATTTGATTCTTTTAGTTACTATTGTAAATGGCATTTTTTGTCTTAATTTCCTCCTCCGATTGCTCATTATTGGTGTACAGAAATGCTACTGATTTTTGAGCATTGATCTTATAGCCTGCAACATTACTGAACTCCTTTATAAATTCTTGGAGCTTTGTTGTAGATTTCTCTGGGCTTTCTATGTGTAGGATAATGTCATCTGCAAATAATGAAAGTTTTATTTCTTTTCCAATCTGGATGTCTTTTATATTGTTTTCTTGCTTCAGTGCTCGAGCAAGTACTTCTAAGAGAATCTTAAATAGGAGTGGTGATAGTGGTCATCCTTGTCTTGTTCCCAGTGTCAGAGGGAAGGCTTTTAGGATTTCACCATTGAAGATGATGTTAGCTTTGGGTTTTTCATATATACCCTTTATCATATTCTGAAAGTTTCCTTCTATTCCAATCTTTTACCGTGTTTTTATCAGGAAAGAGTGCTGTATTTTGTCGAATGCTTTTTCTGCATCTCTAGAGATGATCATGTGATTTTTTTCTTTCAGTCTGTTTATGTGGTGTATTACATTGATTGATTTTCTTATATTGAACCATCCTTGCATACCCAGGATGAAACCCACTTTATCATGGTGTATAATCCTTTTGATATGTTGTTGAATGCGATTAGCAATTATTTTCTTGAGGATTTTAGCATCTAGGTTCATTAGAGAAATTGGTCTGTAGTTTTCCTTTCTAGTGGTATCTTTGTTTGGTTTCAGTATTAGGGTAATGTTGGCATCATAGAATGAGTTAGGCAATATTCCTTCTACTTCTATTTTTTGGAAGAGCTTAAGTAGAATTGGTGTTAGCTCTTTCTGGAATATTTGGTAGAATTCAGCTGTGAAGCCATCTGGTCCTGGGCTCTTCTTAGTTGGGAGGTTTTTGATGACTGATTCTATCTCTTTACCTGCAATTATAATTAGGGGGTATGTCCTCAGGATTGGATGGCTAATTACCTCACATTGTTTACACTAAGCTCAGTTTTCATTATGAAGTTAATTCATCTTTTGGAATCCCTTGAAATACCTCCAGAAAGCTATTTACTTACTTCCTGTGCACTCACACCCTCAGATCCATTCTCTGGAGAGGACTTTTTCAATGTGTGGATCACCACCATAATTTTTGTATTCCATTATTATCTTGCACTTGTCCTGTCACAGGAATTCATAGATACATACTGAAACTACCAAAATATATTGTGATGATATGGTAATATTTATTGTGTGTATAATTACTGATGTGAAAAAAGTGAATAAAAGTAAAACATAAAAAATAACTTAAAACTAGAAACTCTGTACAGATGGTGTAGGATATTAAAAGCTATCAGGTGTTACTATGATGTTAGGTTCTTTTTTATATACTATTGCTGTCTATATTGTCTACCTAGGATTAAACAGCCATCCATTTATCATCATTCCTAAATTTACACTATGAGAAAAAATACCTGAAAAATTATCTTAAATCACTTCAACTCCCACCTACTTCTGCTTTAATTATTTTGTTTTCTTTATTTTTATTCCAAGATTCATTTGTTTGATGAAACCTTAAGAGTGGAGTGGAAGTTTATTCTTCATTCAATGAAATTAACTGCTTTCCCAGCAAAGATGTTTGTCCTATGACTCCACCAATTCGTTCTCACCGGAACAAAGTAATCAGAGTTACTTCTTAAATGTATGTTTGTGATTCAATCAGAAATTTTAGGACCTCTGTTTCTAATCCATTATGCATTTTGCTATTGATAGCAAAATGTGGTTTAAATATATACTCAAATTTACTCTTAAAACAGCAAAAACAAATTTTCAGAGACACCAAGCTGACTATAGTGTAGAGAAGATGTTGTATCATAAAGAAATTCACCTTCTTGAAGCCACAGCATTATAAAATTTACTTTATTGGCTATGATCCTGAAAGATGACTTTTCTGGAATAAAGGGAAAAAAACCTACTTCAAAAAATTTTCTATATATCCATCTCCTATAATAATTAAATGTTTGCACTGCAATTTTAAAGGCTTTTACTGTTCAAATAATGGTTTCAAATATGTACATTTTCAACCAAGTTGGTCCCCCAGAGAGATGGTTTAATTTTTCTTTCAAATTAACAAAAAATAATCTTTACATTGTTGTAACCCAGGAGATCGACCACACTCAGACTTTAACCACTTTTATGAAGTTTATTGAGCTAACCCCGCGGGTGTCTGCAGCACATCTCATGCAAGAGAGAACTGCAGCCCTGAGGTTCTAAAATGGCTCCCTTTTATAGGGGGCTGCTGATGCAGTTTGCAAGCAAGCAGGATGTACAGAAGCGGATCTCGGTGGTTAGCTAGCGTTTGCACAGTCTCCTTGGTATGCACGTCCTGATAGCCTGGGGCATAGTTGCATGGTTGAGATGTTCTTGCAAGGTTGTTCAAGGGAGGGGAGATTGTGTGCTTTTCAGATAAGACACTTAGGGGACAGTGGAAAATTTCCTTCTCTACGTTACTATGGTTGCCATGAAGGCCTATGAATAGGCTAATTTAGGGTTCAACAATATGGGTAGGGAAAAGTTGAGCACAGGAGCAAGGATGAATTCACTTATGCCTTAAAAAATAGCTAATTGTTCATACAACATATAAGCAAAAACTAGACTTCAAAGTAATTCCACACTTTGTTTCCCTAAAAGTAGCATCTAAATGGTGAAACTAGCAGTCTCCCAAGATTTTTTTCTATTTAAAATAACATGAAATAAGGGTTTATTTAATTTTCAAGTTAATAACATTTTCTTGTTCATATCTCAATTAACTTTCCAACAACCTTGAATTCATAAATGATCCCCTTTGGATCATTTGACAATGTCATCATTTAATATTTATTATAGTGAATATTTGAATAAAATCTAGCTCTAACACTGCACTGATCATGTTATTTGCTTAAAGCCATGTATTGTATCGTAAGTACACAAAATTGTATCCCCAGGGCATAATATCATACCTGGAATAAGTTATTCTGAAAATATATTTTGAATCAATGCTGAGTCACAAAATGAGAAATACTTAGTAGCAATTGTTAACACATATGTGCAGCTTTGTAATTACTGGACAATTTATAAATATACTAAGTCACTTAGCCTCATAACAACTCTAAGAGGTCATTCCATTATTACCTATAATCACATTTGAGGAAACAGATGCACATCAACTCTAAGGACTCTGCTAAAGTTCACATATCTCTTAAGAGTGATACCAGGTTTCAGAACAAAACCTGACCTGTTTTTAAGAACATTATTATATAGAATCAAGCAACAGACTTTTCTTTATACTTTGCTGAAAACATTAACAGGACTTCAGAAAATGTCATATGAAGTAGTAAAGGGTGTAATACTGTCTATGGTGGGAATATCTGTGGAAAAGTAATCTGTGTAAGAAGTAGAATATTAGAAAATAAGTTTCCACTGCTCTTGGAAAATCATTAAAAATATTTATACATGTAGATTTTTGCAGGTTTTGAGCCTAAGTAATCAATATAGAAGACATTAAAAGATAGAGTAAAAATAACAATATTATTATCTTCCCAGCCACCATGAATTCATAAATGTCCCTGTGCCTATGTAATAATAATAATTGTTATTATTAGAAGAAGTAGAAGATGTAAGAGGAGGGAGAGGAAAATAAGTTTGTAAAAGTAAATGGATGTGAAGTTTCTACTTTGATTCTGAAGTTCCATTATATTTTCAAGGAACAATATGAGACACCCTGATAGATATTGTACTGGAAAGTGTGGAATTATCCAGATAGTAGGTACATGAACCCACAGCAGTAAATGAGATTTAAAAAGAAATATAGAACTCCCACTACTAATTAGGATGTAGAAATCTGCAAAGAATATTTTATCAAGCCTGACAATTTTTAAAAGCCAATAATCTTAATTACCATACCTCTTCACAAACCCACCAGAAAGATGAGGCTGGAAACAGCTAATAAATCAAATATCAAAGACAGATAAGCCCGACAAGGAGAGATGGGACAAATGAACTACATCACCTTTGGTGGAGGTGAGGAAAAGATGTAGCCAATCTACAAGCAGTGAGAGTGAATATATAAAATGTTAACAAATTGTTATAGCCAAGTGCGGGTTATAGTGTCAACGGGGAAAACAATGAGCTCCGGAACCAAGGGCTTTGCATTCACTCTCAATATCTCTCTTCAGTTCTGTACCAAGTGCTCATGAGAAAGACTGGGACAAGCAACAGAGAACTTCAGATAAGGTCCACTGTGTAAACCACAAAATATCAAATTATTCCTCTTCCTTTCTTGCTAAGTGAGGAACTGCTATTACTTTATCAATTATAGTTTTATTCTTATTTTAGTCTGTCTAATGAGAGAAAAACTATATTGAGATTCTCAGTTATGGAATAGTAGCTGCTTTCTGATACTATCCAATTGAAGAGCAAACCTTGGCTTCCTTATACTCTTTCCCTAAATGCCCAACTAGAGCCTACATCCTATAATAGGTTCTTTCTAAAATTCTCTTACTTAAAAACTGCACATTTTCCCATGACATGTATTTTTCCTCACTGCAATGGGAAATAAATCCACACTGTTAAAGCACAGAGGTTTCTGGTGGTCTATGAATAAAGAACATTGACAATTACTAGACCAAAACATCTAACGAGAAGGATAGACAACACCCACAGTTCCATGTGGAATTGCATTACAGGGATGGAATCTATAAGATAGAATCCAATGAAATATTGGAAATAGGCCTTTTACAAAGCACAACACATACTATATAAGTAACAAAAAAATATTACATCAGCAGGATCATCAATAAAGAAGAGGAATGAATCAGTGAACACAACAGTAAGCTGATAAGAATTAACCAAATAGGAAAATCATTAAAGAAAAATGTATGTAGAAAAAAGTATCTGAGAGTTGTGGTACAATATTAAACAGTTTATTACTCATAAAGTTAGAGTACTACAACCAGAACAGAGGTAATGCATAAGAAAAAAAAAATATTTAAGGTGAAAACGACCTAAACTTTTGAGAAAATCGGGAAAGACATTAAACCTAATGTGCATGTATTTTAAAGGAATCCATGAAGGTTAAATTCAAATAACAAATCAAATTTACAAATAAAACTCCCTAGACACTTTGGTCTTACCACAGAACATAAAAAAAGATAAGCAGAAAATTATGAAGGCAGTCAGAGAATAGTTCATACCACATATAAGAGAAAATCATGCGAATTACATCAAATGTCATCAAAACTGATCTCACCCAAAATAAAATGGAAATATAAGTTTAAAATACTGAAAGTCAATAGCTGCTTTTGCAATATTCAATACCCAATGAAACAGACTTCAAATATAAAAAAAAGTAATTTTTTTCAGGAAAATAAGCACACACACAAATAGGAATAATTTATAGCAAACAAACTTGTACATCAAAATTTACCGGTGAGAATTATATAATAACAGAAGGAAACTTGGGTTTACTCAAAGAAAAAATAATGTAAAAATGTAAAATTGAAGGTAAATATATCAAAATTAGATTTTTAAAAATTTAATTGCTTTAAAATAATTGACTAAATTTAGACTTCGTTGATGCATTGCAGGGCTTGAGACACATATAAAAATAACATTTTTGATAAAAATAGTGAAAATATTGGGAAAGATAAACTGGATCTTTACTACTTGAAAACAAGTATACCTAGAGCAATCACTGTATAAAGAAAACATAAAATTGTCAAATAAGGAATGAAAGAATAGATAACACTGTAGTTATCCACAAATATTAAAAGGAAAGTAATAAAAGGTTATCATCCTTTTGTGTCAAATTTAACAATTTAGATGAAATGGAAAATTCCTTTATTATGATCACACCAGAAAAATGTATAACCCGAACAATGCTATATCTATTCATGAAATCAAATTAAAAAAAAAAAAAAAAACAACATTCCACCTGACAAAAATGAAGGATTTCATTTCACAATATGCAAATATCAATTTTCCTTCATACTGAAATATGGACAGGGTAATAAGTGAAACCCTTTAACCATGAAGAAAAGAAAAAGCTTCTTGGAAGATAGTAGAGCAACAAAATAAAAAAAACCTGGGTTCCAAGATTACTTCATGGAAAAGAACCACCCACAAACCCTAGTCATGGAAAGTCCACACTGTTACATCCAAGTTTGATACTTTTCTCTTTGTTTAGACAAGAGCTTGTGAATATCTTTCCAGCACAAGGACAACCTGTACCTGACTAAAGTAGTTCTCTCCACAGCTCAATTACATGACGTTAAATCTTTCCGTCCTTTACAGCGTTCTTTCTTTCTGTAAATACTTGTATATTTGATAAAATTTAGGTGGTATTGCCAAAGTCACACTGTTTTTTCTAGGCAGCTCTGGAATATATACCTATCAGGGACCCCTGCCAGCAACATATACCTATCAATGACCTCTGTTATTTTTGTTTTGTTTTAAAATAAAGCAATTATTCTATTTTTCTCTAATAAGAGTAATATTTTTGTAGAAAAACAGTCATATTTTAGAATGGTGATGAAGCATGTGAACTCTGAAGTCAGACTGTGTGAGTTCCAATGTGAGCTTGGTCTTTCACCTGTTGACTGACTATGAACAAGTTCTGTAATTTCTCTGTGTCCCAGTTTCATCATCTATAAAATTTTTCCTTTCAAATACATTTTTGAGATGCTGTTCTAGGTGCTGGGGATCCCAAATTGATCAAATTAATTAAAAACCTGTGCTCGCTGAACTTTCGTTGTGGAAGAAAACAGAGAAGAAACAAAGTCAGAAGCAAAACATAGAGAATGCTAGTGGGATAACTGCTATGGAAAACAAATGTGACACTGATGGTGATGGGGGCAGGTGAAATTTTAAATAAGGTGGCAAGGGATGATCTTATGAGGAAGAGAATGAGAAAAGATCCATGCAGTTATCTGGACGTAAGGAAATTCAGGCAGCATCAGAACTAATGTGTACAGGGAAATGTTAGGAGGACAGTGTGGCCACTCCAAAGGGAACATGAAAGACAATAAAAAGGGGAAGTTCATAAAATTAAGGAGGAGGGGCAAGATCATTTGGGATATGGATGCTTTTGTAAACATTGTAAATTTTACTAGTGGTGTGATGGGAAATCTTACAGGTTTTTTTCTTTGACATGAGTCAAAACAGACATGAGTCAACTTACTGTTTTATTAACATTACTTAAGTTCCTACATTAAGATTAAGCTCAAGGGGGAAAAGGCAGAAAAGAGGGAAACAATCTAGACTACCTGATCAAAAATTTAAAGAGTAAAATGATGATTCTTCAGCGAGGATAATGGCAGAGGAGATGTGGAGAAATTTTCATGCTCTCAAAATATATTCTGTACATAAAGTCAATACGATACACTGATGGACCAGATGTAAGGTGTGTGACATAGTGAAAACACCAGGATGACTAATAAGTATTTCCCTGCACAAGTAGGAGAATTACTTTCTATTAATTGAGATTAATTCTACATATTGCAAGTACCTATCTGAGAGTTACCTTGTGAAGATAAACTAGGTTAATTATAGACCATAAACCTTCTGAGTATTGTCCTGCACTCAGTAGGTGCTCAGAAAATATAATTTATTTTTACCATCATTATATAAAATCAATCATTTTGCAAAAATACTATTGTTCACATTTTCTCATGCCTATTCCAGTCTTTTTTTTCTTCATCATTATTTATTTACATAGTTAAGCTTTTTCAGTACATAGAACTGTGACAGAGCACCATGAATGAAAAGATTTAAAAACCTTGAAATTTTGGGTTTTATACATATTACTAGAGTAAAAAAAAAAAATAGGAGTGTACAACAAAAACATTTAACCCTAATGTAAACCATGGACAGTAATTCATTGCAAAATTAAAATAATGTTACCACATGAATTGCCACTAATTACCACATTAACATAGGGTATTGATGGGATTTATTGGAGCTCTGCAGTTTATGAATGATTTTTCACCAAATCCTCAACATCTCTAATAAAAATAAATATACTAATATATAAATAAATAAGCAAGAAGGTTGGTGAGTTTTGAGTAAAAAAGTTACCTCAGGCCACATTTTACATAAAATATGATATGCAGTGATATACATAGGGGTAAGAGGGAATATGCAAATAGTTCAGTGTTTTTATATCACTCAAAGTTTTATGATATTTATTTCCAGCATAATTGTTTGCTAGAATATATTATAAGAAGGAAGGGTATTCTTAATTTTATTAAAAATTAAGTATTTCCTGAAATTATTATTGTGTGCAACATTATAGAATCTGTTGAACATCATTACCAAAACATGTCAACAGATGTTTCTTAAATCAACAATATGTACATAAATGAAAGCAAGTACAGTACAGTTAATAAAAGGAACCAAAAATATAGAGCCAGAAATATAAGAATTAACACAATGAGTGTAAAAGATGAGAGATTAGCTTAAAAAGTATATTATTAAAAATGCAGATCTAAATGCTTTCACACACACACACACACACAAAACAGAAAAAAGAGCCAAATGTTGTCTGAGGAATCTGCTTTGGGGATCAGCAGACCAGAACAGTCCTACACAACTCCCAGGATGGTGAAGAACAGCAAGCTGAAGAAGCCAAAAAAACAAGTGTGAATTACCAAGCCCCATAGTGGCAAGGAAGGGCTCCCATCTTCCACTCCCAAGATACTAAGCTGGTGTAAAACCCCTGTCTCACTGAAGCCTACTGAGAAGGAAACAGACATCTTCCTCCCTGTCAGCTGTTTCAAAGGAAAAGGGAAGGGAAGTTGGGGGGCTCTTCTTAAGTAAATTCAGCCTGCAGAGCCCACTTTGAAACTCCAAAATGGAGATTCAACACATGAACACAGGAAAGCCCAGACTAAAACACCTCCTTGGAAAGGTGCACTGACGAGTGCCATCTGCTGATGGGTCTGGAAATTGCATGGACAAAATCTGTTCTTGGCATTTTCTGTACCCAACCCCTGGGAGAAAACCTGTGCCCCACTAGTGGGTCCCTGCCCTGATTTTCATAACTGAAGCCGGGTAATTTTAAAGATTTAGAATAAGTTGAACCAAATATCAAAGAAGAGCTGTGGGAAAAAAAAAAAACAATAAGCAAGAGAGAGAAATTGGCCATCAGAGTAAATGCACCAACATATAAAGATGCCTAGACATCAGCAAGAACTACAAGCCATACTAGGAAACAGGAAGAGATGGCCCAACAAAATGAACTAATCAAATATCCTAAAGAGATACAGGATTTAAGACAATTGATCAGTGATAATCACACAACTTTCCTAATCACTTCAAAAGAAAATATGACAAAAGAAATAAAGGCTATAAAGAAGATACTGGGTGAGCATAAAGAACAATTTGAAAGCCTTCAAATAAAAGTAACAGATGTTATGGGAATGAAAGTCACAATAGATCAGATTAAAATTAGATTAGAGCCACATAAAAGCATATTTTGAATTGTTTGAAGACAGAATCAGTGATTTAGAAATCACAACATCTTTACTTAAAAAGACAGGAGAACATGTTGAAAGAGAAGAGAATAGAAATAATGGAACAGGGTCACAAGGACTTGAATGAAAATTTGAAATGTAAAAACAATGTGTTATTGGTGTCTTAGAAGGAGAAGAGAATGGAAAAGGGACAGAAAGAATACATGAGGAAATAATGACTGAAAACTTCCCAACCCTTATGAAAGACATAAATATGTATATCCAAGAAGGACAATGCACGCCAAACAATAAATCCAAACAGATCTATTCTGAGACACCTACTATTCCGAATGACAAATATCCGAGATAAAGAGAAGATTCTGAAAGCAGCAAGAGAAAAGCAAAGCATCACATAAAAGGGAAACTTTAAAACATATTACCTAGTTACAGTGGTAAAAACAGCTTGGTAAGGCATAAAGAGAGACACAATGACCAATGGAACTGGATGGAGAACTCAGAAACAGATCCTCACATCTATAGTCAAGTGATTTTTGACAAGGCGATCAAGCCCTCCCAGCAGGGCCACAAAGTCTATTCAACAAATGATGCTGGGAGAACTGGATATCCATATCCAGAAGAAAGAAAGAAGACTCCTATCTCATACCTTATACAAAAATTAACTCAAAATGGATCGAGATCCTAAATATAAAAGTGATAACCATAAAACTCTTAGAAGAAAATACAGGTAAACATCTTCAAGATCTTGTGCTAGGCAGTAGTTTCATAAACCTTACACCCAAAGCACAAACAACAACAACAACAAATAGATAAATGGGACCATGTCAAATTAAGCACTTTTGCACCTCAAAGGACTTTATCATAAGGGTGAAAATGCAACCAACTGAATGGGAGAAAATATTTTGCAATTACATATCTGATAAGGCCTTAACATGCATGATATACACAGAGATCGTACAACTCAACAATAAAAAGACAAACTACCTGATTTAAAAAATGGACAAAAGACTTGAAAAGTCAATTGTCCAAAGAAGAAATACAAATGGTGAAGAAACATATGAACACAATGTTGAGCATCACTAGTGATTAGGGAAAAGTAAATCAAAACTGCATTGAGATATTATTTCACACCTATTAGATGGCCACTATTAAAAAGTCAGAAAACTGTAAATGTTGGAGAGGATGTGGAGACATAGGAATATGCTTTTTCACTGTTGGTGGGAATGTGAAACGGTACAGCCACTGTGGAGGACTGGTTGGCAGAGCCTAAGGAAGTTAAATATAGACTTCCCATGTGACCAAGCAATACCATTAATAGATACATACCCAGAAAATCTGAGAGCATAGACAGGAACAGACATCTGCACATCAATGTTCATATCTGCATTATTCGCAATTGCCAAAAGTTGGAAATAAACCAGGTGTTTATCAAATGATGAATGGAGAAACAATTTGTGTATACACATGATGGAATATTATGAAGCTGTAAGAAGAAATGAAGTCTTGAAGTATCTATCTGACAACATGAAAGAACCCTGAGGACATTATGTTGAATGTAGCAAGCAAGACATAAAAGGACAAATACTGTTTGATTGTGCTATTAGGAACTAAATACCCTGTTTAAACTCATGGAGGTAAAAATTAGAATATAGGTCACCAGAAAATAGAAAGTGTATAGAGAATGGAAAGCTGAGGATTAATCTGTACAGAATTGGTTAAAAGGTTGTTTTTTTTTTTTTGTTTTTTTTTTATTATGGGTAAAAATCAAAATTCTCAAAATACATACAAACATTTGTAAAATGATATATAAATATATATGCATATATGTGTATTTGCTTACAAAAATGTTATTTTTTGTGGCAATGGATGTAGGCCATTTTAAATCAGCACACACCACTCAGAACTGAGTGGGAGAGAGTGTGGTCTACAGTGTGAACTGTGGTCTATGGTTGGTGGCAAGGCTCCAGGATGTGTAAGTTCATTGAGGTTGGTGGGCCACACTATGGGAAAAGGTTGTTTTTAAATCTCTGGAAATGAATAGAAATGGTTAAAGCTTATCATGGTGTTTATAACTAGCAGTGCTATTGTATGGGTATGACAGTGGTTGAAAAGGAAAGTCTAAGGCCATGTATATTATTAGAAGGAAAGCTAAAAACTGTAACATGGGACTGTATAGTAAAACCCCATGTAAAACACAAATATGGGTGATATTGCATATATAAGACAAATTTTATAAAATATAAATACAAATATACTATAGAGAAGGAAAAAGAATAGCAGCTATGTAAGCAGGCAACGCATAGAGAGATTTAAGGTGATGAGTTTTGTTTGTTTGTTTCTTGTTTATTATTATTTTTGGACTAATGAAAGTGCTCTGGGAGTGATCGGGATGATGAGTGCACATACGTGATTGCATCAAACACCATTGATTGTACTCTTTGAACGAATTTATGCTTTTTTAATATGTATCAATAAAATAGAAAAAAAATTGATTGTATTCACTTAGAATAAAAATTCAGAAACCAAAATTTTAAAAAAATACATGCTTATCAAAGACATATCTCATTGCAAACAATTCAAAGAGTAATTGAAATAAATATAGATTCTAGACAATATAGATTTCAAATAAAAATTAAATCATAATGAAATCATTTACATGACATTAATATACTGAATCAAAAATTTTCACATAAATTAAGAATGTAAAAGAAAATAATGTAGTTTTAATTGTGTGAATGATTTAATTCACAATGATGAACCAATGAAATATTGTTAAACATTATCATACCTAAAACAGAGGTTGAAAATTATTACAATCAAATACTTGGAAAATAGGGAAAAAATTTTTCTTATATAAATTTTTAATAGCAAAGAAAATTAAAACTTTAATTCCAGGTTTTATAGAGGAATTTTTTAAAGGAAATTTTATCAATCTACCTGATGAAAATTTATAAGATGTCACAAAAATATATATGCATATATAATCTACACATACACTGGATAGAAACGTAAAATATATTTCTTACTATGAATGAGGGTTAAAAAATGAAAATCACTGGAGGATGAAATGCTAAATAGTCTTAAAAGAGCAGAACCTCCTAAATCATGATCCATGGCCTCTTCCATATTCAAAATAAATCTTTTAGAACAAAAAAAAAAGATGTCACAAAAATAGGATTAAGAATTTCTTAGCTTTACAAATTTCTCTATTAAAAGTTTTAAAACAAAATAAGCCAAACCTTTAATTTGAGAATTTATTTTTTAAAAAACATAACATAACAAACTTGTAGAAATCAGTAAAAAGCACTGATAGTTTTAAGTCATACTGAATGTAAACAAAGAAATAATAATTACTGAAACAAGTTCACACATCACAGAATGGTAGGGTTTTCAAATGGTTAACAGTTAGACACATAAGAGATAGTATTGCAGACAGATTTTTAACCTGATGAATTTATAAAACTTCACACAGTAAAACTTTACAAGATGATGTTGATCTCACCCATGTACCAAGAAAGCATTTATCTCCCAATTTTTGATCACAAAGTAATTATCAAGCATTATACTGAAAATTGTTAAATGAAAACTGCAAAAATGAAAAATTTGAAAGATGTATGTAATATAAACATACTCTTATCTATGTATTATTCTAGAAGACCATGAGAACACTATAAAAATTGTTAAGATATTTTTATATTCTTTAATATTTTAAAATATTTTCCAAATTTTCTTCAATGTTCACTTATATTTTTTCCTACAAATGGATTTTATCACAATATATTACCTTGATCTAATACCAAGTGTTTGAATTGCTGTTTTCGCTGTTTAGCTGCTTGTTTATCAGTAAGATTTAACAAAAGGATTTATGAAACACGAATGAATATATTCAAGATAAAATACATTCTTAATTCAAATTTTTGAAAAAACGTAATTTTTGTGATGATAATGGTTATGATTTATCAGTATTGCATTAAATTTATTTTTACAATAGCTCTATGCACCTAGACTTATTCTGTTTCTTACACAGTTAAGGAAACTGAGAAAACTTTTAGTCACTTACAAAGGAAAAGTCTGCTAAAAAGCTGTCAGATCTAGAATCTAAACTCTGGAATGTCCAATCCAAATCAGACATGCCTTACCACTCTGCTACATTTCTTCTTTCTGAATATTTTCTCCATAATAAAATTATCTGAAATTGGTACATGGGTGGGGATTTCTATGATAGAGGTTGAAAGATGACATCACCTTTTTCATATCTCTGCCCTCAAAACACAAATATTTAACCACTTTCTTACACAGTTAAGGAAACTGAGAAAACTTTTAGTCACTTACAAAGGAAAAGTCTGCTAAAAAGCTGTCAGATCTAGAATCTAAACTCTGGAATGTCCAATCCAAATCACACATGCCTTACCACTCTGCTACATTTCTTCTTTCTGAATATTTTCTCCATAATAAAATTATCTGAAATTGGTACATGGGTGGGGATTTCTATGATAGAGGTTGAAAGATGACATCACCTTTTTCATATCTCTGCCCTCAAAACACAAATATTTAAACCACAGGTATGACACATATTTCATGGACTCCAGTTATTACAGAGATTTCTACAAACATATCCTTGGAAATATCCCAGATCATGCTGAGGAAAGAGAGAATATCTGCATAGAAAAGAAAATTAATTAAAGGATGCTATTATTTTTAGAGAGCCTATTTAAAGAATGAAAAGGTGACCTTGAATGTTCAGCATCACTGTCATTTCAATTGCCTGGAAACATTTCTCTTCTGCATGACTCTAACTTCATGCATTTAACTTGTTCCTAAGACAAATGAGAGGATTCAGTATGGGAACTACCATAATATAAAACACAGAGGCCACTTAATCCTTTCCTAAAGAGTAGGTTTCTTTGGTTTTAAATATGTAAAAATAGTAGAGCCATAATAGATGGTGACTCCCAGGAGGTGGGAGGCACAAGTAGAGAAGGCTTTGTAATTTCCTGAAGAGGATTTAATTTTCAGGATAGTATACAGAATGGACTCATGTGACACAGAGATTGTGATAAGAGAGTGAATGATGGTGGAGTCAGCAAGAATGAGTATCATGATTTCAATGTCACTAGTGTCAATGCAAGACAAGGCTAAGATTGGGGTTGTGTCACAGAACATTGGACTTGCAGAATTGCAAACTGTTCGTGAAAAGCACGTTGGCCAATGAGTCAGTAAATCCTATCGTGTAGGAACCAGAGATGAGGGTGCAGCAAAGCCTTTTGGACATAACTACCTGGTAGTGAAGATGATTGCAAATAGCTATATAGCGGTCATAGGCCATTGAAGAGAGGGGAAAACACTCAGTGGCACTGAAAAAGACAAAAAAATACAACTGGGTGAAGCAACCAGTGAATGACATATGCTGGGTAGAAATCAGCAGGTTTTCTAAGGTTTTAGGGGTGATGAACATTGAGTAACAGGGGTCAAGGAATGACAGATGGCTAAGGAAAAAAATACATGGGGGTGTGAAGCTGGAGATCCAGGGTAATTATCAGTATCAGCCCTGCATTCCCCAGCACAGTAATCAGGTATATCAGGAGAAACAGCATAAAGAGGAGCAGCTGGATCTCTTCAGATTCTGTCAGTCCCATAAGGATGAAGGCAGGCATGTTTGTGTAATTCCTACTTCCCATACTGTTTAAGTGTTGTAAACTGTTGAGAAATAGGAGGTGGTACTTGACATGAATGACTTCCAAAAACTTTTTGTTTATATGAATGACCCTGCATTTTAAAAAATTCATTTAATACTCGTATAAATGTACAATAAAGAGAAGTTTGCAAAATATGACTGAAATAAATCTTACTTTGACTCACAAATATTAATTAGATATAAAACATCAATTTGGAAACTATATAATACAGACTCATTTATATTGGATTATTAGAATGAACCTGGACTATCACAAATGCTTCTCTTTATTAACACATTTATCCAGATGAAAATATTTCATAGGTATTTCTATATAACCATTTTTTAGTTGAGAAAAAGGACATAGAAATTTAAGTAACTTATCCAGTCATAACCATTAAGGTGTGGCTCTTTGATTCCACAAAAGTTAAGTCCAGAGAGCATACAAATCACAATATATTGCTATGTACAATTAATTTCAGAAAAAAAGACAGTGCTAGATACATAATAAATAATGATAGTTTTAATGCATCGCTTACTGTTCTTTGTATCCAATATTGTTTAATACTAAAGATGGATCAGAAATTAAACCCTAGGCTACATAATGATGTATTAATATGCTAAATTATGTATTCATATTAATTTTCAGAAAATAAGATATTTTTAAACTGTTTAATATCAAATTTCTTCCAAAAATTGCATTTTGAATATTTGTACATTTCTGGTACATTCTGATTCCACAAATTGTATATTGCCATTTCCACAAATCCTCGAATCTACTTAGGTAAGACCTAAATGATATGCATATGTATATTGATATTCTTCTAATAATACCAGTATTCTATTTGATCAAAACTTAAAGCTTCTTCTACCTTTGAGAATAATGCTTACCATGTGCTAAAAAAGGAAACCTTTTTCCAACATTATTTGTCTAAAAATGTGTCAAATTCAAGTTTTTCCCACAAATAAAATATGTAAACCATATAAGGAACCAAAAATTTCTATGATATCTTTGTTTCCTTTGAGAAAATATATTTTTAAATTCTTATATGTCAATTTTGGTTTTATTCTGAGCTGAAATAAATCAACCCAATTTTTTTTTAAAGATCCCTGTCAAATCTAAAGTTCTCCTGAAGTTATTTCTCACAAATATATAAAGAAGCTTCTGTGAAAACAAGAACAGAATATCCCTTGCCTTTTCCCCTGACAATGCCAAAACACCTCTTATATTTGCAACAGGATTGCTAATATCACAGCATTCAGTGATCTCTGGGACCAGTTTCCATGATATTTTGTATTCTTTTGTAGTGCTGTAATATTTGTCTGGGTTTTTAAAAAAAGGTATTTTTAGGTAAATACTTAATTACTCTATGGCTAAAAGGCCATATTGCTATCTGCCAGTGCTGGAAGAGCAAATTTTCCAAATTGAAATTTTTGTACTGAAAAGTGTAACACTTCAAGTAAATATTGTTCATTATGCAAAAATTAGACTACAACAAAATTCAAAGAAGAAAATAAAAATCATTCATAACTGTTGCAAATCTTGACATATAATTTGCCAACAGGATCTTTGAAAAACCAGCAAAACCTGGTAGTGTTATCTTCCTCAAAACTCCAGGAAATGGTTAAAGGACAGCAATAACTGGGAAAGTATTTAATAAAGAAAATGCAACTTGAAACTGTAGAAGAAGCTGGCTTCTACCCGATCTCTTCTCAGGCACTATTAGGGGCAGGCTTGTGCCCTCATTTTGGGTCCCTGGCTGTGTTCTGGAGGAAGCAGAATAACCCCAGGTGGATCTGGGGTGCATGCATGTTGGCTCCCATCCAACCAGAGGCAGTCTGAATGACTGATCCAAAACACTTCTCTCTAAATTTTTCCCCAAAAATTTGTACTTCAGGCTGAAGCAGTTCATCAATAGCTGAAGCAATGTAAGAAACAATAAAAAAGGCTGCATAATGCAAATGACACCTGGTTTTAAGATGCAAAATAGAGGACTCTGGATGTTGGCAGGGCATTTGTCTGTTCACCAACAAAGGAATATCTAAGACCATAAGCACCAGTCCAGAACAAAATACAGATACAGAAAAGGAAAACAGCCCAAAATTTTGCCTCTGTTTTATATCCTTGAGAGAAGTGCTAAACACCAAAGGAAAGCATCAAACAAAACAGCCAATTTTTTAAGACAGTGAAAGGTGTGTTTTGTAGTGCTTTGTACATTTCTATGAGTTACTGTCACTCAAGGAGGTATCTGTCATACCAGTAGCTGGATACAAGCTTATGAAACTGACAACTCTGGGACTAAATCCCACTGTTAAAACCTCAAAATATTAAACATACATTATGCAAAAAATGTTTACAAGAAAATCAAAGAAATAGAAATAATGGCCCATCCAAAGGAACAGGATCAATGTCCAGAAACCACTAATGAAGAAAACCAGACTTTGGACATTCTGGTCAAAGACATTTTAAAAAATCCTCAATATGCTCAAGGAGAGAAAGGAATAAAGGAAGAATTAAAAGATATCATAAAACAATGAATGAACAATATGAGAATCTCCATAAAGAGATTGAAATTTTTTAATTAAACTGAACAAAAATACTGGGTTGAAAAGCACAATAAGAAATAAGAAATTCCCTAGAAGATTTCAAAAGCAAATTAGAGCTGGCAAAAAAAGAAATCAGTGAACTAAAAGATGAAACGGTCAAAATGATTCAGTCTGAAGGAATCTTCAAAGACATAATGACAGAAAACATCCCAAATATAATGAAGATATGAAAGTACATTTTCAAGAAACCCACAAAACCAACACAGGATAAACTTGAAGAGAGCCATGCCCATATACATTGTAATCAAATTTTCACCTACCAAAGACAAAGAGAGAGTTCTGAAACATGCAAGAAAAAAGCAATATGTTATGTAAAATTAAGTTCAGATTTCTCATCAGAAATCATTGAGGGAAGAAGTCAGTGGGACAAAATATTATATGTACTGAAAGAAAGGAATTGCCAATTAATATTTTATATCCAGCAATACTGTTTTTAAAATGATAGAGATTAAGACAAGCCCAGGGGCAGAAAAAGTTTAGGGAGTTTGTCTCTACTTGACCTGCTCTATAAGCAATGCTCCAGAGTGTTTTACAGACTGAAAGGAAAGGACACTAGGCAGTGAATTGAAGAGGCATTAAAAATAATAATTTTAGGAAATTAGCTTAAAATGACTTTTCATTTTTAAATACCAAGGGCTAACATAACATTCAATGGGGAAAAACTGAAAGTTTTCCCTCTAAAATCTCAGACAAGACAAGGAGGTCTACTGTCACCACTGTTATTTAACATTGTAGTGGAGTTTGTAGTCAGAATAAATAGTCAAGAAAAGGGAAAAAAAGCATCCAATTTCGAAAAGAGTAAGTAAAACACTCTCTATTTTCAGATAACATGATCCTATATGTAGAAAGTTTTGAAAAATCCACAATAAAGCTACCAGAAAAATGAAGTAAGTTAGCAGTGTGTCAGGGTACAATCTCAACAAGCAAATTCAGTGGTTTCTGTCTATTAGTAATGAACATTCTGAAGAGGAAATTAAGGAAATAATTTCTGGTGTATAGAATTAGCAACAAAAATTAATCAAATAACTAGCATTAAATATAACCAAAGGTGTATTTAAATATAACCACAGAAAAATACAAAACATTGTTTATAGTAATTTTAAAAGACCCAAATAAATGGAAGGATATTCTGTGTTCATATAGAAGACTAAATTTGTTAATATATCAATTCTACCCAAAGCAATTTACAGATTCATTGCAATCCCAATCAAAATCCCAACAGCTTTCTTCATAGAAATGGGAAAAATCATCATCAAACTTATATGGACATTACAGAGGGACCCCAAATAGCCAAGTTATCTTGAAAATGAAGAAGGATGTTGAAGGATGTTGAAGGAGTAACAATTCCCAAATTTAAAACTTATTACTTATTAAACAAACTATCATGTTATCAAGGGCAGACATATAGACGAAATGAATGAAATGGAAGTTTAAATAAATCCTCATATTTATGGCCAGTTGATATTTGAAAAGGTTTCCAAATCTACTCAATGGGGAAAGAATAGTGTATTTAACAAATGATTTGGGAGAATCTTGATATCTACATTCAAAAGAATAACTCTGGACCCCCTTCTCACTATATGCAAAAATCAACTTAAAAATGTTCAAATATCAACATATAAGAACAAATACTATACAACTCTGCTGATTATTGAATTATGTATTCAAAAAATGTTTTTAATCTTAGTGCATTTCTGTGGCAGTGAACTCATTTGAAATAAGACCTATTATGGAAATTATTTTTAGTTAAATTTTAGTCATCTGAACCAGTTTGTATTTTAGTTTGATTCCTGGAGATCTTTATAAATAAATAAATAGTATAAAACTCACAGAGAGAAAGTGACAGATGAAGCTGGAAGTCAGTGAAATCTGAAGGAGAAAGAAGAAGACATAACTCTGTGCATTGCCCTGGAACAGAAAAGCCAAAGATTAAGCCAACCCAAGAATGTCACAGTCTGAGGGGAGAAAGAATCACCATCCTGATGAATAAATTGTGAACTTCTCACAGCCTCAAACTCTCAGCTAATAAATTCCTATTGTTTAATCCAACCAACATTATGGTATTTGTTTTAACAACCAGGAAACTAAGACAAACTTCGACAAGGAAACATAGGGAAATCTATTCATAATCTTGTGTTAGGCAATGGTTTCTTAAACTTTACACCAAAGTATAAGCAATAAAAGAAAAAACAGAAAAATGGGACTTCATCAAAATTCATAACTTCTGTGTATCAAAGAACTTTATCATGAAAGTAAAAACAAAAAACTATAGAACAAGTTAAAATATATGAAAATCACATATTAGGTTGGATCTTATTATCCAAATATAGAAAGAAATACTACAACTCAATCAAAAAAAAAAAAATCCAACTAAAAATGGGAAAAAATACTTGAATATATATTTCTTTATAAAATATTCATAAACAGCTCCCGTAACTACCTGAAAATATGCACAACCTTGTTAGCCATTATGGAAATGCAAATCAAAACCACAAAGAGATACAATTTCAGACCTAGTCGAATGTCTACTTCACATTAGTGTTGTAATTTCTTCCATTGCTTAAATCACAAAATTTGGGACATGGAAATTGTCCTGAGTGACATTGCAATGACAGGTATAGGTCATTTTATAACATCATATTACATGCATAACTGTGTGGGAGTCTGGTCTACAGTGTGAACTATGGTCCATGCTTAATGGCAAAGCCCCAGGATGTGTTTATTAATTGTAATTAATGTGCCAAACTCATGAAGAATGTTTATGTGGGAGGTTCTGGGAGGTGTGGGAGCTGGAGCGGATGGGAACCCCTATATTTTCTGTGTAACATTTATGTAATCTAAGTATCTTTTTTAAAAAAAAAATATAAAAAGAATGTCTCCTAATATAAAGCTGAAAATAAAAAATGTTGGCTATAGTGTGGAATATGGGAACACTTGTTCATTGTTGATAGGAATCTAAAATGGGTTGGTAAAGCTGCTGTAGAAATCAGTTTGGTGATTCTACAGAAAGTTAAGTACAAAATGACCATGTTAACCAGCAATTTCACTGCTACTTATATAATCTAAAAAAATGAAAATAAGGGCTCAAACTATATTTATACATGATTGTCAAAATATGGAAGCAGCCCAAGTGTCCATCGTCAAATGAGTGGATAAACAAAGTGATATATACATACAATGGAATATTATTCACCTGTTAAAAAAATAAAGTTTTGTTACATGCTACATCAAGGATGAACCTTGAAGTCATGATGTTAAGTGAAATTAACAAATCCAAAGTAACAAATATTGTATCATCTTCCTGACATGGAATAATTAGAATATGCAAATCAAAAGAGTAAAAAAAATAGAATAGAAGTAACCAGGGGTCAGGTTTAGGGTGGAGATGGGGAATTAATGCTTAATTGATACAGAATTTTGTTTGGGATGATGGAAAATTTGGGTAGTGGAGAGTGCTGATTGAAGCACAATATTATGAATATAATTAATGCCACTGATTTGTATATTTGAATGTGGTTAAAATTGAAAATTTTAGTTTGTGTGTGTATATATATATATATATATATGTATTTATATATGTATGTATGTATTTAATTTCCTTGGCTTCTCAAGCAAATACCATGAAATGGGTCAGCTTAAACAACGGGAATTCATTAGCTCGTGGTTTTGAAACTGGGAAAAGGTTCAAATCAAAGCATCATCAAAGTGATGTTTTCTCCCCTAAGACTGTGATGTTTTGTGACTGGCTGGTGGTAACCATTGTTTCTGGCATTTTATCTCATGTGGTAATGTATATGGTGTCCTCTCCTGACCTCTCCCTTCTCTTCAGGATTCCTTTGACCTTAAACTTCTTGCTTCTGGTGGCTGTGGCTTTTTCTTTATCCTTCTGAATGTCATTTCACTTTTAAAGGACTCCAGTTATAAGATTAAGACCCACTATCTGAAGTAGCCTCATGAAAAAGTCCTACTACTCTCACTTATAGACTTTAAAGCATATCCCTTAGCTACAGTGCTAAATACAGCATGGTACTGGCATGAGGACAGACACATTTACTATTGGAACAGAATAAAGTCTCAGAAATGAACCCACACATCTATAGTCAAGTGATTTTTGACAAGGCTGTCAAGCCCGTCCAGCTGGGCCTCAACAGTCTATTCAACAAACGATTCTGGGAGAACTAGATATCCATATCCAAAAGAAAGAAACAAAACCCCTATCGTAAAATGGATCTAAATATAAAAGTGACAACCATAAAACTCCTAGAAGAAAATGTAGGAAAATATCTTCAAGAACTTGTGATAGGCAGTAGTTTCTTAAACCTTACACCCAAAGCACAAGCAACAAAAGAAAAAAATAGATAAATGGGACCTCCTCAAAATTAAACACATTTCTACCTCAAAGGAATTTGTCAAAAGGGTGAAAAGACAGTGAACTCAATGGGAGAAAATATTTGGCAATTACATATCCGATAAGGTTTTAATATCCATGATATACTAAGAGATCACACAACTCAAGAATAAAAAGACATCCTACCTGATTAAAAAATGGGCAAAAGACTTGAAAAGACAATTGTCCAAAGAAGAAATATTAATGTGAAGAAACACATGAAAAAATCTTCAACACCACTAGCATTAGGGAAATGCAAACCAAAACTACAATGAGATATCATTTCACATCTGACTGACCATTATTAAAATGTCAGCAAACTGTTTATGTTGAAGAGGATGTGGAGACGTAGGAACGCTTATTCACTATTGATGGGAATGTAGAATGGTACAGCCACTGTGGAGGACTGTTGGCAGTTTCAAAGGAATTTGAAAATAGACTTGCCATGTGACCCGGCAATAGCACTGATAGGTATATACCCAGAAGAATTGAAAGCAGAGACACAACATGAATTTGCACACCAATGTTAAAAGCAGCATCATTCATAATTGCCAACTAAATATATTGTGTAAATTCATGGAGTTAATAATTAGAATATAGGTCACCAGAAAATAGAAGAAGGTTAGAATATGGAAAGCTGATAGTTAATCTGTGCGGAATTGGTAAAAAAGGTTGTTTGTAAATCTTTGGACATGAATAGAAATGGCGAATGCATATCCTGGTGTTTGTAACTAGCAGTGCTATTGTATGGGCATGACAGCAATTGAAAGGGAAAGCCTAAGGTCATGTACATTACTAGAAGGAAAACTAAAAACTGTAACATGGGACAGTATATGATAGTAAAACTCATGCAAAATACAAATATGGGTGAGATTTCATATATAAGACTGTTTTTAAAAAATAAAAATACAAATATACTAGAGAGGAGGCAAAAGAATAGCAATTTTATGTATGGCAGGGGAAACAGTGAGAATGAGAGGTGATGAGTTTTGTTTGTTTTTTGTTTATTGTTATTGGAATAATGAAAGTGCTCTAAGAATGTTTGAGGTGATGTATGCACAAATATGTGATTACATCCAATACCACTGCTTGTACACTTTAGATGGATCATGCTTTATTAATATGTATCAATAAAATTTCCTTGTTAAAAAAAAAAAGTCCTACTAAAAATGGGTTCACAACTTCAGGAATAGATAAAGTTTAAGAAAATGTGTTTTAATTTTTGGGTACATAGAGCTCCAAACCACCACACTCCATGCTTTGGATCCCCCCAAAATATATGCTTTCTTCATGCAAAATGCTTTCATTCCATGACAACATACCCAAAGACTTAAGTCATTTCAGAAACATTGGTAAATACTAAGTCTCATCAAAATATTCTATGGATATGGCCTGTCCTGAGGCATAATCTCCTCTCTGTGGACCTGTGAAACCTAGAGAAAAAATGTTCTGTTTCCAATTTAAAATTGGGGCACACAAAGATAAACATTCACATTCCAGTAGGGGGAGTTTGGAAGGAAAAGAGGAGTCATGGTCCCCGAAATTCTGAAACCCAGAATGGTGAATTCCATTGGATTTCAAGGTCAAAGACTTTATATATAGGTGTCTTCTCAGGGCTTGATGCAGCAGCAGCTCTACACATTCCAAACACTTGCATAGCAACCCTGTTTATGATGGCGGCACACAAGATGCATCCACTAGAGCCTACCTTCTGCTGCTCTGTTTATCACTGCTCCCAAAGGACTGTTGGAATGGGATCATTGACAGAAAAGAGCACAATATAGATTGGTGTGAAGAGAAAGCTCTATTCGACAAGTTGAACTGTAACTACAACTTAATCCATATTTAAGTCTATGGGAACATTTTAAATTAAATAATTTTCACATTGATTCTCATTTTTATTTAGAAAAATCTGGTCATTGAAATGTGATTTTTTTCCACTTTATAATTATGACTTAAGCGAAAGCATTTCATGGACATTATAGCAAATTTGAGATTAGTTCTCTGGTTGTACTTTCCCTTATTTCTGGATGTAGACATCATGATATTCATTCATCTTTCTGAACCTTAATAAGATATATTATGAAAGCAGGTGGTAGAAATTTAACATTAAATTGACTGGAAAATAAAACATGCAAATTGGCAGGGGTTTTTGTTTGCTTTGTTTCAATTTTTCCAAGTTTTACATAACTTGTTTAGCCTAGAGAGAATGAACATTTATTCTTTTAATTTATGCAGGAAGTGGATCCAGTTGGGCCCAACTTCATTATAATTTCCTCTCTCATCACTGACTAGAATATCATTAAGCCATTCCAAGAATGCAATATGATATCATTTTGCAGGCTCTGTTTTTATGGAATATTGCCTGGAACACCTGTAAATATATACTGGGAAGTACAGAGTGCCAATAGTTTGGAGCTATATAGTAGTCCATTGAAGACTGTGACTGAAATAAGTATTTTTGTACTGAAGGGCTTCACATGTAACATAGAGATAGCCTCCCTGTTTTTATAATTTTTATAAATCATAACAATCTGTCTTTATATTGTTACAGAAAATTTGGAATTGACTGTATTGGTCATCGGGGATTCCAGCTCCACAACCCCATATACTATTCTCTGAGTGTGTTGTCATCTTTGATGCCTGCTACTCTTCAGTTATCATCCTCAAAATATTGATCAATTTCTTGGCAGTGGATGCAATGAATGAAATGTTTTAGAGAAATTGGTTCATAACTAAAGTGCATTTAACATTGAGTGAGACTAAAAAGAATATGTCGTTTAAATATACTCAAAATTTCTCTGAAAGCAACAACAACAACAAGTTGGGAAACAGCTTTAGCTTGATAGTGGGCAATAGTAGGGACCAAATGCTTAACAATGGGTTACCAAGTTACCATGAGACTTCAGTCACCCATAATGAAATGGATGTTGTCTGACCCAACAGCCATAAAATTGGATGTGCAGAACCACAACATCACTGCACCAAAAAAATGGAAGTGGTATATATGAGATAGGGCTTGAGCAGGTCCTGAAGGCACAAGTAAGTTACATGAGGAAAAGAAGTCCTAGATGCCCATGCCCCTCACTTCTACCACATTACCTTTACACGCACAGGAAAGGATTCAAGTTGAGAACATGTTTTTCAGGGATACATACAACTTCAAACCACTGCAACACTAACAAATACAAAATGCCAGATTATCTATAAAATTAAACTTTCCATGAGCCCACATGAAAGATGAAATTGGAAACATCCAATAAATCAGAATACAAGGAGAAACAAGACCCTCAAAAGGAGATGGGACAAATGAGCTCTTTAATCTTTTGCAGAGGTTGGAGAAGAATTGCACACCATACAAGCACACAGGAAGAACAGAGATAAATTATAAAGAATTGTTAAAGCCAATCATAGGTTAGAGTGTTAGATGGGAAAAGCAGTAAACCCTAAAATCAAGGAGTATGCATTCATTCTGAATATATTCTTGGCAGATCTTGTCTAAGTGTCCATTTAAAAGAGAGGGGCAGGCTGAGATTACTTCAGTCAAGGTCATGGTGCACCCTAAAAAGTACCAAATATCTATCTCCAACTCTTTTACTAAATGAGAAACTGCTATTACTCTACAAACTAGATCCTTATTCTTACTTCAGTCTTCCCTAAAAACAGATAAAATTTATTGATATACCAAATCATAGAATCATTCCTGCTTTCTGACAGCATCCAATCAAATAACAATTTTTCACAAATACTCTCTCCTTAGATACCCAACAAAAGCCTAAATCCTATAACAGGTTGTTTCTAAAACTTTCTTACTTAGAAACCACATATTTCTTCATACAATGTGTACTTACTTTCTGCAATGAGAAATAAAAATGAATTTTTCAACCACATGTGTTCTTGGTGGTCTTTGGCAAAAGATCATTGACAATTACTAGGTTAAATGACCTAATGGAGGAGACAAAAACAGGTGTGGATACATGAGAAATTTCATCATAGGGATGAAATCTATTAGGGAGTGTCCAAAGAAATGGTAGAAACAGAACTTTTAAAAAGCACTCACACACAATGTAAGAAACAAAGAATTCCATCAACACGATTATCAGTAGACAATACATCTGGGGAAAGATTTAGTGAAATTTATGATAAGCCAATAGGAATTAACCAAACAGAAAAGACGTGGAAGGAAAAAAAGTGTTTGGAATAATATCCAAGTGCTTTGGGAATATATCAAATATTATATAGACATATAGAGTAGTACAATAAGAGTAGAAAAATATTAGAGGAGATAATGGACCAACATTTCTAAAAGTAAGGAATGGGATCCATCCACAGGTCTATAGATGTTAGAAGACCCCAATAAAAATGCCTAAAAATAGCAAATAAACCAACAATCAAAACACATAGTGTCATTGGTCTCACTGCTTAAAAACAAAAACAAGTAGAAAATTATGAAGGCAATCAGAGGAAAATATAAAGAGAAAGAAAAAACATGAGATTTTACCAGGCATGTCATTTAAAAAAGAATGATACAGGACAGTTCCAGAAAGATGGCATTGGAGTAATCAGCAGGGCACAGCTCTCTTATAAAACAGGGGAGACATAGAACTGTTTCAAATAAGCTGCTTTGGGGATCTGCAGACAAGGAGTGTGCTGCACACATCATCCAGGAGGGACTGGGGACAAGCAGCCAAGAGACCAAAAGGAAAACTGTGAGTTGCTGGCCATGTGGCTGAGAATGCTGCCCAACCTCACCCCTGAGGTGAATAGAGTGGGTAAACCTGTGGCTGAGCAACAAACAGAGAGTGGAAAAGACATATTCCTCTCTGTGAAGAGGGAGGGTGTGGCTGAAGGCTGAGTGTGGTTTCTCTTCAGTGATTTTGACCAGCAAAACCTAGTTTTGAATCACTGGTTTAGAAGATCTAGTCAGTGGAAATTGAAGGATTCATCTCCATGGAAAGGTTTTTATGTAGAGTGCCATCTACTGGTCAGCCAGCAAAGTGAAGGAAGACAAAGCATGTTGCTCATATTTCTTTCCAAGTCACCATAGATCTGGTCTATACCCCATTAGTGGCTCTCTGTCCCTCTTTTGATAACTTAAACAGGGCGATCTTAAAGTTCTAGAAAAAATTGGAGCAAAAATCAAAGAAGAGGTGTGAAATAAAACCACTAGGCAATAGAGAGAAATTGATCAACAGAGTAAACTCACCAACACAATCAGATGCCTAGATAAAAAATAAAATAACAAGTCATACTAAGAAACAGGAAGATATGGCCCAGCCAAAGGAACAAACCAAGAATCCAGATAAGAGACAGGATTTAAGACAACTAATCAATGATGTTCACACAATTCTTAATTTAAGGGGTTGAGGGTAAATATGGCCAAAGGGATAAAGGATTTTAATATAACACTATGTGAACATAAAGAACAATTTAAAAACCTGCAAAGAAAATTATTAGTGCTTATGGAATGAAAGATACAATGGATAAGATTAAAATACACTAGAGGTTATAGCTAACAACAATATTGTAATATTCTTGCATCAATGTCAAAGAAGGTACTATATCATTGCTAAGGGTCAATAATGGGGGGTATGAGATTTTCCTTTTGGACTAAGGAAAACTTCCAATGGTTTACTGGTGCTATGACTGCACAACTCTGTGATGAAAATGAGAGCCACCAAGTGTACACTTTGGATAGAATGTAAAAGTCATGAGACTGTATAACACAGTGAACAATGTGGTAGAAGATGGACTGTTGTTAACATTACAAATATGAGGGTGTTCTCTCATAAACTATAACAAATGTACAATAATAATAAATAGTGTTAGTATTAAGGGGTGTATGGAAAAATATACCAAGTGTAAGCTATGGACCATAGTTAGTTGTAATAGTCTGATCATATTTTTTCATACTCTGTAACAAATATTCCACAACAATGTAAAAAGTTGTAGAGGGGTGATGTATGGGAATTCTGTACATTATCCATGATTGTTTTGTAAGTTCACAAATTCTCTAATAAAAATAATTGTAAAAAAAATACATTAGAGGCATACAAGTACAGATTTGAATTGGTTTAGGAAAGAATTAGTGAGCTGGAAGAAAGAGCATCTGAACTGAAAAGACAGAAGAAAAGAAGGAGAAAAGAAGGGACAAAAGTTGAACAGGGTATCAGGGAATTGAATGATAGCATGAAATACACAAAAATACATGTTATAGGTGTTCCAGAAGAAGAAAAGAATGGAAAAGGGGTAGAAAGAATAATTGTGGAAATAATGACCAAAAATATTCCAACCCCTATTAAGACATAGATATCAATATTCAAAAAACACAACATACTCCAAAGTTCAGAAACCATATAGCTGATAAAGGTTTGATTTCCATTCAATATAAAGAGATCACACAACTCTATGACAAAAAGACAAGAAATCCAATTAAAAATGAGCAAAATATTTGAATAAATATTTTTCTAGAGGAAATGCAAATGACCAAAAAGCACATGAAAAGTTGTTCAACATCACTGGTTATTAGGGAACTGCATATCAAAATTCAATGAAATAGCAGGAAAGATAGAATCAGTTTATGAGGGCACTCACTAACTCAACGGAGGACAGCAGATTGGGGACAGGATCCTGCCTGAGTGGTCTTTGCTGGGGGAGGGTTTCACAGAGCGAGAACCTTGGGGACATCGATCTGGAGGGAGCTAGATGGTGAGGTGGAGTACTCAGGAAAGAATTGTGAGTTTTTCCCCTGGCTTTGGTATTCAACACAGAAGGCTGAGCCCCACCATCAGGGAAAAAGGCTGGGATGAGCTGTGACTCCCACTGGCAACCCAGTGAAAGGGAACGTACTCTGAGAGTGGGACGTGTCTGGAAGAGGGTCGAGAGGGGTTTCCTTTCTGTGGGTTTGGTTGCCTGGACCCCCTCACAGCTTTCGGGTGCAAAGAAGCCAGCTTGAAGTGGCACCAGGCTGAAGGGAGAGGCGAATCTGCTGAGTAAGCCTGATTTACCTAACAGCCAGTGATACTGAGGCTTGGTTCTGGAGGGGGCAGAGTCAGCCAATTTTATTGTTCTGCACTGACAAGCATCAGAGCTTCAGCTCCCCTGGGGAGGCCAGGAAGTGGAAAGTGTTTGATTAGTTTGCATAAGCCTATTTAGGGTACCACTGGTGAAGGGGGTGGTCTAGAAGAGACCTTCTTTTGGGTCCCTTATTTTTTCAAAAAAAAAAAAAAAAAAGAAACTGTCACTTTATTTTTAAAAAGAAATTTTTTTAACTTAGTTTAATCGCTAAAATCTGCCTCAAAACCTGCAGATAGAACTTTGCAGGGTAATTGATTGATGAACACAAGCAGGCTGAGAGGCTCCAGAAGGGCCCAGGAAGGAATACTGTTCTTCCTTAGATTTGTTTGACTGCTGCTTGTGTGGTTGTTTGGTTGTTCTTTGTTTATTTGTTGCCGCTTGCTTTTCTTTCCTCTTTGCTACCCCCACCCGTCTTTTCTTTCTTTTTTTTTTCCTTTTGTTCTTTTTTTTTTTTTTAATTAGGTGCTCCTTGCTTGTCTCTTCTTTGCTGTGCTTCTTCTGTGATTTCCCATTCTCTGTCTATATTGATTTTGTCTCCCAATGCTACCTCTTTTTCTTCCTTCATCTTTCTACCTTCTGCTTTCTGTTGTGGTTCTTACATACCACCTTCTTTCATTAGCCCACAACTTCAAGGGTGTCAATATCTATTCTATCTATTCTGTTTTCTTATTTTTTTATTATGATTGACCTTTTCCTTTCAGCCCTTTCTTTACTCTTTCTCTCTCTCTTCATCATTCTGGCATTCTAAATTTTTATATGTATTTTCTTCTATTTGGTTTCCCATTCCATTGTAGGTACTCCACTTTGTTTACTATTACACTACACTGCCTACATGAGTTAAATATTCTTTTTAATAAGTTTTATATGGCCCCTCTTCTAACTTTTATCAATATTACTATGAAGCCACTTCTTTCTCACATCTTTATATTCCTCTGGCCCTAAAATTTGCCTTCTAGGGAATATAGAATGAAGCAAGGAAATAAAATAAGAAGAACAAAGTGTCAAAGAGAAAACTTAACACACACACAGAACCATCAGCTAAATAAAACTCCAGAGCAGAGAGAGAAGCTAATCAACTGAATAAACCTATCAAGATAAAATGATGACTAGAGGGCAACAAAAAATTACAAAACACACAGAGAAACAGGAAGACATGACCAGTCCTATGAACAAACTGAAAACCAGGAAAAGATGCAGAACATCAAACACCTAATCAAAGCTTCCCAAACAAATATCATGTACCAACTTAATGAAGTGAAGGAAGAGATTAAGGGTATTAAGAAGAAACTGGGAGAACATACTGAAGAAATGGTAAACATGTGCCACACTAATGAAAGATGTTTATGTGGGATGTTATGGGAGTTGTGGGAGGTGGGGAACATGGGAATCCCTGTAATTTTTGTGTAACATTTATGTAATCTAAGCATACTTTAAAATATTAAAAAAATAAAAATAAAAAATATAAAAATGTTAAAAATTTAAGAAAAAAAAAAAAGAAAGAAAGAAAGGTATGCAGTGACAGAGAATTGCAATAGCTGAGAATTTGCCAAACTGTGGCCCATGGGTAATCTCAATGGATGAGTTTAACAGATGTCACAAATAGAAAACAACATTAATGAACTTGAAGATCTTTGAATATAAAATATTCAAACAAAAACTGTAGAAGTAAAGTGAGAATGGAGGATAGCATTGCAATATGTGGGTTGAATTAATTACAAACAACAAGGGTCTCTCTTTTCCAATTCGTGAAAGACAGATAATTATCAATTATTGAGATGAAAGACCAAGATTTCTCTTGTCATACTGGCAGTGTAGACATCTCCACCATTTTCTTCCCTAGCCTTCTGTATGTGGGTATAGAGTGTGGGATCATTGCCAATTGGTGATTTGGGAGTCGATGATTGTTGTGTCATGAATTGTTCAAGATTATATTCTCATGTGTTTTGATTTCAGATTTGTTGAATACTGCCATTTATGTACCTAGAAGGGGAAGTGCTTTATGAATACTTAAATTTTGTATATAAAGAATCCTTAAAATGGATCACTTCACACAGCTTCAGTGTCTTCCCATATACTTTTTCATTGTGATCTCACTTTTCTTGTTGAAAAAAGACTTTGCAAATAAAATTCTAATGTATGAAAAAAAAAAAAAAAAGATAACAGATATGATGGTGATCAATGGCAAAATCCAGGAAAGGGAAAAGACACTGGATTCACATAACAGCAGATTTGAACAGGCAGAAGAAAGAATTAGTGATGTGGAAGAAAATACATCTGAAATCAAACAGATAACTAAAAAGAAAAAATCCAGCAGGGACTCAAAGATTTTACTGACAACACAAAATGCTCAAACATAGGCATTATAGGCATACCAGAAGGAGAAGAGAAGGGAAAGGAAACAAAATTAGTGTTGAAGGAAATAATGGCTGAAAACTTCCCATCCCTATTGAGAGAGATGGATGTACATGTACAGGAAGCACAGCGCACCCCAAACAGTATAAATCCGAAAAGGTCAACTCCAAGACATATACTTGTCAAAATGTCCAATGCTCAATACAAAGAGAAAATACTCAAGGCAGCAAGAGAAAGAGAAAGATCACATACAAGAGAAGCACAATAAGATTAAATGCTGATTTCTCATCTGAAACCATGGAGGCAAGAAGACGGTGGTATGACATAGTCAAAGTATTAAAAGAAAAAACTTCCAACCCTGAATTCTCTATCCAGCAAAACTGGCATTCAAAAATAATGAAGAGGTCAAAATATTCACAGATAAACAGAAATTAAGAGAGTATACCAATATGAAACCTGCAATTAAAGAAATACTATGGGAAGTTCTACAAGTTGAAAGGAAAAAAGAAGGGCAGAGAGAGTTGGAGGAGAGTGGAAGAACAACTAAAAAGACAAAAAGAGAAATAAAAACAACATATGACATACATTAACCCAAAGATAATATGGCTGATGGAAGAAATTTGTTGCGAGTACTGACAGTGAATGTTAATGGATTAAACTGACCAGTCAAGAGGCACAGATTGGCAGAATGGATAAGGAAATACGATCCATCTATGTGCTGTCTACAAGAAACACACCTTCAACCAAGGGATTTATGGAGGCTGAAGGTGAATGGTTGGAAAACAATTTTACAAGCAAACAATAGGCAAGAAAGGGCAGGAGTAGCTATCCTAATATCAGACAAAATAGACTTTAAATGCAAAACCATTGTAAGAGATAAAGATGGACACTATATATTAGCAAAAGGGATAATCTCTTAAGAAGAGAACAAACATAAACATTTACACACCTAACCAGGGTGCCTCAAAATACATGAGACAAACTCTGGAAAAACTAAGTGGAGAAATAAATGCCTCTACAATTATAGTAGGGGACCTTAATACACCATTATCACCATTAGACAGAACATCTAGACAGAGAATCAATAAAGAAAAATATATTTTGAGTAATACTGCCGCTTTGTTTCCGGGCCTGAGGGTGATCAGCCCTGCTGCAGCCCGGGGAGCGACACGAGCTAGTTGTGGGCCGTCCGGCGTGCACTCCGGAACGGTGGGGGGGTGAAGAAGTTGTCAGGAGAGCGCAGGCTCGGCTCCCTGGT
>JAKSZT010054371.1:2855034-2886654 GCA_026826555.1 Tolypeutes matacus | reverse complement strand
TGTGAGGGAATGCTGTGATAGGCTGAGAGAAATGGGGAAGTTGGGTCCGGGAAGAAGGTGGGGCGTAGTGCCCCGCAAACGCCTGGTAAACATTACCTCATAATACATTAGAGGACCTGGATCTAATAGACATATACAGAACACTACACCCAAATAGAGCAGGATTTACATTGTTCTCAAGTGCACAGGGATCACAGTCCAAGATAAACCACATGCTAGGCCACAGATCAACTCTCAATGAATTAAAAAAGATTGGGATTATACAAAGTAATTTCTCTGACAACAATGGAATGAAATTGGCAACCACTAAGGGCCAGAGAAATAGATTAGGCACAAAGATAGGGAAATAAAACAACACACTCTTAGACAAACAATGGGTCAAGGAGGAAATCGCAAAAGGAATCAGTAACTACCTTGAAACTAATGAAAATGTCAACACAACATATCAAAACCTATGGGATGCAGCCAAGGCTGTACTGAAAGGGATGTTCATAGCCACAAATACATATATTAAAAAAGAAGAAAGAGCTTAAATTGAAGACCTAATTGCACACTTGGAGGAATTGGAAAAATAACAACAAACTACACCTAAAGGAACTAGAAAGAAGGAAATAACAAACATTCGAACAGAGCTAAATGAAATAGAGAATAAGAGAGCACTAGAAAAAATAAACAAAACCAAAAGCTTGTTCTTTGAGAAGATCAATAAAATTGACAAACCCTTAGCCAGACTAACAAAGAAAAAGAGAGAACAGATGCAAACACACAAAATAAGGAATGAGCAAGGGATATCACTATTGACCCCACAGACATAAAGAGTATAATATGAGGATACTTTGAAAAATTATATGCCAACAAGAATGATAATTTAGAAGAAATGGACAAACTCCTAGAAACTCACAAACAGCCTACATTGATGAAAGAAAAAATTGATGAGCTCAAACGCCCAATTATAAGTAAAGAGATAGACTCAGTCATCAAAAACCTCCCAACTCAGAAGAGCCAAGGACCAGATGGCTTCACAACTGAATTCGACCAAACATTCCAGAAAGAGCTAACACCAATCCTGCTTCAGCTCTTCCAAAAAATAGAAGTAGAAAGAATATTGCCTAATTCATTCTATGATGCCAACATTACCCTAATACCAAAGCCAAACAAAAATAACACAAGAAAGGAAAATTACAGACCAATTTCTCTAATGAACTTAGGTGCTAAAATCCTCAACAAAATACTTGCTATTCTTATTCAACAACATATCAAAAGGATTATACACCATGGCCAAGTGGGTTTCATCCCGGGTATGCAAGGATGGTTCAATATAAGAAAATCAATCAATGTAATACACCACATAATCAGATTGAAAGAAAAAAATCAAATGATCATCTCTATAGATGCAGAAAATGTATTTGACAAAATACAGCATTCTTTCCTCACAAAAACACTGCAAAAGATAGGAATAGAAGAAAACTTTCTGAACATGATAAAGGGTATATATGAAAACCCAAAGGTAACATCATCTTCAATGGTGAAATTCTAAAAGCCTTCCCTCTGACTTCGGGAACAAGACAAGGATGCCCACTATCACCACTCCTATTTATCATTGTCTTAGAAGTGCTTGCTTGAGCACTGAGTCAAGAAAAAGATATAAAAGGCATCCAAATTGGAAAAGAAGAAATAAAAATTTAATTATTTGCAGACAACATGATCCTATACATAGAAAGCCCTGAGAAATCTACAACAAAGCTTCTAGAACTTATAGAGTTAAGTAATGTTCATGCTATAAGATCAATGCTCAAAAACAGTAGCATTTCTGTACACCAATAATGAGCAATTGAAGAAGGAAATCAAGATGATACCATTTACAATAGTAACTAAAAGAGTCAAATACCTAGGAAAATTTTTAACTAAAGATGCAAAGGAATTTTATACAGAAAACTACTCAATGCTGTTAAAGGAAATCAAAGAAGACTTAAATAAATGGAAAAATATTCCCTGTTCATGGGTAGGAAGACTAAACATCATCAAGATGTCTATCCTACCCAAACTAATCTACAGATTTAAAGCAATCCCCCAAAAAATCAACATGGTACTTTTTAACGACCTGGAAAAACTAACTACAAAATATATTCGGAAAGATAAGAGGCCCTGAATTGCCAGACATATTGAAAAAGAAAAATGAAGTTGGGGGTATCACACTGCCTGACTTTTAAACATACTATAAAGCTACAGTGATCAAAACAACATTGTATCAGCACAAGGATAGACATACTGACCAATGGATCTGAATTGAGAGTTCTGATATAGATCCTAGCATATACAATTCATCTGATATTCAACAAGGCCACCAAGCCCACTAAGTGGGGAGAGAATGGCCTCTTCCAGAAGTGTTGCTTGGAAAACTGGATACCCATATCCAAAAGAATAAGAAAGGAACACCATCTCACAACTTGGACAAAAATCAACTCAAGAATGATCAAAGATCTAAATATAAGAGCCAAAACCATAAAAACCTTGGAAGATAATGTAGGGAAACATCTACAGGACCTTGTAATAGGAAATGTTTTCATGAATTTCACACCCAAAGGATGAGCAGCAAAAGAAAAAATAGATAAGTGGGATCTCCTCAAAAGTAAAAACTTCTGCGCCTCATAGGATATTTTCAAGAAAATAAAAAGGCAGCCTACCCAATGGGAGAAAATATTTGGCAGCCATATATCTGATAGAAGCCTAATATCATGCATACATAAAGAAATCCTACACCTCAAAAATAAAAAGACAAACAACCCATTTAAAAAATGGGCAAGTCACCTGAAAAGACACTTCTCCAAGGAAGAAATACAAATGGCTAAAAAGCACATGAAAAAATGCTTGATATCGCTAGCTATTAGGGAAATGCAAATCAAAAATACATTGAGATACCATCTTATACCCATTAGAATGGTGGTATTAAAAAAACAGCAGACTCTAAGTGTTGGGGAGGATGTGGAGGAATGGGAACCCTCATCCGCTGCTGGTGGGATTGTGGAATGTTCCAGCCACTGGGTAGGACAGTTTGGCTGTTCCTCAGAAAACTAACGTTATATCTTTTATATGATCCAGTGATTCCACTACTGGGTACAAACCCAGAAGAATTGAAAGCAAAGGCACGAACAGATATTTGCACACCAATTTTCATAGCGGCATTGTTCACAATTGCCAAAAGTTGGAATCAACCCCAGTGACCATCAACAGATGAATGGATAAACAATTGTGGTACATACATACAATGGAATATCACTCAGTTGTAAGAAGGAATAAAGTGCTAACACACGAAGTAACATGGATGAATCTTGAAGACCTTATGTTGAGTGAAGCAAGCCAGGCATTAAAGAATGAACAGTCCATGACCTCTCTGATATGAATTAAGTAAAGTGAGCAGTCTCTGACAACCATTGTCTGAAAGATAGGTTAACAAGAGTGAGAAAGAGAAGAGAAGGTTGTGAGCCATCATACATATGGACATAATCTATGGTAAAGTGATAGAGTTTAGTTGCGTATTGAAGAATAGGACAGGGGGGTGGTGATATTACAGGGTTTGGTGGTGCAGGTTGAAAGATGGGTAGATTAGGAAGGATGGGTTAGAATACCCCGGATACTGGGGAGAGAGATGCGACAGCGACCAGGTGTACATGGGATTTGTGGGTATGACTTTGATAGTGCAAGAGTGAGAATGCTCTTATGGCAATATGACAAGGGAGTGTCACTGGTTTAGGGTGTTGTTTGGGGAGGTATTCAGGATGGGACACATCTGGGGAGTGTGTGAGTGTTCATACTGTCATAATGAGTTGTGTCGGTGAGTGAAGATCCACATGGAGATGGATCCCCATCTTTGGGAGGACCAATTCACCCAGAAACAGACTGGTGGGCATCTCTTATGAGCAAGAGTGGATCCTAATATGGGAGGACAATCAACCTGTCAAGACCTCTTGTTGCATGTAACTATGAATCTTGTCATCTAATGAGTCAAGACAGGGGGGTGTCATGTGCCCTAGGAGGATGGGGAGGGAGGAACAGAATAGATCAAATGGGGTATTTAGTGTTCAAGGGAAATGTTTTTCATTACCTTACAGTGATGGACACAGGACATGGTAAATATCATAAAAAATTATTAAATTATACCATCTAAAAAGTAAACTATACTGTAAACCATTGATAATGTTTAGTAGCTATATTTCACCATCTGTATAACAGTTATAACAATGCTACCATTTACATACAAAAAGGTTTTAATATGGGGTAAGGAAAAATGGAGGAGATTGGGTATATGAGAGTCTCTAGTATTCTGTGCGTGACTTTGCTGTGACCTAAAACTTCTTTGAAAATTAAATGAAAATTTGGGAATCACTGAGGAGTGAGAGAGGGAAGGTGCCATAGTACAGACTGGACACCTGATAATGCAGTGATAAAAAGAAAAATGTTTTAAAAAATGTTTTTATAATTTTTTGTTTTTTCCCAATTTTGGAATATCCCAATCCTTTAATTTTATATAATTTTTAGCGTTTTTTTTTTAAGTTTCCATGTATTTTATCTCTTACATTTAAACTTATCATTATTATTTCATTTTCCTATAATTATATTTGGCTATTATATGGCCTTCATCTTTAAGGAAGGTTTGGATCACAAAAGGGTTACAATGGGGACAGGAGAGGATTGTTGGTAGGGTGTGCCAGGGATGGGGGTTTCATGGGAGGAAGTTCACCTGAATATACATAAAAGATATCTAAAATTGTTCAAATGATCAAGGGGTGGGACATGGTCACAGTGGGTGGAGATTCACTCAATAAATGAGAGAATACTGAATTCCCAGCCTGGAGAGCTCTGCCACATTCTCCAAGGGAGTAGCAATAGTCCCATAAGTGCAGGGACAATGTCTGGCTAAGGAGGATGGCCCACTGATGGGTTCTTGTTATTGATGACCAGCCTTATGAGTCTTTGCTCTTGTAATAGAAACTTAGCCTATTGTTATGGGGTGCTTAAGGGTTGCCACCTGAGAGACTCCTTGTTGCTCAAATGTGGCCTCTCTCTAAGCCAAACACAGCATATGAATGCATTACCTTCCCTCCAGCATGGGACAGGACTCCCGGGGATGAGCCTCCCTGGCAATGAGGGATTACTACCAAGTGGCAACTGGCAATACGACTGGAAAAAGACCTTGAATAAAAGGGGGAAAAGGTAAAGACAAATGATTTCATATGGCTAAGAGACTTCAAAGAGAGTCGGGAGGTCATCCCAGAAGTAATGCTTATGAACACCTCAGTAGGATCTCATAGAACACCAAAGTGAAAATCACCCCAAACAGAGGCTCTCCTGAGGATGACCTATATGGTGGGGGGATAGCTCCAGAGATTGATGCCCTATCAGTGGACTCTACTTTGGAATCTGTGCTCCTGAGAGTGACAGAGTTAGACTCAAATAAGTCCTCCCTGCACATGGCCCATCAGTCCCTTCTATTCAAACCTATATATGGTGCTGGAGTTTGTAGTTGTACTTCCAGAGACTGGAGACTTTGGCCTGTCCATGTGCCAGCTGTGCCTGGAATCTCGGTGGAGCTGCAACTCCTACTCTACAGCTCAATGGACTCATCCAAGACAACTGGTGAGAAGATGATGATGAACAACGGCCATCCCAGGGAATGGAGAGAGTCTACAGATGCAGGCAGGATAATCCCATCCATCTTATCCATGGGATATGAGCCCCCACTAACTTAGAAGTGAAGTGGACATCACCATCCCAGACTCCTCAAGATTGGGGGAAGTGCTGTGGACTAGAGGAGACTTACTGGTATTCTGTTGTAGACATATTGTGAATCAAGCAATGGAAGAAATTACAACATTGATATGGAACCAGTGGCCACTGGATGCTTTGGGGGCAGGGAGAGGGAAAAGCAATTGTAATACAGGGGCTTTTTCAGGATTTGGGAATTATCCTGCATGACATTATAATGGCAGATAAAGGCCATATTACATCAGCATATAACATGCAGAACTGTGTGGGAGAGAGTGTGGTCTACAATGTGAACTATGGTCCATGCTTTGTGCCAAAGCCTCAGGTTGTGTATATCCATTGCTGGTGATGTGCCACACTAATGCAAGATGTTTATGTGGGAGGTTGTGGGAGGTGTGGGAGGTGGGGCATATGGAAATCCCTATAATTTTTGTGTAACATTTATGTAATCTAAGCATCTTTTAAAATCTTAAACAAAAACAATTAAAGAGAAAGACCAGGCCTGGGTCATTTGGAGCTAAAATCCTTCTCTCTTTTTTCCTCTATTCATTGGTTTTCTCATCACTTGATTTCTAATATTCTCTAAGATGTGACTGAATTTCCTTGAGTAGCCTCAGAGATTCTGCAGAGTTCACTGGATATTGCTAAGTATAGGTTGTTTGCTACCACTCAAAGGGAAAATGACAGAACTTGGGAAAAATGACAGTACTTAGGAGAGCAGGCCTTGGTAATTGCTGGTAGAGGAGTCAAGTTTTGATACCTGTATTTATAATTTTAAAAGTTGGGGGGTTATTAATGAATTTCTGTTAAAAGTTGTTCCTGAGTGGATCACAGAAGGGTTTGTGATCACAGAAGGGTTACAACTGGGGTGTAAGAGAATAGTTGTTGGGGGGTGTCAGGGATGGGGGATGCATGGGAGGAAGTTCACTTGAACATACATGTAAGGTATAAAAAATTGTTTAAATGGTGATGTGGCATTTTCACAGTGGGTGGAGAATAACTCACACAAATGAGAGAATACTGAATTCCCATCCTGGAGAGCTCTACCACATTTGTAAGGGAGCAGCAACAGTCCCCCAAGGGCAGAGGCAGTGTCTGGCAAAGGAGGATGATCCACTGATGAGCCCTTGTTATTGATGACTAGTCTTATCATTCTTTGCTCTTGAAATTGAAACAGCCTATTGTTATGGGGTGCCTAAGTGTTGCCTCCTGAGAGCCTCCTTGTTGCTCAAATGTGGCCTCTCTCTAAGCCAAACTCAGCATATGAATGCATTACCTTCCTCCCAGCATGAGACATGACTCCTGGAGATGAGCCTCCCTGGCACCATGGGATTACTACCAAGTGCCAACTAGCAATGCGACTGGAAAAAAGACCTTGAATGAAAGGGGGAAAAGGTAAAGACAAATGAGGTCATATGGCTTAGAGACTTCAAAGTGAGTTGGGAGATCATCGCAGAGGTAACTCATATGCACATATCAGTAGGCCCTCATAGACTTCCAAAGTGGATCTCACCCCAAATAGGAGGACTCCTGAGCACTCTGGAGATGGCCAGGTCCTATGTCAGGGCAGATAGCTCCGGAGTTTGGTGCCTTGTCAGTGGGCCCTACTTTGAAATTTATGCTCCTGAGAGTGACAGAGTTGGACTCAAATATGTTTTCCCTGCACATGGCTCATCTGTCACTTCTATTAAAACCTATACTTGGTGCTGGAGTTTGTAGGTATACAACCACAGACTTGAGTCTTTGGTCTGTCCATGCATCAGCTGGGCCCAGAATCTCAGTGGAGCTGCAATTCCTACTCTACAGCTCAATGGACTCACCGAGGACACCAGGCAGGGAGATGATGATGGACAACGGCCATCCCAGGGAATGGAGAGAGTCTGCAGCTGCAGTCAGGATAATCCCATCCATCTTCCCCATGGGATAAAATCCCCCTCTCACTTGGAGGTGGAGTGGACATCACCATCCCAGACTCCTCAGGATTGAGGGAACAGCTATGGACCAGAGTGGACTTACTGGTATTCTGTTATAGACATATTGTGATTCAAGCAATGGAAGAAATTACAACATTAATGTGGAGCCAGTGGCCACTGGATGCTCTGGGGGCAGGGAGAGGGAAAACAGTTGTAATACAGTGGCTTTTTTGGGACTTGGGCATTGTCCTTAGTGACATTGTAATGACAGATATAGGCCATTTTATATCATCATATAACATGCAAATCTGTGTGGGAGAGAGCATGGTCTACAATGTGAACTATGGTCCGTGCTTAATGGCAAAGCCCCAGGATATGTGTATCCATTGAAAGTGATGTGCCACACTAATGAACAATGTTTATGTGAGAGGTTGTGGGAGATGTGGGAGGTGTGGTATATGGGAATCCCTATATTTTTTGTGTAACATTTATGTAATCTGTGTATCTTTTTAAAATATTTTTAAAAAATAATTTTAAAAAATTCAATGAAATTTTCATGCCATACAGAATTATCTTTTTTTTTTTCTTTTTTAAATAGAATACTACAAATGTTGTAGAAGGTATAGAGAAATAGGAGCACTTTTTCCCTGCTGGTGGGAGTGTAAGAGGGTGCAGCCTCTGTGGAAGATGATTTCATGGACCTCAGTAAGCTAAATATAGAACTGCCATATGATCCAGCAATCTCACTCCCTGGAATATATTCAGAGAACAGAAAGCAAGGACTTAAACAGATATTTGCACAGTAATGTTCCTAGCGGCATTATTCACAATTGCTAAATGATGGAAACTACCTAAGTGTCTATCACCCGATGCATGGATAAACAAAATGTTTTATATTCATATGATGGAATACTCTTCAGCTATAAAAAAAAATGAACTGGAGAAGCACATGACAACATGCATGAACCTTGAGGACATTATGTTGAGTGAAATAAGCCAGACACAAAAGGATATGTCTCACTGATATGAACTAAATATAATGATCAAATTTATGGAGTTATACTAGTGAGTATAGGTTAATGGGAGACAGAGAGTTGAGATGGGGAAACTTATGATGAATGTATGTAGAACGTTTTAATAAGGTCAATTTTAAATATGTGGTAATGGATGAAGTTGATAGTAGCACATTATAAGGAGTATAGCAAGGTGCTGATTTACAAATGTGATTGGGGTTTAAAAGGGTAAGTCTAGAGAGATTAATGTGAATTAAAAGACAGCTAGAGGAAAATCTAGGGACTGTATAACATAGTGATTTTGATGGTATATAATGATTGTACTTAATAGAAATACAAGAATGTTGTTCTACTACAAGGTGTTAAGAATATTGTGAGGCTGAAGAGGCACAGCTGCCCGAGACGCGGCAGTGTTGAGCCCCGACGGGCTCCAGGTCTCTAGAACGCCTCATGCTGAGTCCAGACCTGGAGAAGCAGCTTGCCTAGGAGGGCGCCCTGCTGCTGCTGCTGCTGCTGCTGCTGCTGCTGCTGCTGCTGCTGCTGCTGTTGTTGCCAGGACTGCAGCTGACCTTGTCCTCGGGGAGCAGCCGGAGCCGGGGAGGCTGCGAAGGAGGCTCGGTGTCTGTAGCTGCGCTGGGGCTTTTGCTTGGAGGACAGGGGTTTAATCCTCTCCGTGGGTTAAGGACCAATTGGGTTGGTTTCATTGTAGCCTTTATACTTTTTGCATGGAGTTAATCTGGAGGGTTGTACTTTGCTTTTAAGGTTCTTAGGAGTAGATTTTTTTCTTCTGAGAATACTTTATTGCCTCATTAAATTAAGATATCAGATGGTTACATTGCTTTCAAATTCCGGAGTTCTAATTGCCAGCCGTTATTCAGTAGCCGCTGACTAAACGTCAGGTGTTATGCTGGAAGTTGAATATATACTATTTTGTTTAATACTCCCACCAGTCCTTCACGAGGGTATCATCCCTGTTTCTTAGTTGAGGAACCTGCACTCGGCCACTTTTTTTTTTTTTTTTTTTAAGATTCAATACTTTTAATACAGATTAGATATTGTCATATTATGAAGAACAAAACAAAAAATAATAGTATATATAACACATTGGGTTTTCCTTTTCCTTTTCCTTTTTTTCTTTTTTTTTAATATATATATAAATATATTTTAAGAGGTCTATGGTTGGTGGCAAGGCCCCAGGATGTGTAAGTCCATTAAGGGTGGTGGGCCACACTTGTGGGAGATGTTTGTGTGGGATGTGGTGGGAGGTGTGGGAGGTGGGCAACATGGGAATCCCAGTGGGTTCCATGTAATATTTTAGGCCACTTTGTTTTTATCAGTGAGAGGCAGGGTCGGTTTTCAGTCTGTACAAAGCCCAGAGACAGTTTTCCCACCACAGGAGGAACCCTGCATTCTGACGGTGTATTGAGGAAAATATTCAGAACAACCTACTCTGTTGCCTTATTACATTTTGGAATTTCTTTAGTGTATTTGTTTGTAAGTATTAATGATCTAAGGTGATTAAGTTTTCCTGAACATGGATACTGTCTTGAGAGTTTCTTCAAATGTCTGAAAAGGAAAGTATGGTTTGGAGAATCTTCTATTCTGAATTCTTATGTACTATTAGGTTTTAAATTTTGAATGCAATGGAATTGTTCTGAGTGACATATCAATATTTTTGATGGTCACATTTACTTCAAACCTCAAGAAGGGATTTTTCCATTATCTGATACAGGCCATTAGAAATCTTGCCATCACCTACAGAATTGTGTGGGAGAGGGATTAAACTTCAATGTAAACTTTAATCCACACTTAGTGGCAATGCTTCAAAACGTGTTGATTAATTGCAAGGAATGTACCTCACTAATGAAGGATGTTGTTAATGTGGGAAAATTGGGAGGTGTGGGGAGCAGGGTATATGGGAATCCCCTATATTTTTTATGTGGCATTTGTATAATCTAAGTATCTTTAAAAAATAAATAAAATTTAAAAAATATTGATATACTTTAGTGCATATTACTAGCAGAGCTATTATATGGGTATGACAGTGGTTGAAAGAGTAAGTCAAAGGTCACGTATATTACTACAAGGAAAGCTATAAAATATAACATGAGACTGTATAGTATAGTGAAATCTTTTGTAAAATACTAATATGGGTGATACTACATATATAAAACTTTTTACAAAATGTGAATACAAATAAACTAGAGAGAGAAACAGAATAGAAGCTATGTACAGCAAGGAAGCATAGAGAGAGAGGTGATGAGATTTTTTGATTGTTTATTATTATTATTGGAATAATGAAAGTGCTCTAAAAATGACTGAAGTTTTGAAGACACAGCTATGTGATTATACTGAACACCAGGGATTGTACACTTTGGATGGATTTATGCTTTATTAATATGTATCAATAAAATTGATTTGTCAAAAAAAGGAATATTGTGATGAATAGGAAAATATAATTAATGTAATTTATCAACTGTAGTTAATAGTAATATTGTACTATATTGATAGTAAAGGCAAAGAAGGTACTATATATCACTGCTAAATATTTTTTTAAAATATGGGTTTTGGTGTTATAAGATATGAATATGATTAAGCATTCTTTTCTTCATTTTCTTCATTAATGAGACCTTTGTCATGTCACTTAATCAAACTGTGCTCATTTATGTATCTTTCTGAATATTGGAAAAACAATTGAATTTCTTTTTAGGGTTAAATGAGATAAATGTGCCTGGACAGAACTTTTTAAAATAATGCTTTTATAATTTGTTAAGCTGTCTTTTGTCTGTTATTTTATTTTTCGAAGTTAAAATAAATTTTACTAAAAAAAAATTATACAAACCAGAACATAATGGGAAGACATTTTTAATGTACTAAAGGATAATAACTGTCATCAAAGAATTCAATACTCTCTGAAATATCTTTCAAATATAAAAACACATGAAGACTTTTTTTAGGAAAATTAGTAGACACACACACACACACGTGAATAGAAATAATTTATAGCCAGCAGAACTATATCTCAAAAATTTTCCAGGCAGAGGAAATAAGATAACAGATGTAAACTTGGGTGTATTCAAAGAAATAATGGGGCATTTTTAGGGAAATGGAATTGTTCTGCAAGATATTGCTGTGATGGATACAGCCATTATGTATTTTGTTAGAACCTATAAAAGTGTATGGTACAGAATGTAAACCATAATGTAAACCATTGAACATGCATAGTGACATGCTCCAGTAATTGTTCACCAATTGTAACAAATGTACCATACTCATGTAAGATGTTATTAATAGGGGAAAATGTGAGAGGAGGAAAGGATTGGGTATATGGGAGTCCCCTATATTTTCTATGTGAGTTTTCTATAACCTAAAGTTCTTTGAAAATAAAATGAAAAAAATAAAATAAGACACTAGGGGAATACTTAGGATAAAAAAAATAAATAACACTAAAATGGAAAGTTGAAAGGAAATATATCAAATATTAGATTTTTAAAATTGTAAATGCTCTACAAATAAATGACTAATGGAAAACTAGTTTGATACATTGTGGGGCATGAGCCACATATAAAAATAAAGTTTATGACAAAATGTAGTTTAAAGAAAGCATAGTTTATTAAAAAAGAACAGAAAAATAGAAAGAGCCTGTAAATATAATAAAAGACAAATGCACTTACAAGATGAGCAATAAATTTAAAAGGCACAGAATTAAAAAAAATTGCCTTTGATTAGGCCAGATAAATAAATTAAAGGTACCCAGATAGGAAAGGGAAAGGTAATACTTTGACTAATCACTGATGATATGATCCTATATCTAGAAAATCCTGAAAAATCCCCAATAAAGCTACTAGAACTAATAGTTGTTGTATTAGTCAGCCAAAGGGGTGCTGATTCAAAATACCAGAAATCTGTTGGTCTTTATAAAGGGAATTTATTTGGTGTAGAAGCTTACAGTTACCAGGCCATAAAGCATAAGTTTCTTCCTTCACCAAAGTTTGTTGCCACATTTTGGAGCAAGACAGCTGCCAATGTTTGCCAGGGTTCAGGCTTCTTGGGTTCCTCTTTTCCTGGGTCTCTGTTTCTCTCCGGGCTCAGCTCCTCTGTTTTCTACACAAGGTCAGCTGTAAACTATGCTTTGCCTCTCTCCACAAGGCCAGCTGTGAACTGTCAGGCAAATGGCTCGTCTCTTTTTTAGTGGCCTTCTCTAACCTTCCTTACAACCAAGCTCCTCTGTGTGCTTGCTTCCCTGGGCTCCAGCATTAAAACTTAGCTTCAGAAGTACAACCCAAAACTCCAGCTCTGTCCTTTGCCATGTCTTTTATCTTCAGGACCCCACACACCAAGGCGTGGGGCTCAATGCTCTACTGAAGTGGCCTAATCAAAGCCCTAATTTTAACTTAATCATGCCTAGATGAACAGACCAGTTTACAAGCATAATCCAATATCTATTTTTGGAATTCATAACTATATCAGCTGCCAAACTGCTACAGATATGTTCAGCAAAGTGGTGGTATACAAGATTAATATCCAAAAATCAATGATGTTCTATATACTACTGATGAGTAAACTGAGGAGGAAATCAGAAAGAAATTCCATTTATAATAGCAACTAAAAAGTAAAATATTTATGAAAAAATTTAGCCAAGGACAAAATTTAGCCAAGCCCTCCCAGCTGAACCAGAATCATCTATTCACAAATGGTGCTGGGAGAACTGGATAGCTGTATCCAAAAGAAAGAAAAAGGACCACTATCCAAACCTCATACAAATAATTAACTCAAAATGGAACAAGGACCTAAATATAAAAACAACAGCATAAAGATGTAGGAATACATCGTCAAGATATTGTGGAAGTGGTAGCTTCTTAAACCTTACACTCAAAGCATGAGCAACAAAAGAAAATATGCATATATGGGAACCTCACAAAATTAAACACTTCTGCACCTAAAAGGACTTTGTTAAAGGGTGAAAAGGCAGGAGACTCAATGGGAGAAAATATTTGGAAATCATATATCCAGTAAGGGTTTAACAGACATGATATATAAAGAGATATTACAACTCAAAATAATAAAAAAAAAACTTTCCCATTTAAAAAGGGCAAAATACGTGAATAGTCAATAGTCCAAAGAAGAAATACAAATGCCAAAAAAATGGATGAAAAAATGTTCAACATCACTAACAATTAGGCAAATGTAAATCAAAAGTTCAATGAGATATCATTTCACACCCATTAGGCTGGCTGCTACTAAAAGGTCAGAAAACAAAAAGTGTTAGAGAGGAAATGGAGATATAGGAATGCTTATTCCCTGTTTTTGGATTAGAATGGTACAACCACTATGGAAGGCTTTGGCATTTCCTAAGGAAGTTGATTATAGACTCAACATATGACTCGGCAATACTACTGATAGATATATACCTAGAAGAATTGGGAGCAGCGACATGAAGAGACATCTGCACACTGATGTTCATAGTGATGTTATTCAAAATAGCCAAAAGATGTAAACAACTTAGGTTCCATCAACTGATGAATAGATAAACAAATTGTGGCCTATATACATGATAAAACATTATGAAGCTGTGAGAAGAAATGAAGTCATGAAACATATGACCCCGTGGGTGAACCTGGAGGACATTATGTTGAATGAAGCAAGCCAGAACCAAAGGACAAATACTGTATGCTTGAGTTTTTATGAACTAAATATCCTGTGTAAACTCTTGGAGCTAATAATTAGAATTTAGGTCACCAGAAAATGGAATGAGGGTAGCAATTGGAAAGCTGAGGATTAATCTGTGCAGAATGGATAAAGGATTTTTTAAATAAATCTTTGGAAATTAATAGAAATGGTCAAAACACATGATAGAACTTGTCACTAGCAGAGCTATGATATGGGTATGACAGTGGTTGAAAAGGAAAGGCTAAGGTCATATATGTTACTAGAAGTAAAACTTAAAAATGCAACATTGGACTGTATAACATAGTAAAACCTCAGGTGAAATATGAATATGGGTAATATTGCATATATAAGACTGTTTTTACAATAATTGCAAATAAAAACAAAAAAACAGCAATAAATAAATATTGTATAAACATATATATTTTAAAAATCATACTAAAGTGATTTTATTTGGTATTGGTATATGATAAGACACAATTGTAAAAGATAAATTTAGAAAGTATAAATATAATGTAGATTTTAAATATTTGAATAAATTAAATAGTTTTGAATTAGCAAAATATAGTTAAACATTTTACCCCTGAAATAAGGTTGAACATTATTTTAAATGTTCAAAAACATTTAGGAACAATAACAAGATATAATTTTACAGAGAAAATCTTAATATAAAATTCAAAAGAAAAACATATTTGTAATTCTATACCATGAAGGCAAACAATATGTCTAATTACAATTATAAAAGTTTATATAACCAAAAAATAAAATCCTTGAAAAATCATAAAGTACTTTTTAAAATATCCTTTGAATAGCAGTTTTTAATTTCCTAGATTGCCTATGAAATATACCATGAAATGGGTTGGCATTTATAAATTGGAAATTATTACCTTTCACTTTGAGGCCATGAGAATGTCCGAATCAAAGCATAGTGCAGGTGATGCTCTCCCTGAATCCTGTGGTGAAGGCTTCACCCTCATCAAGCACTGGGATGATAGCCAGGCTCTAAACCCCATCCTTTAAACATTTGCTATATTAGAAACCATGTATGTGTCCCCAGACCTCGTTTTCCTCCCTAGGTCTGGTTTTTAGAATGCTGGTGATAAACTAAGCCTGATTTATTATATAAATCCTGTATGGGAAAAGACTGTAACTCTAGGTATCTCTGTTCAACCTTAAGAGATATAGCAGGGGGCTATATCTGGTTGGCGTCCATCTCCCATATGGAGGGACCTGGGTCCGATCCCTGGGACCTCCTGGTAAAAATTTAAAAAATATATAGAAGGTGCGTGGGCCACCAGGCCCTGTGCGCGGGCGCACCACCAGTTCCTGCGAGCCACACAGCAAGATGATGACATAATAGGAGAGTGACACAAGGGAGAGGCAGATGAGATGCACCGATAAACCAGCACCCAAGGTGGCGCAGGCAGGATGCCTCTCTCCTACATCAGAGATTCCAAGGATTGAATCCCAGTGAAGACAGGAGGAGAAGGATGAGAAGAGAGGGCAGAAAATGGACACAGAGTTGCCCAGCCAATGGACACAGAAACAGCAAAAACGGGGGGGGGGGGGGAGAGGGAAGGGGTGTAAAAATGGATAAAAGTAAATAAATAAATAAATCCTTAAAAAATAAAATAAATAAATAAAAAATTAAAAAAAAAATAAACCCCATCCTTGTCAAGTGTGGGGTTGGCACCCAGACTTTCCTCATTCCACAAAGCCTCTGAGAAATCTGGAGTGCTAACACTCTTCCTGAACAACAGGTCAGAAGGCCTACCCTGTCCAATGCTAGGGCATATTCACCCTTTCCACACACGTGAGCAGGTCTTCTCTCTTGCCTGCGAAGATGTCTTTGGTGCAAACATTAGTTTCCATGGTTTTGCCTTTGAAATGAGGTTCCTTCCATCTCTTCCTTTACTGTCTCTTTTTGTCCAGGCTGGCAGAAGTTCTCTTCATAGAGATTTCACAAAAAGCTTGTCAGTTTTGCATATACTGCACAGGGGATCAAAACCTTCAGACAAAAGAACTTTCCAAAAATCCTTTCAGAATAACCATTTCTAATTCTGACTTGTACTGAATGGGCTGACTGGATCCATGTTCACTTAATCCTCATATGGAGCACTATCCTTTGAGAAATCACTTTCTGAGAGCTCAGAATTTTCCAAGCCATCAATTTTTTGTTTCTTTGTGCCCATGAGTTCAGTTCTAAGTGTATCCCTTTCTTCTAACATTTTACTATAAGCTTCAAGGAGTAACCAGGCTGCACTTTCTACCTTTAGCTTGGAAACCCACTCAGCTAAAAATCCAAGCTGGCCAATTTCAAATTCTGCCTTCCATCTGACATCAGAACCATTTACCAAGTTCTTTTCCACTTGAGAACAAGGATCACCTTTCTTCCGCTTTGCAATGACACAGTCATTTCGTCTAAAGACTCATTTGAAGTTCTGTTAGCATCCATATTTCTACAACTAGTCTCTTCAAAGCAATCCAGGCCTTTTCAATCAAGCGCTTCACAATTCTTCCAGCCTCTAACCATTAATAAATTACAAAACCATTTCCACATTTTTGGTATTTGCAATAGCAGCACCCCACTATTCTGGTTCCAATATCCATTTTAATTTCCTCAGATGCTTAAATCAGACACCATGAAATGGGCTGGCTTTAAACAATAGGAAATTATTAGCTTACAGTTTGAGGCCATGAGAATGTCCAACTCAAAGCATAGTAAAGGTGATGTTTTCTTCCTGAAGCCTGGCTATCAGCCATCCTAGGCTCCTCTGCCAAGGATTCTGGAATAAGAGGAAACACTACTTAAAATGTATTTCTAAATAAGCATCTCTTAAAAGAATTAAAATATTTGCAGCATTCCAGTATCATTTTTAAGGTTATTAAATGTTTCTAATTGTGAGAATAAAGTTTCAACTAAAATGGTTCCCTGGTTTATGAATTTCAAATTAATAAAAACAATCTTTCTGTGGAAAAGAAAGAAATGGCTATTAAGAGCAAGGATGAACACACTTATGCCTAAAAATATCTGGCCAATAATTCATTCCTCTATGAAAGACAAAACTAGTTGTCAGGTTATTGTTGTGAGTATATGATTATTATAGCTTTAACACAGCATGAACCCTAAAAATTATATAAATTCAAGAATTAAATCTTTTATCCTCATAACAACTCTAAGACGTGGTTCTCTTATTACATATAATCACAGGTGAGGAAACAGAGGTACATAAACTCTAAAGAACGTTCAGAAGACTGCCTAGCTCTGAAAATTGATACCAGGATTCAAACCTAAATGACCTATAGAGTCCTTCCTTTAAGCATGTTAGTACATAGAAGGAAAGAATGGAATGATCTTTTTACTTTGCTACTTGCAGGCCTTCCAAAAATGCCATATGAAGAAGCAAAGGTTTATGTATGGTCTTTGGTAGAAACAGGAGAGAAAAAGGAAGGTTTTCAAGAAATACTGGAATTTTCATATCCACTAGATTTGAGAACTCATTCGATACAATGATACATGTAGAATTTGAAGATTTTTTTCTCTGAATGAATGTGATGGTTAAATTCATGGGTCAACTGGGTCAGGTTATGGTGTCTAGTTTTTTGCCAAGCAAACACTAGTTTGATTGTTATTGTGAGGATATTTCACCGATTTAAATCATCGGTAAATTGATTTCGCCTAAGGCTTATTACATCTACAATCAAATGTGAAGTTTGCCTTCAACACTGAGAAATGTCTCATCTAATTAGTTGAAGGCTTTAATATGAGAAGTGATGAATTTAGTAGTAGAAGGGAGATTTCCCAATTCTGCTTCAGCCAGCCAACTTCTGCTGGGAAATTCACTGACAATCTTCATTGGAGTTCCCAGCTTGAAGCCTGCCCTATAGGATTTAGATTTATCCATATGCACAGTCCTGAGTCAATTCCTATGAAAATCTCATAACTCTTATAAGATAGATAGATGATAGATAGATAGATAGATAGATAGATAGATAGATGATAGATAGATAGATAGATAGATAGATAGATAGATAGATGATAGATAGATTCCTGGTCAGTTTCTTTTTCCCTTGAGTACACTGACTCATGCCAATTTTAGTACTGTGAGTAGTTCTTGAGAAACAGAATCTTACGGATGATATTTTTAACATTGTTCTAGGGATTTGGGAATTGATTCTCTATCTTGATTAGAAATGATTCTTTTCCCAACAATCAACATAGAACTTATAGTCCATGGTATGTGTTAGCAATAGAGATATGTAAAATATCATGATTGGATAAGGCTATTCAAATGTATATGAGGGAAGGCTATGGATGAGAAAGTTTTTGACTTCTCAACATACTTTTGTGGAGTTAAAAAATTAATGATATGGCTGGTTGTTACTAAATCCTCTGGATACAGTTTTAAAAGAAATTGATGAGCTTAAAGTTTCAAATTTTCAACTTAAGTGCAGGATGTGGGACCTGAAAGTTTCTATGTGTGCCTTGAAAGAAAACTTACTTTGTGTAGCCACAGACTTAAAATTTCCAAAAACCAGACCTAGAGACTTATTGTCTGAGTGGCTGAATTATAATGCAAAGTGAATTCCCAACCTTGCAGGGCATATGCTGTAAAGTTAGGGCATTCATTGGAAATGAATAAGATACTGAAATTTGGAATGGAAACATTTGGGTTGATAATAATAAAAATGGGGGCATTAAAAACCTAGATTCTGTTGAGTCTTTGCCAGATAAAACTGTAATGATCTTCCCTAAGGAATCAGCCACCCAATCTCAATCAGTCCTGATAAATCTGTGACTGTTAAACTAAAAACATCTTCCCTAAGGAAAAATCTCTCACATCTGTCTGAAGAGATTAATCCTGTTTCACCAGATGAAAGTACATTGGAATGCCCTGAGTTAGTTAGCTTGCAAGACACTTCTAATACTTCTTATGACCCAACTCCACCACCCCTCTTTTCTTCCAGACCTATAACTAGACTTAAAGTCCCCAAAGACCTGAAAATGTGAAACACAAGGTATGACCTATGAGGAGATGGGCTACATTTCAAAAAACTGAATGACTGCCCAATTAACATAGACAGAAATCAGGGAAATATGTGTGGGAATAGATATTAAGAGTGAGTGACAATGGTGGAAGGAACACAAAGTTGGATCAGGCTGAATTTATTGACATGGACCCACTAAGCAGAAATTCTGTATTAAAAGTTGAATCTCAAGGAGTTAGAATGGACATTAACTGTTTGTTCTGGTGGTTGGCTGAATCATGGACCTAAATGTGGTCTACAATGCCTGAGGTCAAAATACAGAACTTCCCTGATATAATATAGATAAAGAGATCAAAAGACAGAGAGACTGGGATGTTATCATATAAAAACTGATCACCCACCCCATGAATATCCAGAGGACACAACATTCACCAGGACTTTTTGGAATAAATTTATGAGACTAACCATGTCATCCTTGATGGATTTTGTGGGTGCTCTTCTCTGAAGGTCATGTATTACTGGAATTACTGTCACTGAAATTGTATGCTAAATCACTGTGGGGATGATCAGATACCATGTTGACAGAACACAAATGGAAGCACTTAATTGACAATGACAAGGTGGATGTTGCTACCATAATAGACAGAAGACTCAAAGCAGTAATGAAAGTAGTCTGGTTTACACAGATCTTTGACATTGCCTAGTAGGTCTGGAGAATCTAGTAGTAAAATAGATGGACAGTCTACTAAATTCTTACTTGATTGGTATAAGAAGAAGTGCTCTGGGTCAAGAGAACAAAAATCTAACTAGAATTATAAACACAAGTATTCATGGTCCTATTATCAATTCCCAGAGACAGTTTTCTGACCCAAAGCCCCTTCAATGAAGGGAAGGCCAGGTCCCTTTGTGAAATGACCTTGTTACACAACCAAAAAATTTACACAGTTAACCTTCCCCCAACCTTCCCCAAAAACTTATGTTCTTTTACCAGGATAGTAGTGCATTGGAGAAAAAGAAATAATCAGATATTTGGGGGATTATTAGACACCAGCTTAGAAGTAATATTAAATCCAGGAGACCAAAAACATCACTGAGGTCCACAAATCAGAGTAAAGGCTTATGGAGATCAGGTGATCAATGAAGCTTTACCTCTGATACTTTTTCCAGGAGGTCCAGTGTTTCCCTGGACCCATTCTGTGGTTATTTCCCCAGTTCCATAATGCATAATTGGAATCAACACACCCAGAAACTGGCAGAATCTCCACATTGATTTCCTAATATGTGGATTAAGGGTTAATATGGTAGGAAAGGCGAAGAGGAACCTATTTTTCTCTCCCTAGAAAAATAGTAAATCAAAAGCAATACCACATTCCTGGAGGGATTGCAGAGATTAGTGCCACAATCAAGGACTTGACAGTTGCAGGGGTGATGATTCCCACTGTATTTCCATACAATTCTCCCATTTGACCTATGGGGAAAAAAACAAAAGGATCATTGAGGATGACAGTAGATTATCATAAACTTATCTAGGTGCTGACTTTAATTGCAGCTGCTGTTCCAAAGATGATATCATTGCTTGAAGAAACCAGTACATCATGTGGTTTATTTGGTACACAGCTATTGATGTGGCACATACATTTTTCTAATTTTTTTTTTTTTTTTTAGATAAAGGTCACCAGGACGAGTTTGCAGTGGTTATCAAAGCAAGAAATATATCTCCATTTTCCTACTTCTGACATGTGTCAACTTTCCAGAACTTTCTCAAGACCTAGTCCTCAGGGACCTAGATCAACTCTTCCTGCCATAAGAAGTCACACTGGTCATTAGATTGATGATATCATGTTAACTGTACCTAGTGAGAAAGAAATAGGAACTATTCTAGAATTATTGGCAAGGCATTCATGTTTTTGATGGTGGGAAATAAATCCAACAAAATTCCAGGTCCTTCCAGTTCAGTGAATTTCTAGGTGTCCAGTAATGTGGGGCCTGTTGAGATATCTCTTCTAAGGTGAAGAATAAGCTATTGCATCTACCACATCTTAAGACTTAAAAAGAGACACAATACCTAGATGGCCTGTTTGGATTTAGAAAACAACATAGTCCTCATTTGGGTGTGCCTTTCCTGCCATCCACTGAGTGACCTGAAAAGCTGCTAGGATTGAAGAGGGACTGGAACAATAGGAGACTCTGCAACAGGTCCAGGATGTTGTACAGTCTGCTCTGCCACTTGTACCATATGATTCAGCAGATCCAACATTGCTAGAAGTGTCAGTGACAAATAGAGGTGCTTTCTTGAACATTTTATAGTCCCTTATAGGAGAGTCACAGTGCAGACGTTTAGTATTGTGGAGCAAATCCCTGTAATCCTATGTAGAGAACTACTCTTCTTTTGAGAACAGCTTTAGCCTGCTACTGGGCCTTATTAAAGACAGAGTACTTATATATAGGCAACCAATTTTTCATGAGCCCTCAGCTGCCCATCATGTACTGGGTTTTGCCTAGCAAAAGCCTTAAATTGGGAGTGCACAGCAGCACTCCATCATAAAATTGAAGTGGTCTTTCAAGATAAGATTATAGCAGACCCTGAAGGCACAAGTAAGTTATACTGGGAAGTGGCCCAGATGCCCATGGCCTCCACTCCTGCCACATTGTCTTCTTCTTATAAACTCATAACTTTGACCTCTTGGAGAGTTCCTTATGATCGGTTGACTGAGTAAGAAAAAATTCAGTCCTGGTATACAGATGGTTTTGCATGATATACAGGTAACACCAGTGAGTGGAAAGATGCAGCATTAAAGCCCCTTTCTGGAACATTCCAGAAGGACAATAGTTGAAGGGAAATCTTCCCAGTGGGCAGAACTTTAAACAGTTGCTTGTCCATTTAGCCTGGAAGGAGTAATGGATAGAGTTTGTTTGTTATGCTGATTCATGGTCTGCTGTCAATGGTTTGGCTGGATAGCCAGGGACTGAGAAGGAAAATGTTTACATAAATAGTGACAAAGAGATCTGGAGAGAGAAGTATGTGGATAGATTTTTCTGAGTAGGCAATAAACATGGGAATATTGTCTCTCGTGAATGCTCACCAAATGGTAATTCAGCAGAGGAAGATTTTAATAATCAAGTGAATAAGATTACCCTGGACACCAGTCAGCCTCTTTCCTCAGCCACTCCTCTCATTGCCCAATGGGCTCATGATCAAAGTGGTCATGGTGGTAGTGATGGAGGTGAATAATGGACTTCAATTCATCAAAGCAGATCTAGATATAGCTACTGATGACAGTCCAATCTGCCAGAAGTAGAGAATTAGTCCCCAATATGACAGTGTTCCCCAAAGTAATCAACCTGCTAACTAATGAAAAGTTGTTACATGGCCTACATCCTCCATAGAAAGGGCAATATTTTGTTCTAACTGAAAGAGACATACTTTCCAAGTATGGGTTGACCTTCTCTGCATGAAATGTTTCTGAAAATAATTACCATCTGTGGACTGACAGGATGTCAAATCCACTGTCAGGGTACTCAACACAGCAGTGCTTCTGGACAATGTACCTACTTCATGGCAAATGAAGTATGGGAATGGGCTTACGGAGTTAAATGTCTTACCATGTTCACTATCACCTTGAAGTAGCTGATATAATAGTGGAATGACTTTGAAGACTTAGAACACCAACAGGTTCTCTTGCAGGGCTACAGAAGTGTTCTCCAGGAAACTGTATAATCTATAAATCAGTATCTATTCTATGGTGCCATTTCTTCATAGCCAGGATTTATGGTTCCAGGAATCATGTGGTGGAAATAGGAGAGGCACCTCTCACTATTATCCCTAGTGATCCAATAGAAAAATGTTTGCTTCCTGTCCCTCAGCCTTAAGCTCTGGTTGTCTATAGTTCTTAGTTTCAAAAGGAGGACTGCATACGCCAGGAGACACAACAATGATTCCACTTAACTTGAAGTTAAGGCTACTACCCAGTCATTTTGGGATCCTCATGCCTCTGAATCAACAGGCAAAGAAGGGAATTAGTGTACTCACTGGAGTGATTGTTTGACTACCTAGGGGAAATAGGACAGCTACTACAGACAATAGGTAAAAAGGAGCTTGCCTGGAATACAGGAAATCACCTAGGGCATCTCTTAGTACTGCCATACCCTGTGATGAAAGTCAAAGAAAAATTGCAACAACCCAATCCAGACAGGGTTACTAATGGCACAGATACTTCAGGAATAAAGGTTTGGGTCACCCTTCTGGGCAAAGGACCATGCCAGCTGATGTGCTTGCTGGAGGGAAAGAGAATATAGAATGGGTAGGGAATGACGATAGTTATAAATATAAGCTCTGACCATATGACAATTTACAGAAATAATGATCCTAATGGTTATGAATATTTCTTCTTTTTTGTGATAAGTATGTTTGTAATTATATGTAAATCAAATATCCTTATTGTATACCCTATCTAATCCCCTTGTCATATGACATAAGTTTTATTAACTTCATGCCACAATATTTATATTATAGGATATCAAGTTTAATAGTGTATATTACCCTAGCATTTGCACATTATTCTGGAAAGTTAGTTTGTTTCTAGTTTTACACAGGACAGGTGACTATTGTTAAGCAAAAATATAACTGTCCTTATTTTTACTTAGAGATTAAGTATGATTTAAGGAGACATGTATGGGTGCCAATTGACATGGATGGACTGTGATGGTTAAGTTCATGTGTCAACTTGGCTAGCTTATGGTGTCCAGATTTTTTCAATAAGATTGATATGAGAAAATTCCATGGATTTAAATAATCAGTAAGTTGATTGGATATTTGGCTGGTTTTATCTACAACAAAATTTTAGATTGCCTCCAACAATGAGAGAAGTCTCATCCAATTATTTGAAGGCCTTAAAATGAGAGGTGATGATTTCAGCAGGCATAAAAGAGAATTTCCATCTCTAATTAAGCAGCCCACCTTCTCCCAGGGAATTCATCAAAAATCTTCATTGGTGTTCCCACTTTGTATCTGGCTTTGATATTTGGACTTGAAACCCCCATAGTCATGTCAGCCAATTCCTATAAAAATTTTTAAATATTTACATATATACATACATATAAATATAAATTATATATATATTGTTAGTTCTGTTTCCCTAGAGCACCTTATTACACTGATCAAGAAGTCAAAGGCAATAAAGGAAAGATAACTATAATGAGTAGCAATAGAAGAAAAGGGTTTAGATAGGAAAAAAGAAGAGAAGAAGAAGAAGAAAAAAGAACACAACAACAATGACAACAGAGGAAGAAGAGTAAGAGGGAGGAAGAGGTAGGGGGGAGTAAAAGTGGAAGAGGGAGAAAAGAAGGAAAAGAAGGAGGAGGAAGAGGAGGATGAGCAACAGGGGGAAGAGGAGAAGGAAGAGGTGTTAAAAGGAGAGAAGACTTTATAAGAAAATTAATTAGAACAATTATACCTATAATGATCCTTCAAGGTGCAGAACCATAAAATCAGATAAATATTTTATTGGCAAGTGTGGAATTATCCAGAAGGAAGATATTTGAAGCCATAACAATGAATAAGATATAAAAGAATATATAGAACTTCCACTAGTACTTAGAATGTAGAAATCTACAAAGAATATTACACAACCATACCAGTTTTAAAAAGCCAGATTATACACAAAATCAAATTTTCCATAGGACCATGAGAAAGATGTGATTGGAAACATCCAATAAACCAGAATACCAAGGAGAAACAGTCCTTTCAAAAATGAGTTGGGACAAATGTATTGTTTTACCTTGGCAGAGGGTGGGAGAAGATGTGAACACTGTACCAGCACATAGGAAGAATATAGATAAATTATAACGGATTGCTAAAGCCAAATGTGGCCTACATTGTCAGTTGCAAAGCCATAATATCAAGGGATTTGCATACATTTTTAATATATTCCCTGTTGCTTTTTTCTAAGTGCTCATGAAAAAGACAATGGACAGTGTGGAAATTTTTCAGTCAAGCTCACTGTACAATCTACAAAAAACAAAATATCTTCCTCTTCCTCTATTACTAAATGAAGAACTGCTATTACTTTACAAACTATAGCTTTATTCTTACAAGTTTTCCCTAACAGCAGATAAAAGCTATGGAGATACTAAATTATAGAATTGTCCCTGCATTATGAAAGCATCCAATCAAATAGCAAAACTTCATGTCCTTATACCTTTCCCCAAGTTACTCAAAGACTAAATCATATAATACTAAAGCCTAGGTTCTTTCTAAAACCAACTTACATAGAAAGCACATATTTCTACATTGCATGTTTACTTCTTCTCTGCAATGAGAAATGAAACTAAACTGTTCAATGACATGTTTTCCTAGTGGTCTTTGGCTAAAAAATATTGACTATTACTAGACTAAAAGATATAGTGGAGAAGACATAAACCTTTATGGATACATCAGACATTTCATCATAAAAATGGACTCTATTAGAGTCCAAAGAAATGCTATAAATAAAACTTTTAAAAAGCACAAAAACATTATATAAGAAACAAAGAACTCCATCAACAGGATTATCAGTACTCAATACAGTTGATAAAAGATTTAATGACCTTGAAGATAAGCCAATAAGATTTAACCAAACAGAAAAGATGTGAAAAAAAAAAGTGTGGGGAATAATGTGCAAGTGCTATGGGAAAATATCAAGCATTTGCCAAAGATATAACTACAGAACTAAAATAAGAATAGAAGTTAGGATTCCTGGGGAAGATCACAGAGTAGGGATCTTCAGGAATCAGTCCTTCAAACAATACAAGCAGTAAACAGGAAGGACCTGTTTGAAACAACTGTTTTGAAACTCCAGAGGTCAGAAGAACACTGTGCACCATCCAGGGAAGAGCTGGACGAATAGGCTGATAAACTATTGTTAAAGACAGTAAATTGTTCTTGCTGCACAGTGGCTACTGGAACCCATCCCTCATCTTACAGCAGGCCCCCTTGGAGTCCAGGCCCTGGTTAACTCTCTGGTGAAAGAAAAGGATATAAAAACTCTCAAAGGGTGGGCATGATTGATCACTGATAATGTTTTTTGATTAGCAAATTAGGATCACTGGGGAACCAGCTCTGAGGGCAACTATTATTTCAAAGAAACCCCACAGAGGCAGTGGCAGCCATTGTTTTACCCCAGCCCTGGGCAGAGGAAGTAATAATCACTATTTCAACACTTCCCAGATAGGATTGGAGGTGGTTGATATTTAAAGATGTAGTTCTTCCTCAAGGTTATGGGGGACAGTTTGATGAAGGACTGCATTTGCTGGGCAGGCCAAGAAAGCTCAGTTTTAGGAAGCCATTGGAAAAGTTTTGGCGCCCTTCTTGATCTCCTTCCCAGGGAACTTTGGAGACAGTCTACAACCCTTTTGTGGTTTCTGGCCTAGTTTTGGCTAGGAAAAACTGACATGAGATGGTCTTTCCAGGGTGGCTCTTATTGTAGAATTTTTAATCCAGGCAAGAGCAGCTTGAAACAAAGAGAGTAATATAAAAAGCTAAAGAGAGAGAGAGTCCTGGAAAAAGACTTGCCAGCTTTAAATACCTAGGAGAAAGAGATCTGTCTCCTGAGGAAAGAGAGGGAAAAACAAAACTCCTGTAAATGGGGAAACACCAAAACAACTAAAAAAACAAATGCTCAAGACAAGACATAGGTCCAGAAAGACAAGGAAGACCCTGCAACTACATTTGCCTTGAACAGACTTATCAGATAGGAGGAATGAAGCTCAAGTACATCTCTGTTTCATGCCTAGCTGGTTGCAAAACCATAAAAACAGACAACCAAAGAATAAATCCAAGAAGTAACATTTTAAAATATTAAAATGCACAGTGTGTAAAAAATAGTACAAAACAAACAAAGAAATGATAACTCATCCAAAGAAAGAGGATGAAAATACAGAAAACACTAATTAGGAAATGAGAATGTGGGCATACTGAAGAAAACCTTTAAAGAAATTATCTTAAAAATGCTGGACAAGATGGAGGAAAGTACAAAGGAAAAACTGAAAAATATCAGGGAAACAATGAGTGAATAATATTAGAGTCTAAGTAAAGAGATAAACATTTAATAAAGGAAACAAACAGAATGACTAGAGTTGATGACCACAATAATTAAAATGAAAAAATGCCCAAAAGTATTTCAAGAGAAGATTGGATCTGGCAGAAGAAAGAATCAGTGAACTTAAAGACAAGACACTTGAAAGGAGTCAGGCTCTGGAAAGAAAGAAAAAAAAGAATTATTAAAATGAAAATAGCCTAAGACAGCTATGAAAAACTATCAAAAGCATGAATATATGCATTATGGGGGACACAGAAGGAGAAGAAAGAAAGGGGCAATAGGAATAGTCAAAGAAATAATTAGAGAGAACTTCTAAAACCTAGCCAAAAACAAAAAACAAAACAAAACAAAACAAAAAACCATGAATATGCACATCCAAGAAGTTCAGGGAACACCAAACAGGATAAAAATGCAAAAAAAAAAAAAAAAATACACTCCATCATATATTGATTGCACTATAGAATGCAAGGGACAATGAGAGTGTTTGGAAGGCAGAAGGAGAAAAAGTTATTACATAAAAGGGCACCCCAAGTAGATAAAAATGGCTGATTTCTCATCAGGTACCATGGAAGCAGTTCTATGAAATATTTAAAGTACTAAATGAAAACAACTGCCAGTCAAGAATTTTACATTTGGTGAGACTCACTTTCATAAATGAGGGTGAAATTAAGACATTATTAGATAAATAAAAGCTGAGGGAGTTCATCACCACTAAACCTCTTCTGTAAGGAATGCTAAAGGAAGCTATTCAGATTGAAAGGAAAGGTCATTACACAATGTGCAAATCAGCATAGAGAAATAAAGGCCTATTGTAAAGGGAACCATTTGGTAATTATAAATACTGGTATGTAAATAGACTTATTACTCTCAATAGGTGCTAACATGCACATACATAAAATGTAATGATAAATCTATGGTTTAGGAAATACAATGTACAAAGCTATAAGAGGTAACTATTTAAAAAATGGAGAGGATTGAAGGATTTATTGGAAAAGTATATGTGAATGATATTAAAATAAAACTGGTATCAGAAAAATTATAATTGTTATATATTTTGTATGTTAAATTTTAATCCCATGGTAACCACAAGGGAAACTGATAAAAAATATATCCAGATAAAAATGAGAAGTAGCTAAATATGATATAACACAAGAAAGCAAATAAATACAAAAGTAGGCTTTGGCAGAAGTGAGGAACAAAAAAGTTACAAGAGTTATACAAACTCAATAACAAAATAGTAGGAGAAAGTCCTGTATTATCAGTAGTGTCTTTAAATGGAAATGGATTAAACTTTCCAGTCAGAAGGCAGATAGTGGCAGAATGTATAAAAAAGCATGCAAGAAACTCAACATAAAGTAAAAGATACAAATAGTTTGAGGGTGAAAGGATGGAAAAAATATATCATGCAAGTAATAAGGAAAAGAGAGATGGGCTGTATGTGCTACAATTGGATAAAACAGAATTTAAGTAAAAAACAGTTACAAGGGACAAAGATGGTCATTATTTGCTGACAAAGGGGATAATTCAACAGGAATATGTAACAATTATGAATTTGCACCTAACCACAGAGCCCCAAATTACATGAATCTATCACTGACAAATTTGAAGGAGAAAATTGATGATGCTATATTAATAGTAGAAGACTTTAACACATCACTCTCAATAATGGATAGAACATCTAGTCAGAAGATCAATAAAGAACTAAAGGACTTAATGTTACACTAAACCAAGTACATCTAACAGACATACATAGAACACTGCACCCAATGAAAATAGAGTAAACATTCTTCTCAACTACACAAGGATAATTCTCAGGATAGACCATATACTGGGTAAAAAACAAGTCTAAATACATTCAGAATATTGAAATTATACAATGTTTATTCTCTGTCCAAAATAGAATGAAGCTATAAATCAATAATAGAGGAAGAAATGGAAAATGAACAAATACATGGAAATTATACAAAATACTATTAAACAACCAATGGTTTAAAGAAGAAATCAGAAGTGAAATTATCTTGAAGCAAATGAAAGTGAAAATAGAACATCCAAAAACTTATGGGATGCAATGAAGGCAGTGATGAGAGATAAATTTATAGGTCTAAGTGTTTATATTTAAAAAGAAGAAAGCCTTCAAATCAAAGACCTAAACACAAAATTAGAAGAACTAGTAAAGAAGAGCAAATTAAACCCAAAGTGAGCAGAAAGAAGGAAATAACAAAGATTAGAGCAGAGATAAAAGAAATCATTAAAAAAAATTTACAAACTTTTTGCTAGATTGACAAAGAAAAAGAGAGAGAGAGAGGATACAAATACTGAAAACAGAAATGAACAGAGATTCATTACTTCTGACCTGACTGAAATAAAAGTGACTATAAGAGGGTATTTTAACCAACTGTATGCCAATAAATTAGGTAACCTAAATAAAATGTATAAATTTTTAGAAAGACACAAATTTCCTACATTGACACAAGAAGAAATAGAGCTAGACAAACAAATTACTAGTAAAAAGATTGAATCAGTAATCACAAACCTCCCAACAAAGCAAAACACAGGACCAGATGGCTTCACAGGGGACATCTATGAAATGTTCCAAGAAGATTTAACTACAATTCTGCTCAAAATCTTCCAAAAAACTGAAGAAGAGGGAACACTCTGAAATACATTCTTTGAGGCCAATGCCATGATTATTCCAAAGCCAGATAAAGAAACCACAAGTAAAGAAAACTACAGTCCAATAATTATAAATATAGATGCAAAAATCCTAAACAAAATACTAGCAAACCAAATCCAACAGCATATTAAAATAATTATACAACATGATGAAGTGGGATTTATTCCTGATATGCAAGGTTGGTTCAACTTAAGGAAATCTATTAATGTAATACACCACATTAACAAAATGAAGGAAAAAAATCACATGATCATCATAATTGTTATAAAAAAGACATTTGACAAAATACAGTATCCTTTCCAGTAAAAACACTTAGAACACTAGGAACAGAAGGAATCTTCCTCAACATGATAAAGGCATGTATGAAAAGCCTATACTTAGGTAGGGGCAAGATGGCATTGGTGTAGGAGGGCGCACACTGCAAGCGCCCAGAGCAAGGCGGATTGGGGACGGGGTCCTGTCGGGGGGTCTGTGCTGTGCACGTGTGGAGTGAGAAGCTTGGGACATCTATCTGGGCGGATCGGCGGTGTGGACCGAACGGTGGAGATTCGTGAGTTTTGAGGCTGCCGGTGGAGGTTGGCACAGGCAGCTGAGCCCTGCAGTTAGGGAAAAAATAAATAAAACGGCCATTTGGAGCCGCAGGCGGGGCAAAAAAGTTTTATTTTCTGGGGAGCTGGCTGCCTGGCGCCCCTTTGACCTTGTGTGAACAAAGCAAACAAGCTAGTCAGCACCCGGTGAACCAGAGGGGGGATTTTGGTCAGGGAATGCAGCTGATTTCCCTAGCCACCCAGGGATAAGACCCGAGCCGCTGCGGAGCCAGGAGGAAGGGACACTTCCCAAAGAAGGGAGGGTTCTGTTGGAAAACAGGGAAGGGTATTTTATATTTTTAGACATTGATCTGGCTGCCTGCACCGCCCCATAGCTTTGGGGAGCAGATAAGCCGAACTGAAGCAGCACCAGGCTGAGAGCAGACGCGAATCTGCACTCAAACTGATTTACTGAGCAGCCCGGGGACGCTGGAGCTCGGCGCCAGAAGGGGCAGAATCCGCCGTCTTTAGCACTCCTCACTGACTAACATCAGAGCTTCAGCTAACCTGGGGAGTCCGGAAAGTGGGACGTGCTTGATTAATTTCCACGGGCCCAGCTAGGGTCCCTTCCGTAAGGGGGTTGGTCTAGAAGAGGAATTATTTTGGGTCCTGCATTTGGCTAAAAAAAAAAGTGAGGTCACCTCAACAATTGAAAAATAAATTCTTTTTAATCTAGTTTAATAGCTAAAAGCTGCTTCAGGACCTGCATATAGAACTCTGTGGGGAAATTCATTGATAAACACAAGTAGGCAGGAAGGAACACGTGGACCGTAGGGGAATCATTGCCCCCCATTAGCTCTGTTTGACTGCTTGCCTGTGTGGATCATTGGTTTCTCTCTGTTACTTTCTGGTCTATGCTATTATTCCAATTTTCCTCCCCCCTTCCTTTTTCCTTCTATTTTTTTTTTAAATAGGTGCTGCCAGCTGGTCGCTTATTTG
>JAKSZT010054371.1:2786513-2839578 GCA_026826555.1 Tolypeutes matacus | reverse complement strand
AACAGGGGCTTCTTTGGGAGTTGGAGGTTGTCCTGAGTACTGTTGTGGCAATGGATGTAGGCCATTTTAAATCAGCACACACCACTCAGAACTGAGTGGGAGAGAGTGTGGTCTACAGTGTGAACTGTGGTCTATGGTTGGTGGCAAGGCTCCAGGATGTGTAAGTTCATTGAGGTTGGTGGGCCACACTGTGGGAGATGTTTGTGTGGGATGTGGTGGGAGGTGTGGGAGGTGGGCAACATGGGAATCCCAGTGGGTTCCGTGTAATATTTTAGGTAATCTAAGCACCTCTTAAAATATATGTATATATATATATATATAACATTTTTGTAAGCAAATACACATATATGCATATATATTTATATATCATTTTACAAATGTTTGTATGTATTGTGAGAATTTTGATTTTTACCCATAATAAAAAAAAAAAAAAAGAATACTAGGATGTGAGTGTCAGTGCAGGAGAGCTTCAGCAGAGGATAAAAATTACAGAAAAAATGGTCAATAGGGCCACAGAAGGGCAACCACACAATAGAAAGGATTTGAATCAAGCCATGAAGAAATCCCCCAGCCCAGGACACAGTAACCAGGAGGCCACACACCTATGGTTCATTATGATCATTTAGTGCAGGGGCCTGCAGATGGCCACATGGTGGTCACAGGCCATCACTGTGAGCAAGATGACTTCCATTACCCCAAGGGAATGCCTTACAAAGAGTTGAGTCATGCATCCATTGAAGGAAATTGTTTTCTTTTCAGTGAGTAAGTCAAATATTATTTTGGGTGCTATGGGAGAGGATAAGATGCTGTCTATGAAGGACAAGAAAGACAGAAAAAAAAAATACATGGGTGATTGCAGGGCTAGGCTGGTGGTAATCACTACAGTGAGTAGGTTGCCTGCCAGGGAGAGAAAGTAAATTAATGTAAACACAACAAACAATAGATTCTGAATGTCTGGGTTCTGTGTCAGGCTGAGCAGGATGAATTCTGTCACGTTGTTCATTGCTCCATGGATCCATTTTTTCCATTTGGATAATTGATTTATCTGCATTTGGCACAGGTGTTGGAATGGTGACAAATAAATTTTGATCAAGAAAAAAAAAAAAAAAGCCTATACTTACATCCTATTTAAAGGTGAAAGAATGAAAGCATTCCATCTAAATTCAGGAATAAGACAATGATGCCCAATGTCATGACTGTTATTCATTATATTAGTGGAAGTTTTCGCAAGAATAATTAAGCAAGGAAAAAAAAAAAAAAGAAGTGACATCCAAATTGGAAAGGAACATAAAAATCCCTATTTGCAGTTGATATGGTCCTATATAAAGAAAAGCCTGAAAAATCCACAAGAAAGCTCTCAGGGCTATGAAATGAATTAGAAAAGTTGTGGGGTACAAGATCAGCATCCAAAATGTAGTTGAGTTTCTATTCACAAGTAATGAACAATCAGAAAAAGAAATCAAGAAAAAAAAAATCCTTTCACAATAGAAACTAAAAGAGTAAATATCTGGGAATAAATCTAACCAAGGATGTAAAGGCCTAATACACAGAAAACTTCAAAACATTGCTAAAATAAATTTTTAAAAATAACTTAAATAAATGGAAGTTCATGTATTGGAAGACTAAACATTATTTCAATGTCATATCCAAAGCAAGTAATAGAATCAACACATTCCCAATCCAAATTCCAAAAATCATCATTGCAGAAATGGAAAATCCAATCATCAAATTTATTTGGAACATAAGGGGCTAAAGTCATATTGAATAAGAGGAAGTTGGAGGACTCATATTTCTCGATCTCAAAACTTATTATACAGCCACAGCTATCAAAACAGTATGGAACAGGAACAAGGACAGAAATATAGCCCAATGGAATCAATCTGAGAGCCTAGAAATCAACCTTCACATTTATGGCCAACTGAGTTTTGAGAAGGGGGAAAAAACCACTCAATTGGGAAAGAATTGTCTCTTCAACAATTGGTGCTGGGAAGCCTAGAACTCCATTTGCAAAAAATGGAGGACTCTAACCTCACACTTTATACAAAAGTCTACTCAGAACGGATGAAAGACCTAAATATAAGAGCCAGAAGTATCACATTTCTGCAAGAAATCATAGGAAGGCATCTTCAGGACCTTGTGTTAGGCATTGGTTTCTTAGAATTTACACTCACACCACAAGCAACAAAAGGAAAACTAGATAAATGAGACCAACGTTAAAAAACATTTTTGCCTTGAAGGATTTTATCACAAAAGTATAACAAAAACCTACACAATGTGAGAAAATATTTTGAACACATATCTGATTTAGGCTTAATATTCAGAATATATAAAGAAGTCCTTCAACTTAACAACAATCAGACAAACAACCTAATTAAAAAATGGGTACATGACTTGAATAGAATTCTCTCCAAAGATATGCAATTTCAAAGAAAACTCATGAAAAGATTTTCCTACAGAGCAATGAAATCAAAACCAAAATATGATTGCATTTCACACCCTTTAGAATTGGTACTATCTAAAAATAGAAAATAACAAGTGTTGGAGAGAATGCAGAAAGATAGGAATACGCATTTATTGCTGGTCACAATGTAAAATGCTGTAGCTGCTGTGGAATACATTTTGTCATTTTCTCGGAAAGCTAAGTATAGAACTACCATATGACTTGGCAATCCCATTACTAGATACATATCCAAAAGAATGGAACCCAGGGACTCAAAGAGATATATTTGTACACTGATTGTTATAGCAGCATTATTCACAAATTCCAAAAAATGGGAGCAACTCAAGGATCCAACAACCAATGAATGGATAAATAAAATGGGGTATATACAAACAATGGGGACATTATTCAGCAATGAAAATGAATGAATTTCAGATACATGTGGAAACATGGATGAACTTTGAAGACATCATGTTGGATGGAATAAGACAGATAGAAAAGGGCAAATACTGTATGAACTCAATCATTTGAAATAATTAGTGTAAGCAAACTCATAGGATCAGAATATAGAATATAGATTATCAGGAGATGTTGCAGGAGAAAGGACTGGGAAGTTAAGACTTAAAATGTGCAGGATTCCTTTTTGGAAAAGAGGAAATATTTTGGTAATTATTGATGGTAAAGGTAGCAAAACTTTGTGAATATAATTAACAACAATGAAATATATAGCGTGATTAAAAGGACACTCACTGTAGCAGAATAAAATTTTTTTTTTAATCCAGTAGGGGAGATTTCCACAACTCTTTTGAAATTCTGAATAATTTTAAAATTATATATATTGCAATATATATAAAAATATGTTTAGTTGTCACACCAATCAACCGAAGTAAAATGGTTGTCATTTTGCTTCAGATTTATAATTAAAAACAAATAATGCATTAATAAACAGAAAAGACACCATGCATATACAAGATGAGAGATTAGTCAAAAATGTATAATAAAAATAAATACCTATCAAAGATATCTCTAATTGAAATCAAAAGGAATTGCAATAAATATAAATTCTAGATAATATTTATTTCAGAGCAAAAGTAAGTCATAATACAGCAATTAATATGGACATTATACCTGAAAAGTTAAAATTTTCATGTAAATTTAAGATGCTGTGGGAAATATTTTAAAAAGTTATTTAAACAGTGATGAACTAAGTGAAAAGTCATTAAAATTTTCCTTCTAAAACAGAAAACCTTATTTTAATCTTTTAAAAATTATTTAAGAAAATGAATCAATATAATTCTACAAAGAATATCTTAATATAAATTAAAAGAATAGAAATCACGAGAATGCAACAAAATATATTTAACAGCATTGCTGAAGTTTAAATAAAAATAATCAAGTACTTGGAAAATGAAGAAAACATACATTCTTAAATAATTACTGAAGAACACAAGAAATTAAAACTGCAGTTGCACATTACATAAAGGAAATTTTTAAAGGAAATTTGAGGAACTACCTGACTAAAATATGTGAGAAGTCACCAAAATTGGGTTTATTATCAATTCTTAGCTTTACTCTACTAACAATTTTTAAACAAATGAGTCAATAATTTAACTGAAGAATGTATTTCTTTTTAAAGAACATACCAATCTCATAGGAAAAAGGAAATGCTTTTTTAAAAAACCAAAACAAATTAATCAGAGAAGCACAGAAGTTTGTTGGCACATCACCAAATGGTAGGATTTTCAAATCAAATCATTAACAGGTAGACACAGAAGATGTATAACTGCATGCAGATAGTTAACCTCATGAATTTACAAAACTTCATGTCTCAAAGCAAAGATAGATGAGATTCTTGATTTCCCCATGTACAAGGAAACATTTATATCCCAAATTTAAATTATAGAGGAATTACAAAAGGTTCTAGTGATGAGTTAAAATCAAAAGCTGCAAGAGAGGAAAAGAAAATGACAAAATTTGTGCATATTTATGTAATATGTACCTACACATATGTAACATTTGTCTAGAACACCATGAGCAAAACTTACAAAAATGGTTAGGGTATTTCTATTTTCTTTAATAATATAATTACATTCAAAATTTTCTTTAATGTTCACATATACTTTTCTCTATAATATTCTATCACAAGATTATACTATGCTCTGAGACCAAATATTGAAAGGCTGCTTTGCCTTTTTAGCTGTAAGTTTGTTTATGGATAAGAATAACCATGAGTGTTTGTAAAATATCCATGAACCTTTTCATAACAAAAGCCAATGTGTATTCACAATTTTGCAAGGATTTAAGTTTTGATAAAAGTGATAAAAATTTATTAGTATGGCATTGAATACTTTCTGTTGAACCTCAGATTTAATAAATATAATAACTCTTTGGATTGAAAATTGATATATTTCTTGTACAGTAGAGGAAAATTTATGTAAAGTTCCAGTGACTCACAAAGGGAAGATATTGAATCAAAACCCTGGATAGTCCAGTCCAAAGCAACATTCTTTATGATTGTGCTATATATCTTTTCTACAGATTAAATAGAATTACTTCTGAAAGTGAAATCCATAATAAAATTCTCCAACATTGAAATATTTATGGGTATATCTAGTAAACGATTTGAAAGATAGGACAAATATTTTTTGTGCATTAATTGCCCCAAAACTGCATATATTTACACTACAAGTTTAACACATATTTCATAGCCAGTAATTATTTTGTAGATTTCTAAAAACATATTCCTGGAAATGTTCTGAATAATATGTGGTTACATACAGTATAGCTCAACAGAAATACAAACTAATTAATGGATGCTTGTGTATTTAGAAAGTGACCAAGTAAATACCCAAATAGGAAAGAAGAAGAGATAAATTTAATTGTTCAGCATCATTGTTATTTTAATTGCCCGGAGCCCTGTCTCTTCTGTATGACTCTAATGAGAGCATTTTTCACTTCTTTGTTCCTAAGACTATAAATGAGTGGATTCAGCATGGGGATCACCATAGCATAAAACACAGAGGCCACTTGATCTCTTCCAAAAGAGAAGGACTTCTTTGGTTTTAAATAAGTAAAAATTGTAGTGCTAAAATAGATGGAGATTCCCAAGAGGTGGGAGGCACAAGTAGAGAAAGCTTTGCGCTTTCCTGAAATGGAATTAATTTTCAGGATAGTAGACAGAATAGACATGTAGGATACAGAGATTGTGATAAGAGACACAAGTACATTAAAACTAGAGAGAATGATTACCATGATTTCAGTGTCATGAGTTTCAGTGCAGGACAAGGCTAAAATTGGAGTTAAGTCACAGAAAAAGTGATGGATTATATTGGATTTGCAGAAATGCAAACTGTTCATGAAAAGAACATTGACTAATGATTCAGTGAAACCAATCATGTAGGACCCAGTTATAAGGAGGTGGCAGAGTCTGGTGGACATAACCACCTTGTCGTAAAGAGGATTGCAGATAGCTACATAGCAGTCATAGGCCATTGAAGAGAGAAGGAAAAATTCAATGACACCTAAGAAGATAAAAAATACATCTGTGTGAAGCAGCCCATAAATGAAATAGTCTAGTTGGAAGTCAGTAAGTTCTCTTAGGTTTTAGGTGTAATGACTATTGAGTAACTGAGGTCAAGAAATGACAGGTGACTGAGGAAAAAATACATGGAGGTGTGAAGCTGAATATCCAGGTGAATTATTAGTATCATCCCAGCATTTCCCAGCATGGTCAGCAGGTATATCAGGAGAAATAGCATAAAGAGGACCCACAGGATCTCCTCAGATTCTGTCAATCCAAAAAGGATGAAGTCAGGCACATTTTTGTTATTCCTAATTCCCATAGCGTGCAACCGTTGTAAACTGTTGAGAAAGCACAGGAGATGCTTTGTATGAATGACTTCAGCATGGTATTTGCTTTTATGAATGATTGGGCATTTTTAAAAATTATTTTAGTGATTCTTAAAAATTATAATAAAGAATAGGTTCAAAAATATATCTGAAAAGAATCTAAGTATTACTGCCAAATATAAATTAGGTATAAATCAGCTTGAGATTATATGATAAAAATTCATATATGTTGCATAATTCAAATGAATTTAACATTGTTATAAATACTTCCATTCAAATACCTATTTTTCAAGATGAAAATATTATTTCATAAGTATTGCTATTGTATAATTTCATTATATACAATAAAGGGCACAGAAAGTTAAGTAAATTAACCTGTCACAAGCCTTACATTGTGTTGGCTCTGTGATTCTGCCAAGATTATTTGTGTCCAGACATCATGCTTATAACAATATATTCCTACTTAAAATTAATTTTAGGAAAACAGGAAAAAATTACTACATATATAACAAACAATGATATATTTAAGCACCATTTACTGTTCTTTTGAATCCAGTATTATTTAATATAAATGACAGATCAGAAATTAAAACCTTAGGCAACTTTACTGGGGAGTATTACTATTATAGAAAACACATTAGTATTAATTTTCAGGAGATGAGTTTTAAACTGATTATTTAATATCAAAATTCTTCCAAAAATTATATTTCCATACCTATACCTTGCTTGATGGCTCTGATTCCATCAATTCCACATTTTTGTTCCTACAAATACTTGCATTACTTAGGTAAGGCCTACATGATATGTATATTTTTCTAAGAATATTCCTATATTCTTTTAGATAAACTAATACACACTAATTTTGAGAGTAATGCTTACCATGAGCCAAAGTTAGTGAAGAACTACTCCCAGCGTTATCTGTCTGGAAATATGTCAACCTCAAATTTCTCACAAATAGAATAGAATCACTAAGGATACTAAAATTTATCTGATAAAATATTTGTAATCCTTTGAGATAATTTAATTTTTTTGTGCAAGCATTTCTGTTTTGTTCTGAGGTAAAACATATCAACTTAAAATTTTGGTTCAGGTCCTGGTCATGTAGAAAGTTTTCCTGGAAATTGTGTGTCACAATATACCAGGGAGCTCCTGTGAACACATGCATAACAAAATATCTCTTGCCTTTCACCTGATAATGCCACAGCACCTCTTATTTTGAGGATTGATGATAATGCAACATTTGGTCATCTCTGGGGCCAATTTCCAAGTAGATTTCTTGGAATGTTTCCAAGGATAAAAGTTCAAGAATTAAGGTACCCATGTTAGGCTTGTAACAGAGTTGCCTTCCACATAGAAATCACAAAATGTTGAGCATTGTATCTTGGTATACTTACTGGTGCTTTAATTTATGACTAGGGGAAAGAGAAAGTATTTCTAGAGGTATACTTAATGAATCTGTGGCTTAAATGCAAGATCATTGACAACCAGGGATGGAATAGCATATTTTCCACAATGACACTTTTATTTTTAAAAGTGTGGCATTACCATGCGCAAAAACTAGAATGCAACAATATTTAGAGAAGAAAATGAAATTTGTTCCTATATGTTGTTAATCTTCAGATGAATTTTCTTCTGATACTTTCCTTTGTGAAGATAATTCTTATTTTTAGCTATACTCTTATATTTACATAAGTTTATCACACTGTTTTTTCAGTAACATTTTGATTTTATTTTCAAATATTTATTATACACTTTTTACCTATGTTGCATTATATTTGGAAAGTCCACAATTTCCAGTATTTTGTATTAGCTGGGGAAGCAATACTAACTTTTTTCTAGGAGTGTGCCCCAGCTGATGAATGGGTATTTTTGAAGCACCAAAAGGAAAACATGGTGGAGATTCACCATTCAGTTTTGGCAGTCTCATCTAATTCATCTACACAACAAATGTATTCTTGTATTAAGCTACAATAATATTTGTGCACCTTGTTTTATTATTTTTGTGTAATGTCTTTCATTGCTTTATTTTTTTCTTTTAATAATAATTTTATTATTTTCTAAAAGATATTTAAATAACATAAATGTTACACAAAAATTATAGGGATTTCCATATGCTGCACCTCCCACAACCTCCCACATATACATCTGTCATTTGTGTGGCACATCATCTTCAATGGATAGACACGTCCTGGGACTTTGCCATTAAGCATGGGCCATAGTTCACATTGTAGACCACAGTCTCTCCCACACAGATTTGCATGTTATATGATGATATAAAATGGCCTATATCTGTCATTACAATGTCACTAAGGACAATGCCCAAGTCCCAAAAAAGCCACTGTATTACAGCTGCTTTTCCCTCTCCCTGCCCCCAGAGCATCCAGTGGCCACTGGCTCCACATCAATGTTGCAGTTTCTTCCATTGCTTGAATCACAATATGTCTATAACAGAATACCAGTAAGTCCACTCTGGTCCATAGCTCTTCCTCCAATCCTGAGGATTCTGGGATGGTGATATCCATGCCACCTCCAAGTGAGAGGGGGCTTATATCCCATGGATAAGATGGATGGGATTATCCTGCCAGCAGCTGCAGACTCTTTCCATTCCCTGGGATGGCCATTGTGCATCATCATCTCCCCACCAGGTGTCCTGGGTGAGTTCATTGAGCTGTAGAGTAGGAGTTGCAAATCCACTGAGATTCTGGGCCCAGCTGGCACATGGACAGCCCAAAGACTCCAGTCTCTGGAAGTACACCTACAAACTCCATCACCATATATAGGTTTGAACAGAAGGGACAGATGGACCATGTGCAGGGAAGACATATTTGAGTCCAACCCTGTACTCTCAGGAGCACAGATTCCAAAGTAGGGTCCACTGATAAAGCACCAACTTCTGGGGCAATCTGCCCTGATATAGGACCTGGGTGTCTTCAGAGCCCTCAGGAGCCCCTCTCTTTCCTGTGATATCCACATTAGAAACCTATGAGATCTTACTGAGATGTGTGTAAGCGTTACCTCTGGGATGACCTCCTGACTCATTTTGAAGTCTCTTAGCCATATGAAATCATTTGTCTTTACCTTTTCCCCCTTTTATTCAAGGTCTTTCCAGTCCTATTGCCAGTTGGCACTTGGTAGTAATCCCTCGAAGCCAGGGAGGCTCATCCCCAGGAGTCAGGTTCCATGCTGGGATGCATTCATATGCTGAGTTTGGCTTAGAGAGAGGCCACATTTGAACAACAAGGAGGCTTTCAGGAGGCAACACTTAGGCACCCCATAAAAATAGGCTGTGTTTCAATTTCAAGTGCAAAGACTCCTAAGGATAGTCATCAATAACAAGAACCCATCAGTGGATCATCCTCCTTTGCCAGACACTGCCCCTGCACTTGGGGGACTATTGCTACTCCTTTGCAGAATATGGCAGAGTTCTCCAGGATGGGCATTTAGTATTCTGTCATTTATTGAGTGATTCTCCACCCACTGTGACCATGACCCGTGAGCATTGGAACAATTTTATATACCTTTTATATATGTTAAGGTGAACTTCCTCCCATGTACCCCCAATTCCTGACACCCCCAACAAATGATTCTCTCCTGCCCCAGTGGTATTCCTTCTGTGATCCAAAGCTTCTTTAAAGATGAAGCCAATACAATAGCCAAATACAATTAATAGGAAAATGAAATAATAATCATAAGTTTAAATATAAGAGATAAATACATGAAAACTTAAATAAATAAATAAATAAAAGGAATGGGATATTCAAAAAATGGGGAAAATTTTAAAAAAACATTTTTTTGACATTTTGCCTTTTATCACTGCAATATCTGCTGTCCAGTCTGTACTGCAGCACCTTCCCCCTCTCATTCCCCTGTGTCTCACTATTTTTCATTTAATTTTCAAAGAAGTTTAGGTCACAGGAAAGTCAATCACAGAATACAAGAGACCCTCATATACCCAAACTTCTCCCCCTTTCCTAACCCCATATTAAAACCTTTTTGAATGTGGATGGTAACATTGTTATAACTTATATACAGATAGTGAAACATAGCTACTAAACATTGTCGATGGTTTACAGTATGGTTTACATTTTATACTGTACACTTTTATAAATTTTGATGATATTTACCATGTCCTGTGTCCATCACTGTAATGTGATGAAAAACATTTCCACTGACCACTAAATACCCCCTGTTTGATCTATTCTGTTCCTCCCTCCCCATCCCCCTGGGGCCCATGATGAGCCCCTGGCTTGACTCATTGGATGACAAGATTCATAGTTACATACAAGAAGAGGTCTTGACACATTGGTTTGTCCTCCCCTATTAGGAACCTCCCTTGTTCTTAAGAGACACCCTCCTGTCTATTTCTGAGTGAATCAGTCCTCCCAAAAATGGGAGTCCATCACCTTCCAGCTCATTGTCTGGGTCTCCATCTACTGAAACAACACATTATGACAGGAAGAACACACACACACTCCCTAGAAGCCTGCTTCAGATGCGTCCTGTCCCAAAGGCCCCAACAACCAACCCCCTAAACCAGTGACAATTCCTTGTCATATTGCCATAAAAGGATCACCACCTCTGTACTTTCAACCTCATACCCACAAATCCCATGTTCACCTGGTCCCTCTCCCATCTTTCCCCACAGTATCCTGGGTACCCACCTTTCCCTGTCTACCCACCTGTCAACCCTGCACCACCAAACCCCATTATATCACTACCCACCTGTCCTATCCCTTCAACAGGCAACTACAACACTAACACTAACACTATAGCATATGGGTGATGGCTCACAACTTTCTCTTCTCTTTCTCTTTCTTGTAAACCTACCTGTCAGACAGTAGTTCTTGGAGACTGCTCAATTTCCTTAATTCATATCAGTGAGGCCATGTACTGTTCATCCTTCAATGCCTGGCTTGCTTCATTCAACATAAGGTCTTCAAGATTCATCCATGTTATCCCATGTGTTAGGACTGTATTCCTTCTTACAGCTGAATAATATTCCATTGTATGTCTATACTACATTTTGTTTATCCATTCATCTGTTGATGGGCACATGGTTGATTCCAAATTTTGGCAATAGTGAACAATGCCACTATAAACATTGGTGTGCATATATCTGTTTGTGTCTTTGCATTCAATTCTTCTGGGTACATACCCATCAGTGGAATCGCTGGATCATATGGAAGATCTGTAGTTAGTTTTTTGAAGAACAGTCTAGCTATCATCCAAAGTGGCCGGACCATTCCACAATCCCACAAGCAGTGGATGAGGGTTTCCATTCCTCCACATCCTCTCCAACACTTATAGTCTGCTGTTTTTTTAATAGCTGCCATTCTGATGGGTGTAAGATGGTATCTCATTGAAGTTTTGATTTGCATTTCCCTAATAGCTAGCGATGTCGAGGATTTTTTCATGTACTTTTTAGCCATTTGTATTCCCTCCTTGGAGAAGTGTCTTTTCAGGTCAGTTGCCCATTTTTTAAATGGGTTGTTTGTCCTTTTATTTTCAAGGTGTAGGATTTCTTTATATATGCAGGATGTTAGGCTCCTGTCAGATATATGGTTGACAAATATTTTCTTCCTTTGGGTAGGCTGCCTTTTTGTTTTCTTAACAACCTTTGAGGAGCAGAAGTTTTTAATTTTGAGGAGATCCCATTTATCTATTTTTTCTTTTGCTGCTCATGTTTTGGATATGAAGTTCATGAAACCATTTCCTATTACAAGGTCCTGTAGATGTTTCCCTACATTATATTCCAAGGTATTTATGGTTTTGGCTCTTATATTTAGATCTTTGATCCATCTTGAGTTGATTTTTGTATAAGGTGTGAGACAGTATTCCTCTCTCATTCTTTTGGATATGGATATCCAGTTCTCCAAGCAACACTTGTTGAAGAGATCATTCTCTCCCAACTGAGTGGGTTTGGTGGACTTGTCAAATATCAGATGACTGTATATGCGAGGATTTATATCAGTACTCTCAATTCGGTCCCATTGGTCAGTATGTCTATCCTTGTGCCAATACCATGCGGTAATGACCACTGTAGCTTTGTAATATGTTTAAAGTCAGGTAGTAGTGTGATACCTCCAAATTCATTTTTTTTTTTTCAATATGTCTGGCTATTCGGGGCCTCTTGCACTTCCAAATAAATTTTGTAGTTAGTTTTTCCAATTCCTTAAAAAATACAGAGTTGATTTTTATTGAGATTGCATTAAATCTATAGATTAGTTTGGGGAGGATAGACATCTTGATGATGTTTCATCTTCTTATCCATAAACAGGGAATATTCTTCCATTTATGTAAGTCTTCTTTGATTTCCTTTAACAGTGTTGTGTAGATTTCTGTATATAATCCTTTACATCTTTAGTTAAATTTATTCCTATATATTTGATTCTTTTAGTTACTATTGTAAATAGTATTTTTTTCTTGATTTCCTCCTCAGATTCCTCGTTATTGGTGTACAGAAATGCTACTGATTTTTGAGCATTTATCTTATAGCATATAACATTACTGAACTCCTTTATAAGTTCTAGAATCTTTGTTGTAGTTTTCTCAGGGCTTTTTATGTATAAGATTATGTCATCTGCAAATAATGAAATTTTTACTTCTTCTTTTCCAATTTGGGTGGCTTTTATATATTTTTCTTGCCTCAGTGCTCGAGCAAGTACTTCTAAGACAATGTTAAATAAGAATGGGGATAGTAGGCATCCTTGTCTTGTTCCCGATCTCAGAGGGAAGATTTTAGGATTTCACCATTGAAGATGATGTTAACCTTGGGTTTTTCATATATACCCATTATTGTGTTCAGAAAGTTTCCTTCTATTCCTATCTTTTGCTGTGTTTTTATCAGGAAAGGGTGTTTATTTTGTCAAATGCTTTTTCTGCATCTAGAGAGATGATCATGTGATTTTTTTCTTTCAATCTATTTATGTGGTGTATTACATGGATTGATTTTTCTTATGTTGAAACATCCTTGCATACCCCGGATGAAACCCACTTGGTCTTGGTGTATAATTCTTTTGATATGCTGTTGAATGTGATTAAAAAGTATTTTGTTGAGGATTTTAGCATCTAGATTCATTAGAGAAATTGGTCTGTAATTTTTCTTTCTTGTGGTATCCTTGTTTACCTTTGGCATTAGAGTAATGTTGGCATCATAGAATGAGTTAGGCAATGTTCCTTCTAATACTATTTTTTGGAAGAGTTTAAGCAGGATTGGTGGTAGCTCTTTCCAGAATGTTTGGTAGAATTCAGCTGTGAAGCCCCTGGTCCTGGGCTCTTCTTAGTTGGAAGGTTTTTGATGACTGAGTCTATCTCTTACTTCAATTGGCCTGTTGAGTTCATCAATTTCTTCTTTTGTCAATGTAGGCTGCTTGCCAGTTTCTAGGAATTTGTCCATTTCCTTTAAATTATCATTCTTGTTGGCATATAATTTATCAAAGTATCTTCTTATGATACTCTTTATTTCTGTGGGTTCAGTAATAATATCCCCTTTCCTTCCTTATTTTGTGTATTTGCATCTGCTCTTTCTTCTACTTTGTTAGTCTGGCTAAGGGTTAGTCAAATTTATTGATCTTTTCAAAGAACCAGCTTTTGGTTTTTTTTATTTTTTCTACTGCTTTCTTATTTTATATTTCATTTACTTCTACTCCAATTCTTGGTATTTCCTCCTTTCTACTTCCTTTGGGGTTATTTGTTGTTGTTTTTCATTCTTCCAGGTGTGCAGTTAGGTCTTCAATTTTAGCTCTTTTTTTCTTTTTTAAAGTATGCATTTATGGCTATGAATTTACCTCTCAGTACAGTTTTGGCTGCATCCCATAGGTTTTTATATGTTTTGTTGTCATTTTCATTCATTTCGAGGGAGTTACTGATTTATTTTGAGATTTCCTCCTTGACCCACTGTTTGCCTAAGAGTGTGTTGTTTAACTTCCATATTTTTGTGCCCAATCTTGTTCTCTGTCCATTAGTGATTTACAATTTCATTCCATTATGGTCAGAGAGATTTCTTTGTATAATCTCAATCTTTCTGAATTCATTGAGAGTTGTTCTGTGGCCTAGCATGTGGTCTATCTTGGAGAATGATCCATGTTCACTCGAGAAGAATGTATATCCCACTGTACTTGGGTGTAGAATTTGTGTATGTCTACTAGGTCTTGTCCTCTAATGTATTATTCAGAGTCTTTGTTTTTTTATTGTTTCTTTATTGATTCTCTGTCTAGATGTTCTGTCTAATGGTGATAATGGTGTATTAAATTCCCCCGCTATAATTGTAGAGGCATCTATGTCTCCACTTTGTTTTTCCAGTGTTTGCCTCATGTATTTTGAGGTGCCCTCTTTAGGTGCATAAATGTTTATGATTGTTCTTTCTTCTTGAAAGATTACCCCTTTTATTAATATATAGTGTACATCTTTGTCTCTTAAAATAGTTTTGAATTTAATGTCTATTTTGTCTGATATTAGAATAGCTACTCCTGCCCATTTTTGGTTATTGTATGCTTGTAAAATATTTTTCCAGCCATTCACTTTCAGCCTACTGGAACTTCTGGGTCTAAGGTGGATTTCTTATAGACAGCTTATAGATGGATCATATTTCCTTATCCATTCTGCCAATCTGTGTCTCTTGACTGGTGAGTTCAATCCATTAACATTTAGTGTTATTACTCTCAATGAATTTCTTACATCAGCCATATTTTCTTTGGGTTTATGTATGTCATATATTGCTTTTATTTCTCTTTTTTTCTTTTTGGTTGATCTTACACTCTCCTTGAACTCTCTCTCTCTCCTGTCTTTTCCTTTCAATCTGTAGAACTTCCTTTAGTATTTCTTGAAGTGCAGGTTTCTTATTGGCATACTCTCTTCATTTCTGTTTATCTGTGAGTATTTTGAACTCTCCATCATTTTTGAATGCCATCTTTGCTGGATAGAGATTTCATTTTTTTCTTTTAGTACTTTGACTATGTCATACCACTGTCTTCTTACCTCCATGGTTTCAGATGAGAAATCAGTACTAAATATGACTGTGCTTCTCTTGTATGCGATGGTTCTCTTTTCTCTTGCTGCCTTGAGTATTTTCTCTTTGTCTTGAGCATTGTACATTTTGATAATCATATGTCTTGGAGTAGGCCTGTTGGGATTTATACTGTTTGAGGTGCATTGTGCTTCCTGGACATGTACATCCATCTCTCTCAGTAGGGTTGGGAATTTTTCAGCCATTATTTCCTTCAACACTCTTTCTGTTCCCTTTCCCTTCTCTTCTCCTTCTGGGATGCCTATAATGTGTGTGTTTGTGCATTTTTTTGCTGTCAGTTAAATCCCTAAGCCCCTGCTGGATTTTTTCTTTCTTTTTATCTATCTGTTTGATTTCATATGTACTGTCTTCCACATCACTAATTTTTTCTTCTGCCTGTTCAAATTTGCTGTTATGTGAATCCAGGGTCTTTCAGATTTCTTGGATTGTGCTGTTCCTCACCATCATATCTCCTATCTTTTTATGTACTTTTACAATTTCTTCAGTATGTTCTCCCAGTGTCTTCTTAATACTCTTAATCTCTTCTTTCACTTCATTAAGTTGGTCCATCATATTTCTTTGGACAGCTTTGATTAGTTGTACAATGTTCTGCATCTCTTCCTGGTTTTTAGGTTGATTAGACTGGTCCATGCTTCCCTGTTTATCAGTATCATTTGTAATTTTTTGTTGCCCTCTAGTCATCATTTTATGTTGATGGGTTTATTCGGTTGATTAGCTTCTCTCTCTGCTCTACAGTTTTATTTAACTGGTTGTACTGTGTTAAGTTTTCTCTTTGACACTTTGTTTTTCTTGTTCTATTTCCTTGTTTTTTTTCTATGTTCCTTTGAAGGAAAAAGTCCAGGGCAGAGGAATTAAACAAGATAAGAAAGGAGAAAGCATAATAGTAATATTGATAAAAGTTAGTAGAATAGCCATATAAGTCTTACTAAAATGATTAACTCATGTATGCAGTGTAGAGTAATAGGGGGAAAAAAGTGGAGTACGTGCCATGGAATGGGAAACCAAATAGAGAAAAACATATAGAAAGATTTAAGAGGCCAGAATGATGATGAGAGAGAGAAAGAGTAGCAAAGGGCTGAAAAGAAAAATTAATAAAAAAAAAAAAAAGACAACAGAATAGACAAGATAGAAATCAACACCCGTGAAGTTGAGGACTAATGAAAAAATGTGGAATATAGGAACCACTATAGAAAGGAGAAGATAAAAAGATGAAGGAAGGAAAAGAGATAGCATTGGTAGACAAAATCAATATACACAGAAAATGGGAAATCAAGGAAGAAGAAACAAAGGAAAGAAAAACAGGCTAGCAGCATAGTTTTATCTTGAGCAAGTTACCTCCCCGTCCATCTCCTTCCAGATCTATGTCCCTTAGGCTCTTGCTCTGTGGGCTCCCAGAATGGCCCACTCAGGCAAGATCCTGTCCCCAATCAGCAGTCCTCTGTGAGAGAAATGGTTAGTGTCCACCTAAACTGATGCAATCTTGCCAAGCAAACTCAAATAGTCCAAATGCCTCCACAAACTACAAGTTATCTTAACAATGCATTTCTGCTTTCAGGTTTAAGGTACTGGATCTGTATTCTTCTCTTTCTTCAATTCAGCATTTGTGGAGACCTCTAGCATTATCCAGGGTATCAGGGGAGGATCCCTTTTATTGCTTTTAAAGAAAGATGAGAGAAAAAAGTAAAAATCAATGCTGAGTTGAGTATCATTTTATAATTAATTTAATTGGAAAAACCTTGTTTCCTCTCTATATAATACAGTGAAATGTCTTATGAATCTTACATTAATTAATAAAAGTAAAATCAATTTTTATGCACTGTTATAAGCAACTTGTGCAAGAAAATCTATTTCCACTCCAGAATTACAAAAGAGAATTTGATCGTGTAGATGAAGGTGTTAAAAATGTTATATCAGATATTTGATGAATTTTTGATTCACAACTCTTCTTTTCATCAAAAATTCAGTGACATAGAAAAAAATTTATTTGGAGATCTAAGAGCCATAAGAATTTATTTTATTTTAGGTGACCTTGGGTCTTAAACCAAAGTAGAGACCTACTGAGAAAATGGAAATTTTCTATGTAAATCCCATATCAGTAAGCTTTACTCCTTGCAAAATCACCATGAATGAATTTTACTTCACAAAACTGAAATCAATTTTTATAGTTATTAATTTTACTTTCAAATAATGTAAGAAATAGGTGGAGAAAAAATAATTATCTAAATGAATTTTATGACTAATCTTTTTTTTTTTTTTGCTGAATCTTTATTGGTACTATTTTAGTACAGTATCTCTAATAGTAGAATAATTTTGGCAGAAAATCAGGAATAAGAGAGAGAGAAAAGAAACAGGACTTCTTTGTCCTACATTTCAACAAAATTACAACACTATTCCTGACAATTATTCAATGTAAATATTTTTAAAAATTATTAATCCATTGATTCTGTCAAATTTTGTTTTATGTGTTTTGCAGCTACTAATGATTTTATATATTCATAAAAAGTTAGTTCTGTTTTCATTTTATACTTTCCTTCATATCTCTGGAACACCGAAGTCTACTTCTCCTAATAGTACTACTTTGAACAGTAGTATTTATATGCTTTTATTTATAGGTATATTATATTTGTACATCCTTTCTTATTCACCTATTTCTTGTATATATCATATATTTGGGTCTTATGTTTTAGTGAATTTTAGGTACTGCATTTTTAAATAGGAGTATTTAGTCCTGTTACATTGAAAATCTTTATTTATGTGTTTCTTTTTAACCATACCTCATTCCATTATATAGTTGATTATTTCTCTAGGGGATACAATTTACCTAATGAATATATTTTAATGCACTTAGTATTACTTGGATTGCTTCTAGAAAATCAAGGTCGCAGCATAAGACACTCCATGGTTATGTTTGCCCACAGAATCTATGACGACTAGCAAAAACTCTCAAAGCCACCTTTCTCAAAACTCCAGTTAAAGGATTGCAGTAACTGGATGAGTGATGAATCAATAAAATATAACTTCACTTGTAAGAAACCTGGCCTATCTCTCCACATCCTCTCCAACACGTATAGTTCTCTGTCTTTTTAATAGTGGCCATTCTGATAGGTGTGAAATGATATCGCATTGTAGTTTTGATTTTCATTTCCCTAATCATTAGTGATGTTGAGCATTTCTTCATGTGTTTTTTTTTTTTTACTTTGTAGCTATTTTTATTTTTTCTTTGAACAAATGTCTATTCAAGTCTTTTGCCCATTTCTTAATTGGGTTGTTTGTCATTCTACTGTTGAGTTGTACATCTCTTTATATATCCTGTATATTATACCTTTATCAGATATGTGATTTCCAAATATTTTTTCCCATTGAGATGGCTGCCTTTTCACCCTTTTGACAAAGTCCTGTGAGGTGTAAAAGTGTTTAATTTTGAGGAGGTCCTATTTATCTATTTTATCTTTTTTGCACATGCTTTGGGTATAAGGTCCAAGAAACCACCACCTACTACAAAGTCTTGAACATGTTTCCCTACATTTTCTTCTAGTAAGTTTATGGTCCTGGCTTTTATATCTTTCTTCACTGTTGAGGGAATGCAGAATGGTACAGCCACTGTGGAGGACTGTTTGGCAGATCCTAAAGAAGTTGAATATAGATTTGTCACATAATCTGGCAATATCCCTATTGGGTATACCCCCAGAAGAACTGAGAGCAGTGACATGAACAGACACCTGCACACTGATGTTCATGGTGATGTTATTCACTATTGCCAAAAGTTGGAAACAACCCAAGTGTCCATCAACAGATGAATGGATAAACAAACTGTGGTGTATTCACACGATGGAATATTATGCAGCTGTAAGAAGAAATGAAGTATTAAAGCATATAACAACATGGATGAACTTGGAGAACATTATGTTGAGCAAAGAAAGTCAGACACAAAAGGACAGATACTGTATGATCACATTAAAATGAACCAAATATATTGTGTAACATATTGTATGATTTTAAAAATTTTATATGTATCCAGTATATTTAATTGAAAAAAAAAAGAAACCTGGCCTATTCCCCACCCTTATCCTGTGTTATAATTTTGGGTCCATGGCTCTGTTCTGAAATGAGAGGAGTAACCTTTGTGCACATACTGGGGTGCATGTGTGTCAGTTCAAATCTATCCAGTGGCAGCTTGAAAGCTAGATACAGGACACTCATCTCTGTTTCACTCTCCCAGAACTTGAGCTGCAGGCAAAAACAGATTGCATACAATAAGAGCAGTGTAAGGAACAATCAACAAAGCAACCTGGGACAAAGGATTCCTGGATTTAAGACATACAGAAGAGCATACTGAAGGAGGTGAAAGTCTAATTCATAGGGATAGAGGATGCATTCTAATTCCCATTTACAGGGAATTTCTAAGGCTAAGACAAGACACAAAAAAGAAGAAGAACCCACAATTTAGCCCCAGACCAATCTGCTTGATAAGAAAGAAAAACTCCAAGGAAGAGCAACAACCAACACACAATTTTCAAAGATAGTAAAAGATGTTTTTTGCATTTGTTCTTCTTAGTTCTGAAACTGAAGGTTATATTTGTGATATCATAAACTTAAAACAAACTTGAAAAACAGCTCAGGGATTAAATCTCTGAAAAGTTAAAAATAAAAAAGATTAAAATATTAAAATATACAGTGTGCAATAAAGGTTTACATAGCAAAGGCACAAAGGAAGATAAAACTTTAGAAATCATCAAAGAAGAGAACACATGCTGAATATACACAAGAAAGAATCAGCAAATAAAAGACAAGAAATTTGAAAAGTTTCAGTCTGAAGACCATGAGGAAGAAAGATGAAAAACTGAACACAGACTAAAAGATCTGAAGGATGCCTTAAAATTTACCAATATAGTCATATTAGGAGTCCTAAATGAAGAAACAGAGGAAGGGATGGGAAGAATATTCAAAGAAATAAGGGTAGAAACTTCTCAATTCTAATAAAAGACAAGAATTCACATTTGCAAAGCCCGATGAACACCAAACAAGATAAACCTGAAAAGAAATATGCACCGACAGAAGGTAGTCAAACTGGAGAATGTGAGGACAAGGAAGAGTTCTTTAACCTGCAATAGAAAAGCAGTACATTATGTAAGATGCTGCCCTTACAAATAAAATTAAGTGCCAATTTCTCATCAAAACTCTGGAAGCAATAAGGCAGTGAGGTGAAATATTTAGTGTTGAAAGAAAACCATTTCAATCAAGAATTTTATACCTGGTGAGACTCTCTTAAAAATGAGGGAGAGATTAAGACTTTGCCAGATAAACAAAAGCTGAAGGAAACCATCATCACTAATCTGCCCTACAAGCAATGCTAAAAAGAATTCTTCAGTTAAAAAGGAAACGAAAGGTCACTAGACAGGGATTGAAGTAGTATAAAGGAATAAAAATTTCTGCTATAGATAACCATATGGATAATTATAAACCCCAGTATTAGTTTATTGTATTTTTTGTATGTAACACCACTTTTTATTTGTACAATGTCTAAAAAGCAAATGCTTGAAAAGTAATGAGATGCAAGCAGATGGAGCTCAATGGTTGAGCAAATTCTTCTCAGGTATGAGGTCCTGGGTTCAATCCCCAATACCTCCTAAAAACAAAACAAAATAGAAAGGTAATGAGAAGTTAATGATTTAGGGCATATAATGTATAAGGATATACCTTGAAACATGTAGAACAAAAGGTGAGAAGATGGAGGAGTAAAGGAGAAATATTTATGTATGTTATTGAATTTAATGTGGTAACAAATCAAAGAAGCTTGTTATAGATATAGACATTTGTATTTAAGCCTCATGGTAACCACAAAGAAAATATCTGAATAAGATATACAGAAGAAAATGAAATGGGACTCAGTATGGTAGACTACAATAAAAGAAATATGAGAACAGACATTAATGGAAGAATTGAGGGGGAAAAAACTACAAGATTTACAAAGTCAAAAAAGCAAAAGTGGCATTGTAAATGTCTGTTCAGTAGCTAGATTAAATGTATATGGACTAAACACTCAAGCTAAAAAGAAGAGACTGATACAAGGTTTTATAAAACAAGACCTATCTATTTGTTGTTTAAAAGGAACACCTTACATACAAAGGCACAATAAGATGGACAGGGAAATGCTAGAAATATTCCATCTTAATAGTAACCCAGGGAGAGCTGAGGAAGCTGTACTAACATCAGATAAAATAGTTTTGAGTCCAAAACTGTTAAAAGGGACAAGAGTACCCTAGATATTGATTAAGGTTTCAATTCAATAAGAAGGTATAACAATTAGAACTAACAGACATATGTAGAATACCTCATCCAACAAAAGAAGAATGCACATTCTTCTCTCTAGTTGACTGGTTGAGCATCTGCTTTCCATATATAAGGGCCTGGGTTCAATCCTGGGTACCTCCTTAAAAATATATATATTTTATTCAGCTTTACTTTTTTAATTTTAATTTTTTACAACTTTATTTCAAAATCAGAAATAATGAAAGAACAGAAAAAGACAGCTCAATATATATGTCTCAATATTGATGAAAAATCTTCAAGATAATCATTCTTAATCATATACCCTGGATTGAAGGGAAAAGCTTATATAAACTAAATAATAGTTATAGTACAACTATAATAATATTCTTTCCTCAGTTGTACCCAATGACTACATTAATGCATGGTGACAGTTTTAGGAGGTATGATAGTTTGAATTTGTATATTACCCAAGAAAGTCAGATACTTTTTTTTTTTTTTTCAGCTGCTTAAATGTAATCCATTCCTGTGGTTTTGAACCCATTGGAAGTAAGACTTATTGATAAAGTTATTTCAGTTAAGCTGTGGCCCACCTCAATCAGGATAAGTCTTAATCTAGTAGTCCTTTATAAGCAGAAATATTCAGACATAGAGAGAAAAAGCCATAAAAGCAAGAAGTTGAAATTCAACAGGAACTGGAAGAGAACAGAGAGACCAGGAGAGGCCACCATGTGCCTTGCCATATGACAAGCTAAGGACCAATGATTACCAGCAGCCAGGCCCAGAATGCCAGTTTTCAGTCAGAAAGCATCATCTTGATCATGCCTTGATTCGGACATTTACTCAACCTCAAATATGAGTGAAAAAATATCTATACTTTAACGGACCCATTTTGTGGAATTTAATTGAGCATCATAGGAATCTGAAACAGTATGTGTGGATAAATCCATGCCTATATAAATGCATCCTTATATATGCCAAAATGTGAACTTGTGTATTTTGTATGTGATACATTTGCTAGAGTCTGTAAAGAACACCAATATTAATAAGTTCCTTTTCTCATAGAGTTTCTTGGAGAGTGCTCAGTTATACACACACACACACAAGCACACACACTTACACACATTTTATTTTAAAAGAGTTCCACCAAATTTATCTTCAATTCCTTTCATTATATATTTCAAATGTAATGGCTCAACTTAATCCTTTCATTACTATTCAATGATTCATGCACAGAAGAGAGAGTACTAAGAGATACACCCTTTCTAATTGGTCATATGTTGTAACAATGTCTGGGGGAGTTCATTCGTTTGAGTTTACATTAAAAAATATTCATCCCTGCAATTCTCTCTTCATGGGAAAACAAATTTCCTTTTAATAAAAACAGATTCATTAATAACAAAGGTTTTCTGCCTGATTTAGAGAAATGAAAATCTCTATGTATACCACCAATTTGCTTCAGGAATTATTCTGCAGCTAATGAGTCATTTTACTACAAATACACAAACATTTGTATATTAAGTCTTTGATATTATAGACTAGTCATTTGTATTAGTCAGCCAAAGGGGTACTAATGCAAAATGCCAGAGATTGGTTGGTCTTTATAAAGGGTATTTATATGGGGTAGAAGTCCACAGTTACCAAGCCATAAAGCAAAAGTTTCTTCCCTCACCAAAGTCCATTGCTATGTGCTGGAGCAAGATAGCTGTCAACTTTTGCCAGGGTTCAGGCTTCTTGGGTTCGTCCCTCCCCAGGGCTGTGTTTCTCTCCAGGCTTAGCTCTTCTGTTTCCTCCACAAGGTCAGCTGTAGACTATCAGCTGACAGCTCGTCTCTATCCCAGGGCCTTCTTTCTTTCCTCACGACCAAGCTCTTCCATCTGCTCGCCTCCCCGGGTTCCAGCATCAAAACTCCAACATCAGAACTGCTCCCTCTGTCCTTTTCCTTGCCTTTTATATTTGATTTCCCCACCCACCAAGGGGTGGGGCTGAACACCCTACTGACATGGCCCAGTCAATGCCCTAATCATAACTTAATCATGCCCAGATTAACAGACCAGTTTACAAGCATAATCCAGTATCTATTTTTTTGGAATTCATAAATACATCAAACTGCCCAACAGCTACATTATTTGTATAGTAATCTCTGATTTTAAAAGGAAAACATAATCTACTTTTAACATATATCATTTTTTTTTTCCTAACTCAAAATCAGAATAACGTCAAATCACCAAAACAATGATCAAATTTTAACTATTATAACAAAATGACCCAAAGTTTTCAATATTACTCAATGGCCCCATGAGATCTTACATCTTACTAAACTGTCCTAACCTTTACACTGGGGCTTTACTTTCATTATTTCTACACTCTTTTCTACTTTTCTCTCAGACAACAATCTGCCCTTTATTGTGTTCATAAGTCTTAGGACACCTCACATCTTAACTTCTTAATCTTCTGCTCCCCATTTGCTGAAAACTGATAAAACAGAATATCTAGCTATACCAAGCATCAATTTAATGTTTTTCACAGATTAGAGTTTGGCGGTTGCTCATGCATCTTTGGTATGGCATAAATTTCAGGCATTGCTTAGATGCCTCTTTATTACCTCTATTTGCCTATGTCTGAATACTTGATGTGAATAAACAATATCCTAATACAGTGATTCAGTGCTCAAGCCAAAAAGATGAAATGACAATTCATATCCTAAATTTCTACACTGTAAGTGATCAATTATTATTATTATACCATTGGAGATAACTGTAATATATTCCCAATTGCTGGAGAAATTGAATGCATAAAGTCATGCAAGTTTGTTTTAATTGTAATATGCATAGATTATTTCTAAAAACTGTTTTTTATGTATGACTCCCTGTGGAGCATTATTCATGTATTTGTTTCTCAAACTCTAGATCAATTGATTCAGCATTAGAATGACAGTGGTATAGAATACAGAGGCCACCTGTACTGAATCAAGGAAGTTATCAGTCCAAATATTTATGGGTCATTTGTTCAACTCATGTCATTCCCAAAACCCTCAGGTCAAGTTGTTAATTTACAAATGAATTCTATTAGCTCTTTTTGTATTAAATGATACTAGAACACAAAATGAACAGCTAAAGAACTTTCCTTCTCATATCCACACACATAAGGTAGTAGTGTATCTGGGGACTGATCTAGTAGAAATCTAGATCTTTCAGTAATTGTATACAATGATTTCCTATAATCTATTTGCCTGTAGAATGAAGACATTAATACTGATCTAAGAAGACTGAAATAGATATTGAAGGGGCAACTATGTTAATAAGATTAAATCTTTAAAACTATTTTAAATATAATGTCTGAAATAGGTGTGCCCTCACAGCCACAACCTCATGTAATGCAACATTTTCTAAATTAATCTAAAACTGTCCCAGTGGCCTTAGATCCTCTTGGATTTTATGAACAGAACTAATCAAGATATTTATTAGGAAGATATGCTATGATTGAATTAAGACAGATCATGTTTCATTCGAATGTCTTGCTTAAATACGTAGCATTGTGCTGTCATTTAATGGCTTAATAGTTCCTCATGTTATTGCTTTTGGAAGTCTAATTAGTTGACAAATCATGTTCTTTCTATTTCTTCAGAAACTCTGATAGGATTGGTAAGACTAATTCTAAAGAAAATAAGACATTTTTATTTTAATGCATTACATTTGTTTAGTATTGTTGACTGTGCATTCGGTGACATAACTAAATAACTATTATTTAAGTCATAATTAAAGTAGCAATAGAGAACAGTAAATAAATATTACTGTGAAAATTTTTTTTTAATTTGCACCTAGACATAATATGTATATAAGGCAAGAAACAATGAGACTTAGAGTAAAATAAAAGTCTTTCCTGGATAGTCTTAACCAATAAATTTAGACAAAGAATTACCAGTGTGAGAATTCAAATTTCATTTATTAGCCCATATAAACACTGGTTATAAGAAAGATTTCATTAGTTATTTATTACAGTGTATTTTTATTTTTCATGCATTCACCCCACAGGAATTTCAAATCAGTTTTGAGGACACATAATTTTATGTAAAATATTTGAATTTATAATATAAGTCAAACTACAGTTTTACTAACTGACATGGATCCTCTCAGTTATAGAAAATCCATCTGAATTAGAACTAATGATAATAGAACAAGGAAGCCCCATTTCACCATTTTTCTGGGAAAGGTAAGTTCAGGATTACTTAGAAGAATTGTCAATATAAATTCATCTAATTAGTGAAAATAATAGAGTTGCAGAAAAATAGAAATGTTCAAATGAGGTGTCAGAAAAGACAGATTTTCAAAGTCTACAAATAGGAAATAAAATGAAACAAAACAAATTAGAATCCTTAACCAACTATTGTAGTTAATGAAATATTTGGGTATGTTTTTAAAAAAATTTTTCATTTAATTAAAAATGTGTTAATGCTTTGATTGGGACACCAAATGGCTTTTTTTCCTCTTATTTTAAAAGGAGTTGGCATGAACATTAGCTGAAGGGAGGTCGAGATAAAAGAATTTATGAGGTGAGGTAAAAGCAGAATTGAAAGAAATAAAATATAAAATGTTATGAATATAATGAAATCTATTATTCATTATATGTGATTAGAACTCACAAGAAAAATATCAGTCCTGAAACAATTTTTGCCATCATTTCAATGATATCCCTGATTCCAGAATGGTGAAAGGTAAATAAAGTAGAATTTGGAATCTGAACATATATGTTCATTGACAAGCTCTATTACTACAAGCTGTGTGATGAGAGGCTTTCAGACCAAACTAGATACCTCTTCATAATAGCAATTCATGAGCAACCAGGCACAATAATGAAGGCCAGGCTGACTAATTAAATATATAAAGTAGTAACTAGATAAAAGAATTCCTTTGTACATTTCAATTGTGGTTAAAAATGGGGACTCACATAATTGAACTTTTTTCATCCAATTTATTTATTTATTTTTAAACACAGATATTTGCTCACAAAATTAATAGTATAACTTAATCATTATATATGTATGTTATTAAGGCTTCAGTCAGGTATTCTGTCTTATAGCTACACATAAATAATGTGATTAATTATATGAATGCAAATATTTGGCTGTTTAAATCCAATAATTCATATAATGATTAAAATGACTAGTAGATGGTTATCATCTACTAACTTTTCATGCTCCAAAATAATACACTTCTGAAATGCCTAAAAAAATGTTATTTTATGTTTTACTAAATCAATATTAGCACATATGGAAAAGACTCAAAAGTTTTAAAGAAAAAGTGATTGTGATTCTCAATGAATTTAATAATAATGGATCAACCTTTAGAAATTAATTTAAAGCAACTTCCATAAATATGATTTTACTAGAGAGCAGAAAAGTCATGTTATCCTGGACTCATCATTAAAACTTAACAAAGATTGCAAAGGAGAAGAGAAATAATAAAAGCTATAGTTTATTGAACACTTGCTCTAAAAATGGAGTTTTTTACACATTGATTTGTTCCATCTTCATAGCAGCTCTCACAGCCAATACATGCCAGAATTAAGATTCAATTCCAAGTCTCCTGCCATGTGCTTGACTCTTCATAGTCATATATTATTTCCTGTTACATCATGGCTTTATTTTTGCAACCATTCTTTTTCTCCATAATGAAAGAAAACAAAACGTGATTCTTGAGGCATATGGATATTTTTAAAGCCATTAAGAAACGAGAAAGAAACTATGAACAAACGAGACTAAAATTAAGAGACAATGGGACACTAGCAATCTGAAATGTAAGCAAAATAAGCTTAAAGGAATTATTTTTTATATTTCTTATTATAATAAAATGTAAGCTACCAGATAATTGACGTTTTCTTGCCCTCTATTGAAAAATTTCCTTAACTTAAGTTTATACCCTACTTCTCCCAAGCTCTTACTTTGAACTGGAATGCTTTCCTCCATAGGTCAATGAAAGCACCCACCCAATTTCGAGAGCTTTTATTTACCACAGCTAACGTAAAATTTACATTTTATTTTTTCTTTGTTGTTTTCCTAAAAGGATGGGGCTCCATTGTTTATGTAGAGCTCTACATGAATCTGGCTTTATGGATAACCCCTAGGCACCTAAAAAATAGACAAGAACTAAAGTGTTAGTACAAAGGATTTCATAGCATATTTGAACTTGATATTTTACATTCTGTCTCCTAAAATATTCTGCAAATGTTATAAAATTTCATCTTACCCTTGGAACAGCAAATGAGAATTTATTTTACACTGTTATTATGATTTATTTAGATTGTTTATATCCATTTATGCAGCTATTGTATCCCAGAAGAGATGACCTAAGGTGAATACAACTCATTTATCTTCTGTTTCTAAACAACAAAATAATGATTTACTCAATTATAAAAGTAAATGATTCAGGAATAATAGATATTGACATTTATTGAATAAACAGAGTTCTTTTCCCTCTCATTTAAAAGGGAAGCTTAGAAAATATCTGCATATATGTTTTAATGCTATATTAGAAATCTTAAGATATGACACATAAATTTATAGTACAAGCTGACGTGGGTTAGCACTTAAATTCTCTGAGGCCCAGTTTCCTCATCTTTGCAATGTAACCATACTATACTGCAAAAACTTAGTAAATATGAAAAACTGTTGTAATATTACACCATAATATATCTTTTGTAGGATTTAGTACATAGGTTTCTAGTGATCCAATTTCATTATACTTCTAATCTGTTTAAATTATGAAAAGTTGTGCTTGCAGGGAATAAGGTATACAGTTTGAGCTTATTCAAATGATTATTTTACAAAGTGATAATGAAATTACAAAGACGTGGAATTGGAGATATCATGTGGAATTGGAGATATCAAAAGTATAAGGCTCTGTAGGCCTTCCTAAGTGTTATAATTTTGTGAATTCAGAATACTAACTTATAGTTTACTCAGAAGAATTAGTAACATGAACACACACATACCAACACAAGTAGGACCCAAATAGTGAAATATAGCCTTTTTAGGCAAGGGAGAACTAACAGAATTTTTACATTGTTCAATTCTCTAGATGTTCTTGTAGGCTATATTGGGCCGATATGCAACAATAAAAATGCCATGAAATATAAACACTCTCAGCATAAAATGTGGTGTTGTGATGGGGGTTTGACATATTTTAGAAAGGGTGTAATGGGCTTCCATGATGAAGTGTCATTGGAACAAAAATCTGAAAGTAGTGATGCAAAATGAAACTAAGAATTCTTTTTGGTAAGTCACTTTAAAAGATGAGCAGACATTAAGATGACCAGATTTGAATAAATCCTCTATTTGAAAGAAAAAAAAAAAAAGAAACAAATACTAAAAGTAAAATTGAATGAAACTGAAACAAAACAGGCAGAAGAAAAATAAGTAGAACAGAAAGACTATAAGGAAAGTTGCAAACAAGCAAGGAAGTTGTGCAGGGTATAGGTTTTAGAAATTTTATGTGGCAGGAAAATAATTATCATAATATATTATAGCAAATGAACATAAAAATAAAATGTGTTGTTAAAGCTTCAAGAAATTGACATTAATCTAAATTGACACTGATAGATATCAGGATGATATGAAAGCATGATTCAAAGAACTCAGAAATTAACAAAAATAAAACAAATAAAAACAGAAATAAAGAATAATTTTGAAATGCAAGAGTGATTAGTCAGCATAAAAAGCACAATTAGGAAGGAAAAAATGGAAAGGGTAGTTATGACGAAAAATCGTTTTGAAATAACAAACATAATTAAATTTGAGGGACACTGAAACACCTAAAATGTGCTAAACTATAATTTTCAAATTTCAAACATCTTGAATCATACAAATTTAAAATGAATACATGGCAAAAACACATACACTATTTCATTAATAGGAGAATTACTAAGATGTGATAAGATTGATTCAAAGAGCATATATGTATGAGGGATTTATAGAATTTATTAGAATATGTAGAACAAAATTAGGGTTTGTTTCCTTTTTTATTTGTTAAAAGATAATTAATATGCATATATACAAATCCAAATATCATAATATAAAGCCTAATTAATTTTCATAACCTGAAAATAACCATGTTAATAGGAAGACTAGAAAGTGGAATAGTGTCACACAACAGAAGATTCAATTCTGCTGTCTTCTAGACACTATCTTCCTAAAAACTAACTCCTTTTCTGAAGCTAAGATTAATTTATGCAATAGGTAGTTTTAAAATTAGGATTTTTAAAATATAAATGCAATAGATACATCATTTACATGTGCCAGTTATCTGAGTTTTGGAAACATATGTACTTGTGAGACCACAACCAAGTTACAGAACATTTCCACCACCCTAAAATCTGCCCTCACCATTCTTCACTCAGTCACCTCCCTTTACCTCCAGTTCTGGCCACCACAGATGTTTTCTTCATTCTTATAATTTTGCTCTGCCCAGAATATGATCCAAGTGGAATTACATTGTATTTAGCATTTTGAGTTTGGTTTCTTCCATAGCATAACGTATTTGAGATCCATTGGCATACTTGAATTTATCCGTAGTTTGTTCCTATTTGTTGCTGAGTTCTATTCCTTTGTACTCATGTACCTCAACTTGTCCATTCACTAGTTGATGGAAATGAGGCTGTTCTCAATTATATAATGTTAAAGTTGGCTTACAGGTTGTGATGGTTAGGCTAATGTGTCAACTCGGCCAGGTAGTTGTGTCCAGGTGTTTGTTCCAGCAAGCACTGGGCTAATTGTAATACAAGAGCATTTATGGACTTCAATCACCAGTGAGTTTACTGTGTGGATGGCTGATTACATCTGCATCAATAAGGGAGATTACATCATCAATGGGTGGTACTTTTATCCAATCAGTTGAATGACTTAAAAGTGGAAGTGATTTCAACATACAAGAGAGAATTTCCCAGCTCGTCGTTGGACAGGCAACTTCTCCCAGAAACTCATCAACGACCTCTCATCGGGCTTTCATCGGAGCCACTGGTTTGCAGCCTGCCTGCAGAACCTGGACTTGTACATCCCCATGGTAGCGTGAGAGACTCTTTTAAAATTCCATATTATTCCATAATCTGTCCATATTATGGACAGATATCTCCTGCTGATTCTGTTTCCCAAGAGAACCCTGACTAATACACAGATCTCTATGTGGACATCTTTTCATTTTAAATTATCAAAAACTTAATCAAATATCTAAGATTAACAAAAGGTTTAATGGGCATGAACAGAAAACTACAAAACATAGCTTAAAGTAATTAAAGAAGACCTAAATAAATAGAAGGACATTCATGTTCATGGATTGCAAGAATAAATGTTCTTAAGATGTTAATTCTATCCAAAGTGGTTTAAAGATTCAAAGTACTCTCAATCAAAATTTGAGCGCTGTCTCATAGAAATTGAAAAACCAAAGATCAAACTTACATGGAAGTTACATAAGGTGATCTAAATAGTCAAACAATCTTGAAAAGGAATAAGGATATTGTAGGAATAAGGATACTGTAGGACTAACACTTCCCAATTTTAGAATTTATTACAAAGCTATAATAATCAAAACATCATGATATGGTACAAAGGCAGACATATAAACCAATGGAATTGAATGGGGAGTTCAGAAATAAACCTCATGTGTATGAGGCCAATTGATTTTTGTAAAGAATGCCAAACCTATTCAATGGGTAAAGAATAGTTCATTTAACAAACGGTTTTGATGAATCTGGATACTACATGCAAAAATATGAATGTGGACTTCTCCCTCCCTCACCCTATAGAACAATTAATTAAAAAGATTTAAACATCAAATATAAGAAACAAAACTATATAATTCTGTTGGGTATTGCATTATTTATCCCCAAAAATGTTCTTAATCTAAAAGCATATTTGTGACTGTAAATCCATTTGAAACAGGACCTATACTAGAAGGTTTCGTTAGTTAATGTGTGGTCATCTGAGTCAGTTTGGGTTTTAGTCTGATTTCTGGAATCCCTTATAATCAAAATGAAACTGGCACATAGAAAGTGACAGAGGAAGCTGTAAGTCAATGGAACCCAACGAAGAAAGGAGATGACATAGCCATGTGCATAGTCGTGTGACAAAAAAAGCCAAGGTTGAGGATCACAGGCAGCCAGCCCCAGAAAGCCACAATATTCAGGAAGAAAGAACCACCTTGCTGATGACACAATTGTGGAAATCTCCCAGTCTCAAAACTCTGAGCAATACATTTCTATTGTTTAATCCACTCTTTTGTATTATTAATATAACTGTGACAGTTTGAAGCTTTTGTGAACCCCCAAAATAATCATGTTCTTGGATTTAAACCATTCTTGTGGGTGTGAAACCCTTTGATTGGACTGGATTCAGTTGGGAGTCTTTGATTTAGTACTTCAATGAGGTGTAACCCAGTGTGGGTCTTGGCCCTCTTGCTGGGGTCTTTTATAAATGGGAGAAACATTCAGAGAGATACAGTGAAGGAGAGATGCCATTTTTACCCTTCCATGTGAGAGAGGACTCCAGGATCACCTACATACACAGAAAGAAAGAGAAACCCTGAGAGGCTGAGAGAAAGGTTGGAGGCAGGAATCATTGGAACAGCCTTAGCTGAAGAGATGAGGTTCTGGGAAAGATGAGCCATATACCTGATCACCCACAGTTGAGCTTGGGAAGAAAGTGAGCTTGGAGCACAAGCACAATCTGGCTGCCATTTTGCCTTGCCATGTGGCAGGAGTTTAGGATCAATGGAGCAGCCGATCTTTGGTGAAACAACATCTCTAATGATGCCTTGACATTTTCACAACCTTAGAACTGAAGTATTTTACCCTAATAAATTCACTTTAGAAAAGTCAACCCATTTCTGGTATGTTTGCATTGGCAGCCTTTAGCAAACTAAAACAGTAATTAACACCACTGATTTGTATATATGAATGTGGCTAAAATGGAAAATTTACATTGTATATATGTGTTTAATTTCCTTGGTTACACTAGAATATATGATGAAATGGATCAGCTTAAACAATGGACATTAATAGCTCATAGATTTCAAACTGCGAAAAAGTTCAAATTGAGGCATGAATGAGGTGATGTTTTACCCCTTAAGACTGTGGCATTCTGGGGCTGGCTAGTGGTGAGCATTGGTCCTTGTGTCCTTTGTTACATGACAATGCACATGGTGATCTCTCCTAACCTCTTCATTGTCATCTAGGTTCCTTTGACCTTTGGTTTCTTGCTTCCAGTGGCTTCCTCTTTGTCTGTAAGAATTTCATTCCTCTTATAAAGGACCCCAGTAACAGGATTAAGACCTATCCTGATTGAGCTGGGCCACAAAGTGGGAAAGTGTGGGAGATAGAGGGATGGGGACATATGGCCATCCCTTATATTTTTATGTAAAAGTTATGTAATCTAAAGTTTCTTTAAAAATAAAAAATAATAATAAAAAAAAAAATCTCCTACTTAAATGGATTTACACCCACAGGAATAGATAAAGTTTAAGAACTTTTTTTTCTGGGATACATACAGCTCCAAACCACCACAAACCACTCTTTGGACCCCAAAAAGACATGTACTTTCTACATGCAAAAAACATTCATCACAACTTTCCAAAAGACTTTAGTCATTTCAGAGACAATGCTAAATACAAACTCACATCAAAATAGTCTACGTACATGATCTATCCTGAGGCATAATTCTTCTTGTGGACATGTGAAAACTAAAGAACAAGTTATGGTCTTCCTATTTACAATGGAGACACAGACATAGAAAAACATTTCCTTTCCAATAGTGAGAAATTGGAATGAAAATAGGGGTTACAGTCCCCAAACAATTCTGAAACCTGGTAAAGCTAACTCCTTTAGATTTCAAGGTCAGAGTCATCTACAGGTTGATGTGTTCTCCTCAGAGCCTGATGGATCGGCAACCCCACCTCTTCCAGGCACTTGCACAGCAGCACTGTTTATGCTGGCACAAAAAGAGCAGCTACCTCCAGCATAGGTTCTGCTGCTCTGTTAATTACTACTCTCAAAGGACTACTGGAATTGGGTAATTTCCAGAAAAGAGCACAAAATAGATATTTGTGTGAAGAGAAAGTTCTATGAACAAGTTGAAATGTAAGTCTAACTTCACTTACATATAAGTTATCTGAAATGTTTTAAATTAAATAATTTTCACATAGATAATTCTTTTTATTTAGTAAAATCTTGAGACCAAAATGTGATTTCTCCTCCAATTTAATTACTATGACTATTAAAGAAAAGTGTTTAAGACTAGTACTCAGGTATGCACTTTCCATTATAACATTTCTGGAAGTGAAAATCGCAATATAAAATCATCGTTGTGGATTTTAATATGATGAAAACAGGTGGTAGAAAATTTAACATTAAATTAACTTGTAAATAAACCAATCAATTTGGCAGGACTTTTTCTTTGGTTTTATGTGTTTTACATGACTTATTTAGCCAAAAGTGAATGAACATTTGTTTCTATATTTATTCAGACTAGTGGGTCCAACTTCATTATTATTTCCTATGTCATCACTGCCTAGGATATCATTATAACCTTCCAAGAAAAAAAGTATGATGATATAATTAGACAGACACTATTTTATGGGATGTTACCAAGAACAGAAATAAATGTGTATTGGAATGTGTGGATTGTCATCAGTATGGAGCCATATAATAATCCGTTGGATAATGTGACAGAAATCACAATGTTTGTACCAATGGGCTTCACAGATAACAAAAAGTTGAAAATCTCCCTGTTTTCACTATTTTTAGCTTTAGATACTTGAAGGGGATGTCCCACGATAAATTTGTACTCCAGTTAGGTGAAAGACACAAGTAGAAAAAACTTTCTGCCTCCCTTCAGCAGAACACATCTTCAGAATGGACAAAAGAATGAAAGCATAGGTGATCAGGACTATCAGTATAGTGGTTATTTCAGTAGCACCCACAAAGTAGAAGAGTAGAAGTTGTTTGATTGGTAGGTATTATGAAAAATTTGATTTTTACCCACAATAAAAAATAAATTAATTAAAAAATAATAATAAATAAATAAATTTTAAAACATTGGGAAAAAAAAAGAAATAGTGAGGAATGCATGCAGTTCAAAAAGACATTTCTAATTTCACTAGATGCACAGAAAGATAGGCTAAAAGTGGTAATTGTGTGTTAAGTAGCTTGCAAAGTGTCACCATCATAGGAATCAATGGTGAATGGCACATAGATTTGGGGTGATATGTTAACTGAATACAGAAGAAGGTTGTAGATTGTTACATAGTGATCATAAGCCATTGAAACTAACAGAAAAGATTGAGTTGTGTGGCAGTTTAGCATTATTTATCAATCCCCAAAATAGATATTGGATTATGTTGTAAACTGATTTGTACTTGGGCATGATTAAATTATGATTAGGGCTTTGATTGGGCTACATCAGCAGGGGACAGGGACTCACAGAGAAAACTATATGGCAGAGAAGAAAGTTGGAGTTTTGATGCTGGAGTTTTGATCTGGAGTCTGGGAAGTGAACACACAGGAGAAGAACCTAGAGGAATAGAGATGGTTTCTTAGACATGGCAGAAGTCCCAGGGAGAGAGACAGAGCCATTTTCCTGATAGTGTACAGCTGACCTTGTAGAGAGAACACAGCAGCTGAGTGAGGAGAGAAGCAGAACCCTGGGAAGAAAAAAATCCAAGAAGCCGGAACTCTTGGCAAATGTCGGCAGCCATCTTGTCCCAACACATGGCAATAAACTTTGGTGAAGGAAGTAACTTATACTTTAAGGCCTGGTAACTGTAAGCTTCTACCCCCAAATAAACACCCTTTATAAAGACCAACCAATTTCTTGTATTTTGCATCAGCTCCCCTTTGGCTGACTAATACAGGCAGTCTACAAAATCATTACCTGATCTGTATAAGAACAATTCTATGTCAAGTGAAAAAAAGGTATAACTGGGATTTCAAAATAAAGATTCATGGCCCTTTAAGCAATTCCCAAACTTGAGAAAATTTACAGTCCCAGAGACCCTTGAATTAAGGGATGTACAGATCCCTTTGGGGAAGGATATTGTTACACGTCCAAAATTTTTTACTGTTAATCTTCCTTTCAGCCTTCTCAAAAAAATCTATGTCCTTTTACCTAGGAATGGTCATGGGACACAACTTTTGCCAAGACTGTGAAGAATAAATTTGTGAGATAAACAACATCCTTGAAAAGCTCAGCAGTTGCTCTTCTCCATAGGTCAGATTATACTCTGGGAACTGCTATCACTGAATTTGCATGCTTAATCACTATGATGATGATCAGATACCAGGTTAGCAGCACTTAATCACCAAAGACAAGGTAGACATGGCAAACAAAAAGGACAGCAGACTCAAAGCAGTAATCAAAATAGTCTGACTCACACAGACCTTTGTTGTTGTTTAGTAGGTCATGGAGTACCTAAACATCATTTGGGGTTCAGCAATCAGAATAGAGGCTTATGAAGGTCAGGTGATCAATGCAGTTTTACTTCCACTACTTTTCACAGTAGGTCCAGTGGTTCCCTGGATCCATTCTGTGGTTATATACCCAGTTCCAGAATGCATAATTAGAATAAACATACTCACCAACTGGCAGAATCCACATGATTCATTGCTGACTTGTAGAATGAGAAAAAAATACGATAGAAAAGGGCCATGTAGAAACCTAGCAAATTAGTAAATCAAAAGTAATGCTTCATTCTTGGAGGGATTGCAGTTTAATTAGTGCCACCATCAAGGACTTGAAGTTTGCAGGAGTGGTGATTCCCACCACATCTCCAATCAACTCTCTTCTCAGGCCTGTGCAGAAAACAGATGGAATGGCATTTCAAAATATTCCTTCTCAGGTGAAGGAGAAGCTATGACATCTGCCCTTCTTAAAACCAAAAAAACCATAATGCCTTGTTGGCCTCTTTGGATTTTGGAGACAATATATTCCTTATTTGGGTGTGCTATTACAACCCATTACTGGAATGACCTGAAAAGCTGCTAGTTTTGAGTGGTGTCTGGAACAAAAGGAGGATCTGTAACAGGTCCAGGCTACTGTGCAAGCTGCTCTGTCACTTGTGCTGTATGATCCAACAGGCCCAAAGCTGCTGGACATGTTAGTAGCAAATAGAGCTGTGTCTGGAGCCTTTTGCAGGTCCCTATGGGAGGCTCACAGTGCAGACCCTTAGGATCTTGGAGCAAAGCTCTGCAATCCTGTGCAGATTAACTACTCTACTTTTGAGAAACAACTTTCACCTCACAGAGGGCCTTAGCAAGGCTGAATGTTTAACAATGGGCCATCAAATTACCATGAAACCACAGATGCTCATCATTAATTGGATGTTGCCTGACTCAATAAACCATAAAATCAGGTGAATTTTTTTTTGCACGGTGCACATTTTAATATTTTAAAGTGTTAATTCTGGGATTTAGTCTCTGAGCTGTCTGTTTCTTAAGTTTGTAACCAGCCAATGATGTGACAGAAATTTCCTTGAGTGCCAGGAGCTAGCAAAAACCAATAAATCAATGCAGGAAACACCCCTTTAATAGACTTTGAAATTTAGCTCTCTGTTGGCCCTTACTCTCCTGCAGAATCTAGCCCACCTAACAAGAAAATTAGTCTGAGGTAAATGTAAAGGTAAGGGCCCTCTTAGTTTCTTCTGAGCCTGTGTCTAGTGTTTGTTCATGGCCTTAGGAATCCCCCAAATTATAAGCATTGAAATGCATCTACTTCTCCCTATAAAAATAGATTTCCTTCAATCCCACATACACAATTTTATTATTTAAAACAGCTTGTCCTTTACTCTAGGCTATTTTGATTACATTGTTTCTTATTCTGCTTTAGATGATCTTAAACTGCATCTGTCTGCAGGGCAAGTTCTGGGAGAGCAAGCCAGAAAGAAGTATCCTAGTTAACTGCTTCAGGGTGCCAAGCAATTGATTGGAACCAAAATAAAGGCATCCCAGTATGCACTTATGTTCTTGCTGGAAGAGGGCCAGGTACCCTCAATGAGAGCACAAGCTGGCTCACAGTCTACCAGGGAGGGTATAAAAGATAGGCCATCAAGGACAACACAAACTTCTCCTACCACTTTTTTTTTTTTTTTTAACACGTGGCAGCCGACTTTGGTGATCCTACCACTTTTAATTTTGAGTTTTCTTGAGTTAGCACTTGCCCAGCTACTGCTTTTCTTTTAAGAGATTTCTGGAGTTTTGAAGAAAATGATTCTTTCAGTTTTTGCTAGTTGTTCAAACATTCTCTGAGCGAATAAGACTGAAACATTAACATGAGCCATCTATGTTAACTATAAGTGCCCCCTCCAGAGATTTTCTAGGGAGTGGAAAAACATATGGATTGCCAAGAAATTAGATTTCCAAAAGCAATAAATTGAATAACTATTTAACCATTTAAGGACAATGTCATGTTAATTGATAAGGAAATTTGATTGAAACATACTGTCACATAAAATTTTAATTCAATCACAGTTGATCTTCCCAATAAACATCTTTTGTATAATTGTTGAAAGATCTAGAATTCTGCTGTTAATATTTCAATATTCTGTCAACTGATATACTATCTCATTTGTTTGAATGTGGGAAGAAAATTTCTTTTACTGTTCCCTTTGTTTTTTACTGTGATTTAATATGAAAAGAGTTGATAGAATTCAATTGTAAATTAAAAAGTTGACCTGATGTTATTGGAAATTATATGAGATAAACACAGTTTACCACCCCTGTCCTCCTTTTCATTTTGCAAAGAGTAAGATCAACAGTTGGCCTACTATCTTGTCAATGTCTTATGATCCACAGCTGGGAAATTATGCATTGAAAGATCCTGGCTATAAGAAATAAGGCTGCACCAAGATAATGGCAGTAAAGAAGGTTTTGCCCGGAATATAGGAGATCCTCTAGGGTGTCTCTTAGTGCTACCATGCCCTGTGATTAAAGTCAATGGAAAATTGCAACAACCTAAACAGGAAGGACTAACAATGATCCAGAACATTCAGGAATGAAATTTTAGGTCATTGCACCAGGAAAAGAACCATTTCTAGTTGAGGTGCTTGCTGAGGGTAAAGGGAACATGGAATGGGTAGTGGAAGAAGGTAGTGATAATACAAAATTCTAAGTTTTACTAACACAAGAAATAGCCTGAGACCAAAGCAGAAAAGAATATAGAACTAATAAAGAAAATGACAACATCACGAAAAAGATTGGACCATTTTAGTGAGGTGCAAGCACTATTGGAGCTGTTGACTAAAAGAGAAAATTTTTAATAATATGGGTGCATTTTGCTGCAACAGTCAAAACATTGATAATTTATCTGTGATTAGACATGATTTTTTATTGCATGGAAAAGTGATATGTTTAAAAAGTAGAGTAAATTCTCCACTAAAAACTACCTGGGGGCATTTTTGGAATATTGGAATTGCCCTGAATGACATTGCAATGACAGATACAGGACATTATATATCTTGTCATAAGTTACAAAATTGTGCAGGGGAGCATTTATTATGTAAACTATAATCCACACTTGGTGGCAATGCTCCAATATGTGTTCATTAGTTGTAACTAATGTAACACACTAATGAAGGATGCTGTTAATGTGAGAAACTGAGGGAAGGGTAGGGAGTGGGGCATATGGGAATCCTCCACATATTTTATGTATCATTTATGTAATCTAAGTATCTTTTAAAAATAAATAAATAAATAAATAAATAAATAAGCAAAAAACTGCAGAACGTAATATCCTCGTAACTATAGCGTGACACTTTCACTTCAAAGACTTAAAAAAAAAATTTGTGTGTGTTTTAGTAGATAAATGAAGTACTAGCTGCGATTTTCAGATCTCCCAATGAAGTAGAAAAGTTTTTTTAATTGTGAATCTATCTTATTAAGAGGAGAATTTTTCTCCCTGAAGTGGGAATTGCATAGTTGAACAATTATTCCTAAATGTAAACCCAGATGAATGAACTCTTCCAGACATTGTTTAAAAATGACTACAAGGCAAGGTCCATCTCTGAGAACAGTGTTGACTGCATGAATCATTGAGTAAAATAAAAGGAATGAGTTGGGCCCTCACATTTGAAACATATGTTGAAAAGAATTGAAGAAAAATTGATGAAGCAGTTTTAAAATAAAATGTGTCTATATGTGTGTATTTAAGATTTTTCTCTCTTCAAGAAGACTGTAATCTCCTTGAGAGCAGAATTTGCTTATTCATATTTGTGTTCTTCACAATATTTAACAAATGTATCACATATAAAAAAACATGGATGCAAACATTGATCACATTTTGGCATATATAAGGATGTATTTATAGATGGATAAATATATACACATGTTAAATAATGATAATTTTCTCATATTTTTGTTTTACAGTGAGAGTTCATCAAGGTCAAAAAAATTCTATTATTCTCATGTTTGTATCTTTTGTGGTATTTGGACAGCCATGTACATATTGGTGTTCAAAAAATGTTAATCTAGTTGAAAATTCTATTTCTAGAACTCTTTTCCAAATATTTCATGTATATTAAATATGGCATAATAATTTACATGCTTATTCCTTCTCAAATGATTTATTTTCTGAATAGTTAGGATTGCAAAAAAAGTCTGTTATCAGAACCGATGAATTCCCCTGACTTGCTTATGCATATGCACATGCAGCATGCAGCACAAGCAGCATGCAGTGGGGACATGCTGTCACTGTTGTTTCCCCAGCTGATGGGTGAATGGTATAAACTGCATTCCCACCACATCAGAAGGCATAATACATAACTTATTTTTGCACATCAACAGGGCCAAGTGCCTTCTGATAACTTGCATACAGCAGGTTGCTGCTTTAGGTTTTTTCTACTAGTTGGTGTTTGTGTGAAAATTTATTAGGTTTTCTGCCTCTCCTCCTTAGGTCTCTCTTCTATCCTGCCTAAAGTATATATACTATGGCTTAAATAATTGGAGTCACTTGGTTAGGAAGTTCTCCTATCTCATATATCAAAAACTAATGTCCTATAAAGAAAATGAGCAGTCATTCTTGGGATTGACTGAAGGAAGCTCATTTAATGAGATCTATGTGTATATGTATATACACATTTATTTTTGAATTATACTTTTCTTCTCAATTTTCTGGCTCCTACAAATTTCATTTTACAATATAATAATTTATATAATAAAATGTTACTACCTATGAAATTTGAAACTGCATTATTGTAGGGCTGTGTTGAAGCTCCTGTCTACCTAATCACTCACTCCTTATTTAGGTTATATAAAAATTTTCCTTCCAGTCACAGTATCTGATTAAGATTGGTTTCCCTGAAAATTGCTCATCATCTCTGAGACTTATTAAAATGATTATGTTGTATTCATTTCTTTTTCTACCAAGGATTTTCATTCATTCATTTTAAATATAATGCTCAACTTTTAATAATTATGTGAAACAATAAGGATTTCACACTTTATTTATATTTCCTGATTCTAATTTGTATGTGTAATTTTTATTTCTTAATTGCATTGAATATGTATTCTTCTATAGAAAATTTTCTATAGAAAGTTAATTTAGCTTACACACTTATTTATATAACATTAAAAAATCATTTAATTGTACTTTCAAAATTATTTATCTTTTCCTGCTGTTGTGTCTTAGGAGTAAAAACACCACATATTACTTGTCATCATAAGAAGCACTAATCTATTTCATTTTTACAAAATTATGTTTAAATGTCTTCTTAGTATGCTCTTAATATTTTGTCTCAGATATATTTCCCATTCACTTTTCTAGCTTCTCTCTCAGTAACTCTCCTATAGTCTCCCAGTAAAGCTGACCTTTCTAGAATGAACCATTCATTAATTTTCCTCTTCTACATTCTTTCTTTTGTGACGCTCCCAATGATCTTGCTCTCTCCCACACTACATGATCAACTCTGAGTGTATGAAATTTCCTAGATATTTTTCCCTTTGCATATGCTCATGAAAACATTCAATTTAAAACATGTTTGATATATCAGACATCAAAGTAATGATAGTTTTGTTCAGTTTGTTAAGTTTTAGGAGCCATTGCAATGTTTCTGTTAACCATTTGTATTGTGTTTATGTTCTACTTAGCTAACTTTAAGATATCTTACATGTCAACATGGCAAAATGTTATTTTTACCTAATGTTATGTCAGGAATTATTTCAGGAGTTATTGAAAAATAAAATTAAACCAATGAAAATAAAATCAATGGATTGTATTAGAGCTTTTAAAACATGGAAACTTAAACTCAATCTTATTAGTGGTTCATTCAAAAATGAAGTCAAGAAATTAGTGGATAATTGAGAAACTAGTGTAGAAAACATTCAGATTTTTCATAGGATATTTGGGGGGTGTTAGGGCAAGACAGCGGCTACCTAAAATTTGCTAAAGACAACCAATAAGAAAAGTGCCATTTTATATCATCACATAACATGCAGAACTGCGTGGGAGAGAGTGTAGACTACAATGTGAACTATGGTCCATGCTGAATAGCAAAGCCCCAGGTTGCGTTTATCAACTGCAATGAACATGACATACTAATGAAGGATGTTTATGTGGGAGGGTATGGGAGGTGTGGGGAGTGGGGCATATGGGAATCCCTATATTTTTTGTGTAAAATTTATGTAATCTAAGTATCTTTTAAAAGAAATTTTTTTAAAATCTTGAGCAAAATTTGGTAAGATCTCAGAGAGTTTTATTGAATTAGTTCATGGATTAGGAAGATTCCAATCACCAAAGGTAGAGAAGAATTCCACTGAACAAAGAGAGCAGTGGGCTTTCATAGGTAGGAAGAGGGAGCACATTGGGAGGAAATTTTCATTGGTTAATGCAGTCTATATTTCTTAATATGGTTACTGCAGACAGTTGTTAGAAATGAGTAAGTTAGCTGGCATAAGAATAGAGATTTGACAATAGCTGATTGGGTGATTTAAAATCTGTTTTCTGGGTGAGCCAGCCATTTACAGGGTGTATTAGTCAGTCAAAGATGTGCTGATATAAAATACCAGAAATCTGCTGGCTTTTATAATGGGTATTTATTTGGGGTCAAAATTTACAGTTACAAGGTATAAAGCATAAGTTACTTCCCTCACCAAAGTCTGTTGCCACATGTAGAAGCAAGATGGCTGCCAGTCTGCAAGGTTCAGCCTTCCTTTTCCTCCTAAATGTCTCTCTCTCAGGGGTTTGTGTCTTTCCAGGTTCAGCTGCTCTGTTCTCTCCACAAAGTCAGCTGTACACTAACAGGCTGTACACTATCTCTCTTTCTGGGGCCTCTGCCATGTCTATGCGCCGTCTATATTCCTCTAGGTTCTTCTTCTGTGTGATCACTTCCTGGGGCTCCAGCATCAAAACTCCAGCCTCTCCTCTGCCTTGTCATTTTCTTTGTGAGTCTCTGCCCACCACGGGGGTAGGGATTCAATGTCCTTCTGATGTGGCTGAAACAAAGTCCTAATTTTAATTTAAATAAGTCAAAGTGAAACCTTTGAACTTAATACAATTGAATACTCCCAGAGTATTCAAACAAAACAGTTACAAACACAATCTAATATCTATTTTTGGGATTCATAAACAATATCAAACTGCTACAAAAGGAAAAGAAACTTACTTAGATTTTGGTGTAGCTGACATCACATTAGCACAGTTCATCAATGTTGGGCCTAATGAATTTTATTTATCAAAAGAAATTCCAAAAAGAACATGAGATATTAGCATAATGAAATTTCATATGTTAGAAAAAATTTTAATTTTGTTTTTATCAAGCAGAATAAATTCCTCTTAAAAGACAAAGATTAACAGTTTGAGTCAAAATACAAAATACAATAGATTTTTAAATCAATCTTTACTAAAATAATGTATAACATTACAATAAAAGACACAAAATAACTAATACCATGAATATTGTCCACACAATTTCATTTGCCTGAACCTCACTTCTTCCAGATATTTGCATGACTCCCTACTTCACCTCTTTCAGGTTGCTCACATGTTACATTCTCCCTGAAGAATTCTCTGAAAATTCTTTTTTAAGAGAAGTAGTCTAATTGACTCCATACACCCACTCCTTTTAGTTTTTTTTTTTTTTTTCATAGAAGATATCACATATATGTTCTTGGTTGTTTATTACTCTCCCCTCCACCCCACCCTACCCCCAAAAGAGAAATAGAATGTCCCTCTTGCTAGAGAGATATCTTTTCTTTCTTTAAATTGTATGGCTCAGCCACATGCACAAGGCCTTTGCACTGGTGCTCTCCCTGTATATAATACTTTCCTCCCATGTACCTATTTGATTAACTCTTCCCCACTTGAAGTCTTTTATCAAATGCCAGTTTTCAATTGTCCTTTAATTTCTAGTTGCTTCCTCATGCCCTTGCTCTTGACTCACTCCCTATTCTGTCTTACATTTCAAATTTATATAGCATTTTTCCCATTCCAACATGGCATATCACTTACTTCTCTATATATCTCAGTAGCTCTCAGCTAGAATAAAATCTCCAAAAAGACAAAGACTTTTTGTATACTGTGTAGACATAGCCTGGTACATTGTAGATATTCAATAAATTATTTACTGAATAAATGACTAAAATGAAGTGGCATGATGAACATATCTAGTGTCTAATTCATTCAGCAGTTTAACCACTTCCCCAAATTTATAAACTGCGAATAAATATTTGATAATTTCAGATTTGCATACCAAAATTTGAAAATTTCTTTCCCACCATCTATGAGTCACTTATACAAATTGATTAAAATGAATCCATAAATTTTCATAATTTTTCAAAGTTTAACTTAAAAGAGCCAGATTAGTTGACAAAAATACAATACATTTGAAAATTCAATATTAAAAATATATAAATGAAAGATATTTCAATTTGAATATTAAAAGCACATAAAACTAAAAATCCAATTTTAAGTTATTCTAGGTCAAATAGGTAATATTTAACCTTAGAATAATTTATATCATAGATGGCAATATGAATAATGCATATCATTGTATATAAGATAAAGTGATACTCGGGAATAATGAAAATATTTAACTCATATCATTAAACAGGTAAAAAATTAAAAATATATAATTGTTTATCTCTACGTGCTAGAGAAAAACCAATGAATTCAACTTTTAAAAGTAGATAAAGAAAATGTTGAAACTGAAATAATAGTTAATGAATTCAAAGAAAAAAGAGAAATAATATTTATCAAAATGGAAAGAAAAATGAAGAACCAGTTTTAACTAAACAAAATAAAAATGAAGAATAATTCATGAAAGGGAAAAAGAGAGAAAAGAATCCTAAGGAAAATGTAATGAGCTATACTGTCATTCAAATCAGAAAATATTTAAAATCATCAGTCAGATTTCGGCTTCTGCCATGATGGTGTAAGTGGTTTAAGAATTCCCCTGCCATCATACTTACCTCCAAACCTGAACAAAATACAGATGAAAACTGTTTTCAGGCCTTAGAAAACAGGTCTGTTATTGATGAGATAATGGAAATATATGAGAAGAGAATCATGATTACTCTGCCTTTCTGTACTCCTTGCTGACCAGTACAGTATAGAGTACCAGAAGAGTATAATGTCTTGAAGATATGAAGAGGCAGAGATTGGAGTTTCCACCAGTTGAAGATGTTGGAACATTAAGTATAGGGTTTCAAAAACAGGTGCCTCATATATTGATACTGGGGTTTGTTCTAGGTCCTTAGTTGAAGGCTGAGCTGTATATGTACAGATAAAAATCACCCCACCCACCCAAAGCTGAAATAGGGATTTACAAACAGAAAAAATAATACATTCAACAGAACCAAAAGTTGGTTCTTTGAACAGATCAACAAAATTGACATGCTTTTAGCTAGACAAAAGAGAGAGGAAGCAAAAAGTAAAATCAGAAGTGAAAGAGGTGGCAATATAATCAATGCCACAGAAATAAGCAGGAGTATAAGAGCATACTATAAACAACTATATGCCAACAAATTAGATAACCTAGATGAAATGGACACATTCCTAGACAACACAAACTAGCTGTACTGACTTAACAAGAAATACATATTCTACAAATACACCTTGACCCCATAATGAGATAAACAAAACAGAATTCTTATTGTAAATGCATAGTTTTCAATCCTTAAGACAAGATAAAACAACTATGAACTAAAGAGACTAGCATTAAGAGACTAATAAATAAATAATAATCTAAAATGCCTCCTAGATTACATAACTAGCAAAATAAACTTAAAAGAATTATTATTTTACACATTATATTAAAATATAAGTGACTGGATAGTTGAAGGTTTCTTTCCCTCCATAGGTAAAGTTTCATGACCATTTGTTTGGACCCTATTTCCATTGCCCTACTTTGAACTGGATTGTCTCCTTCCATAGGAAATTGAAAGCATCCATTTGATTTAGAGCACTCTTATTTACCACTACAAACCTTGATTTTACATTTTCTAAATACTTGGTTGTTTTGCATTACATTAAGTGTGGGGTTCCAATTCTTATGTAGAACTCAAGTCAGGTATTGATGGGTACTTCCTATCACCTAGAAAAGAGGCAAGAAATAAAGTCCTTAGTACCAGGTATTTCATAGCATATTTTAACTTGATTGCATTCTGTTACATAAATATTCTGCAAATTATCTGAAAGTTCCTCTTATGTGTGGAACAAGAAATGCAGACTTAGGTACACTAGGAACAGGTTTCATTTAATTTAATTTTTTTATTTTATTTTATTTTTTTTGAGGTCGGGTCACCTGGGACCTCTTAATGTGGGAAGACAGTGCTCAACCAGTTAGCCACATCGGCTTCCCAGAATTGTTGGTTTTTGTTTATTTGTTTGTTTTGCTTGTGTTTTGTTTTTTCAGGAGGCACAGGGCACGGAAGCAGGAGCTCCCATGTGGGAGGGGGATGCTCAACCGCTTGAGCCACATTCCCTCCACATTTACGTTTTATACATTAAAAAAACGTAAAGCTCAAGAGCATTGAAATTTTTGAATTCAGAATGCTAATGTGTTAATTACTCAGAGGAATTAGTACACACACATGCATACACACACACATACTTAGGACCCAGATAGAGAAATAAAACATTGACAATAGAGTGGCACCTCTATTTTTACTTTTTTTTCAGTTCTCTAGATGCTCATGATTCATTATTTATTCAAAATACTTTTGAGGGCCTACATGTTTGGGTGTATCACAATAAATAAAAATGACATGAATTAGAAGAATCACCATCAGGAGAGACAAGCCAAAAAAGGGATAAAGTATGGTTTTGTGTTGGAGGAAGTCTGACATGTTTCAGAGAAAGTTTAGCTGGGACTTCATGATAAAGTGACATTGGAGGCAAAACCTGAAAGAAGTGATGCAATATGACATTAAGAATTCTTGTCATATTTTGATGATGTTCTTTCATAATTTGTAATAAATATCCCTAAGCAATGAAAGGTGTTGATAATGGGGTGTTGTATGAGAACTCCACCCATGTTATGCATGATTGTTTTGTAAGATCATAAATTCTCTAACAACAACAGAAACTAAAATATGAGTAGACATTAAAGATTACCAGACATTTGCATAAACCCTCTATTTGAAAGAAAAAGAAAAAATTTAAAAATGCTAAAAAAAAAATGAAATTGAGACAAAGGAAGCAGAAGAAAAATGAGTAGGACACAAACACTGGGAGGTAAGTTTTAAAGAAGAATGGAAGTTCTGCAAGATATAGGTCTCAGAAAGTACAGTTGCAGCAACATTTAAGGTCTAACGCACAGAAAACCACTTAGGAAGGCAAGGGCTGTATCACTATGGGATTCAAGGTGCTTGATGAGAAAGAGCTCATGAATCAGGTATAGCTCTGGAAGTGATAATATTTTAAGACCATCATAAAAATATAACAGTAATACCAGAGCTTGAATAATTACTTTGACCAATCCCTAAACTACATCAATACCTCTTTCTGATAGTGAAAATGCCTGTCACATATAAACATGGGAGCATAAAAGAAATACAATTAAACTCCATATAAATTGCCAAATGATAAAAAGAACAAAGAATATCCCCAAAGTAATGAACATCAGATCATAAAATAAGGCTTTATAGCAGGCAAAAGAATACATTAATTTAGTACCTTAAATATTATATAAGAAAATAACAGGATATTAAAGCTTCATGAATATCATATTTATCAAAACTAGACAGATAGATATCTGGAGGGTATGAAAACATTATTTAAAGAATCCAGAAATTAATTAAAATTTGGTAAAAATTACAGAAATAGGCAAATTTAGTAAATAAAAGAGTGTCACCATGCAAAGTGCAGTTAAGAAAAGGAAAAATGGAGAGGTCTGATATGAAGAAAAATCAATTTGAAATAAGAAAGTTAATTAATAATTTGAGGGAAGCTCACAGACTTAAAAAGTGCTGAACTATAATTTTGAAAATGCAAAAAACTTGACTTATAGGAATGTAAAATGAATACATGGCAAAACCATATTCACTAAGATGGTAATATGGTAAGATGGAGTCAAACAGTATTTAAGTAGCAGGAGTTTAAAGAATTCATTAGAAAAAGTACAACAAAATAAGGTTTTCTTCCATCTTCACGTTTTATTGTAGATAATATGCCTAAAAACAAGTCCAGATATTATGAGTATGAAACAATGAATTTTCATGACATGCAAATAACCCTATAAACAGGAGGAAACAGAACATTGCCAATATTACAGAAGACTCAGTTCCACTGTTTTCTAGTCACAATCTTTCCTATAAAGGCAATGCCTATTTTAAAGCAAAGATTGATTTATGTAGATGGTAGTTGTAAAATTATGGTTATTTTATTATATGAATAAAAGTCTACCATTTCCATATGTCAGCTATATCAACTTGACAAATGTATACAATTTTATAACCACAATCAAATTATAGAACATCTCGATCATCTTCAAAAATCCTCTCAACCATTCTGAAGTCAATCACTCCATATACTTCCAGTTCTGGGAACCAGCATGTGATTTAAGGGGAATCACAATGTATGCCAACTTTCTGAGTTTGGCTTCTTCCACTCAGCACAATGTATTTGAAATCCATCTGTAATGTTGACTAAATCAGTAGTTTTCCCTCCTATATTGGTTAGTTGTAGTCTTTGTATGCATGTACCGCAATTATCTTGTCCATTCACTTGTGGATGGTCATGTGGTTATTTCCAATTATGGAATATAAACATTATCATACAGGTCTTTACGTGAATATGTTTTCTTTTCTTTTGGTAAATAAAAAAGAGTAAGTTCACTGGGTCATCGGGTAAGTGAGTTCTTTCCGGCAACAGATGAGAGTTTCAATTACTCTACATACTTGTAAGTGCTTTGCTTTATCAGTTATTATTATACATTTTTATTTTATTCATTTTACAATGTATATGAGAACACAGCATGGTTTTAAATTGTACCTCCCTAATGATGTATGATAATGATAATGTTTTTCTAGGCTTAATTGCCATCTGTGTATCTTCTTGGTGAAGTGTTTGTTCAAGTTTTTGCACAGTTTTAATTGTTTTCCTTTTCTTTTATCTTCATATTATTTAGTTTTGAGAGTTATTTTTATATTATGGATACATGTTTTTGTTACATAGCTTTTCAGGAAATATTTTCTCCAATTCATTGACTTGTTTGTTCATTCCCTCAAAAGTGTCTTTCACAAAGCAGATTTTAATATGTTGAAGTACAATGTATCCAGTTTCCTCCTGTAGCTCCAGTATTTTTTGTCCTATCTAAAATATGGGGCTAAATCATGGTCAAACAGATGTTCTATGTTTACTTTAGAATTTTTATAGTAGTAGGCTTCACATTAATATCTAAAGTCTATTTTGAGCGAAGTTTTATATATGTGGCAAATGATGAATTAATGGCTCCTTTTTTGGCAAAAGACTATTCAAAATTTTCAGTACCATGTTTTTTATACTATATGTCCATGATGGATATTCCTTGTGTTTTTCTTAAAAATCAATTGACCAAATGTGTCTGAATCTAATTCAGAACTCTATAATTGGTTACCCTGATCTAGGTATTGATATTTTCACCATTACCATATTCTGTTGATTATTTAGCTTGAAGACAAGTATTAAAATCAGCTTATATGAGTCGTTCAACTTTATTCTTCTTTTTCAAATTTGTGTTGATTACCTTAGTTCTTTGGTTTTTACCTAAAGTGTAGAATTGCCTTCCCAATTTCTGGAAAAAAATAAATTTTAATTGATGCTACCTTGAAACTATAGATCAATTTTGATTTACATTTATTTAATAGATTGCTCCCAATTGGGCTACCTGACATATGATATTTCTTTATTTCCTTTTTCATGTTAATTCAGATTCCACAGCCAATATTCCATTAATGAGTTAGAATGTAAGGGTTTGAGACCCAATAGCCATATATTAATCAAAAAAATTTTAAGCATCCCTTATTAACATTGCAAAGTACTAGTCTGAACTCTAATATTATAATGTTTTACCACATAGAATATTACAGTTATCAGTCTACTTCCCAACTATTCTGGTAATACTTTTTATCCATAAGTTTACAATACTCATATCTTATCTACTCTTTGAAATTCTCAATAAGCTTAAACTTTCTCAAAATAATTCAAAGTGTATCTCTTGACAATTTAAACTAGAGCTTAGTCATATTTATCAAAGAACTATGAATTCTGTACTAGGATATACTTTTATATTATTTAATTGCAAACAAGTTTATGGGAGTTTTGAGAAAATTAAACAGGTTTTATTCCTAGGAAGAAGAAACTGGATTTCAGGGTTTTAAATTATTAACTTAATGGCACATAGCTAATAAGTATCAGAGCTAAGTCATTGTACATATGATTAGATTTCTAGTCCAATCCTATGCCATATGATTTTTGATGAGAGTTCTTTTTCTACCAGAGGCAAAAGTGCACTCAGTGTAATAATTTTTATCATGTTTAGCTCATTGTTCCAGAAACATTCACTCGTTTACAAGTGAAAAAATGTCATCTTGTTGATCATCTGCACCAAAAGAGGTGTTTTCTCCTTGGGGCATAGACTCTGGACTTCAAGAAGATCTTGATAAAGTGGTATAAAAATCCCAAAATCCTAGAATACCTTAATTAAATAGCAATTCAGTTCCACAGGTAAAAAGAATGGAATTTTCATCACTAATACAGTATTTTAGAATCTATAAGCCTGAATCTCAAACTATAGTATATACTTTAATATTTAAATTAGAGATTGATTGTTCTATTAGAGTTGTATGAAAAATTGAATCGCATGTCTTCCACAGAACATAGCAGGGCAAATAGAAAGGGCTCCCAATATACTTCTTTCAATAGCTGTAAATTTGAAATTTGCTTTAATATTCTTGATGAAAGATAATAAATCAGAAATAGGAACACTAGAAATGAAGGACTACATTTTTATCTTACTTAAATTTTTAAATGAAGAGATTAACTTTTTACTGTCCATTGGGTATATACCAACTCAAAATTGTATGTCTTTTTCTGACAGGGGAATATAAACAAATTTAGAGTCTACTTTTACTAGTTAGCTAATTGATTTACAGATCATGTTAGTTGTTTGTTTGTTTGTTTATATTCATTGTCTAATTTAGCTTGATGGCTTTAAAAAAGATTTCCAATAGGTGAGGATATTATTTTGTGAAGTTTCCTGGGAATTAAATTCCACAATATTGGCATGTCACAACAGGATTGCAATATGGTCATGTGGAAATAGCTTAGATTGTGGAGTCAGAGACATTTTGGCTTGAATCATGCTTCTGCTAGTAGTGAACTGTTTGGCTTTGGTCAAGTTACATGTCCAACTAGGTATCACTTTTCTCATGTATAAGATTAGGCCAGATTATTTAATTTGCATATGTAAAGTGATATACAAAAAACTCCTTATTCCTTTTTGCCACTTAATAATATGTTGCTTCTTCATAAGTTCAATATTTAACTGTTGCTGCTACTTTGTTCCTGAAAATATGAGTTGAGGAAGAGTTTTTGTCTTATACATTTATCATGTTTTTTTATTTTTCGTTTCAGGATCTTCTATACATTTATCTTTCTAGCCTATATCTCTTCTTAAAGTGAGATCAGATACACATAATCACAAACATTTTAATAGGACTGAAATATTAGTTAACAGAATTACCCCCTTTGAGGAGCAGTTTGGATAAAATGGCTAAATCCCAAAATTATTTTTTAATGAATTCAGATCCTTATAGTAATGGAAATAATTGCTCTAGTGTACCTGATTATTATAAAATATATTGTAAAACCACATCTAGCTCTACAGACAAGATCAGAGATACCATGAGAAACCAGGTTATTTTATTGTCAAGAATATCAAGGTAATTTAAGCAAAATATAGTATCATTTTGCTGAGATATCCAAAAACAGAATGTGAAGATAAAGACGAAAATTTTTGGTTCCTAATAGCATAGAATATTGGGATTCATTGTGTGTAATCTCAATAGAATTATATTTTAGTATATATTTAGTGACAAAAAGCAAATAAACTTGAAAATGAAATATTTAGCTTCTGGTTTGCCCATTCATAGCTCAATACTTTTATGAAAAAAAAACTGATTTTATAATTCCAATAATTTTGTTTTATTTAAATAAAATTGGAAGTTATATTTCAATTGTATGCTTCCTACATATATGTATAGTATATAATAATAAATTTTTAATATGACATTTTAATGCATCTCATAAAATATGCACTTTGCAGTAACAGTGTTCATGAATTATGAATATGATATGCCCCAAAATTTTGGTCTCTCTTTGTTATTTCTTGGTTTAGAAAGACGAAGTTACTTTTCCAAGTTCAACTGTTACTTGGGGATAAACTGAGATTTAATTCTTGATTTAGAGGCTCTTAATCTTTCACAATTGTTGCAGATGTGTTTGTGAAGTATAGAATTGTAATGTTGCTGAAATTTTTGTGGTGTATGTTATTCAAGATGTATTATGTAGCGGATTCCTTTAGTAGTCTACCTTTTGATATTTTTTTAAAAAATTGATTGCATATTTTTTATTTCTTTTGACTGTGCTTCTTCTTATCTTCCTAATTGCTGTTTTGTTCCTGACCCTCTCCAGCAAATATTTTTGAATGTATTCCATTGACTCATTCTTGCAAAAAGACAATTGTGAGGGGGTGAAAGAGAATAGAGAGAGGATGGCAAAGAAAAGTTGTGGGTAGAGAGAAAGACAATGAGGAGTTTTTCCTAGCAGAAATGTATTTATTATGACCAACAATGTGTTAATACATATTTATATTATTATTATTGGTAAATTTATAAAAAGTCAAACCAAATTATAAATCATTATAAAATTTGTTTACATATGTTTTCTTTTTTTTTTTTTTTTTTTTTTTATTATGGGTAAAAATCAAAATTCTCACAATACATACAAATATTTGCAAAATGATATATAAATATAT